>CM059425.1:83727398-84147398 GCA_030390025.1 Squalus acanthias | reverse complement strand
GATTTGACAGGTCTTCCTGTCAAAATCTATGAATGGAGATTCCCTGCTCCGATGGGCTCTCCATGGCCCACGTGATCCCAGGGGATGCTGCGAATTAACTGCGCCCCTGGGATAACGTAGCAAAACGTCGCAAGATGCTTCACAGGAACATTATCAGACAAAATTTGACACCGAGCCACATAAGCAGAAATAAGACAGGTGACCAAAAGCTTGGTCAAAGAGGTAGGTTTTAGGAGGGTCTTAAAGAAGGAGAGAGAGGTAGTGATGTTTAAGGAGGGAATTACAGAGATTAGGGTCCAGACAGCTGAAGGCATAGAAACATAGACGATAGGAGCAGGAGTAGGCCATTCGGCACCTCGAGCCTGTTCCGCCATTTAATGCGATCATGGCTGATCATCCAAATTCAGTACCCTGTCCCTGCTTTCTCCCCATATCCCTTGATCCCTTTAGCCTTAAGAAATATATCCAACTCCTTCTTGAATATATTTAATGAATTGGCCTCAACTGCCTTCTGTGGTAGAGAATTCCACAGGTTCACCACTCTCTGGGTGAAGAAATTCCTCCTCATCTCAGTCCTAAATGGCTTACCCCTTATCCTTAGACTGTGACCCCTGGTTCTGGACTCCCCCACCATCGGGAACATCCTTCCTGCATCTAGTCTGTCTAGTCCTGTTAGAATTTTATAAGTTTCAATGAGATCCCCTCGCATTCTTCTAAACTCTAGTGAATAAAAGCCCAATCAACCCAATCTCTCTTCATACGTCATTCCTGCCATTCCAGGTATCAGTCTGGTGAATCTTCGCTGCACTCTCTCCATGGCAAGAACATCCTTCCTCAGATAAGGTGACCAAAACTGCACACAATACTCAAGGTGTGGTCTCACCAAGGCGCTGTACAACTGCAGCAAGACATAGAAACATAGAACAGTACAGCACAGTACAGGCCCTTCGGCCCTCGATGTTGTGCCGAGCATTGTCCGAAACCAAGATCAAGCTATCCCACTCCCGATCACTCTGGTGTGCTCCATGTGCTTATCCAATAACCGCTTGAAAGTTCCTAAAGTGTCCGACTCCACTATCACAGCAGGCAGTCCATTCCACACCCCAACCACTCTCTGAGTAAAGAATCTACCTCGGACATCCCTTCTATATCTCCCCCCATGCACCTTATAGTTATGCCCCCTTGTAACAGCTGCCTCTACCCGAGGAAATAGTCTCTGAACATCCACTCTATCTATCCCCCTCATCATCTTATAAACCTCTATTAAGTCGCCTCTCATCCTCCTCCGCTCTAAAGAGAAAAGCCCTAACTCCCTCAATCTTTCCTCATAAGACCTCCCCCCCCAAACCAGGCAGCATCCTGGTAAATCTCCTCTGCACTCTTTCCAATGCTTCCACGTCCTTCCTATAGTGAGGTGACCAGAACTGCACACAATATTCCAAATGTGGTCTCACCAAGGTCCTGTACAGTTGCAGCATAACCTCACGGTTCTTAAACTCAAACCCCCTGTTAATAAACGCCAACACACCATAGGCCTTCTTTACTGCTCTATCCACTTGAGTGGCAACCTTCAGAGATCTGTGGATATGAACCCCCAGATCCCTCTGTTCCTCCACATTCCTCAGAACCCTGCCGTTGACCCTGTAATCCTTATTCAAATTTGCCCTACCAAAATGAATCACCTCACACTTATCAGGGTTAAATTCCATCTGCCATTTTTCGGCCCAGCTCTGCATCCTATCAATGTCTCTTTGCAGCCTACAACAGCCCTCCACCTCATCCACTACTCCACCAATCTTGGTGTCATCAGCAAATTTACTGATCCACCCTTCAGTCCCTTCCTCCAAGTCATTGATAAAAATCACAAACAGCAGAGGACCCAGCACCGACCCCTGTGGCACACCGCTGGCAACTGGTCTCCAGTCCGAAAATTTTCCATCCACCACCACCCTCTGCCTTCTATGAGATAGCCAGTTACCTATCCAATCGGCCAAATTTCCCTCTATCCCACAACTCCTTACTTTTTTCATGAGCCGACCATGGGGAACCTTATCAAACGCCTTACTAAAATCCATGTATACGACATCAACTGCTCTACCTTCATCTACACACTTAGTTACCTCCTCAAAGAATTCAATCAAATTTGTTAGGCAAGACTTACCCTTCACGAATCCGTGTTGACTATCCCTGATTAAGTTGCCTCTTTCCAAATGGTCATAAATCCTATCCCTCAGGACCTTTTCCATTATCTTACCAACCACCGAAGTAAGACTAACCGGCCTATAATTACCAGGGTCATTCCTATTTCCTTTCTTGAAGAGAGGAACAACATTCGCCACTCTCCAGTCCTCTGGCACCATCCCCGTGGACAGTGAGGACCCAAAGATCAAAGCCAAAGGCTCTGCAATCTCCTCCCTTGCCTCCCAAAGAATCCTAGGATATATCCCATCTGGCCCAGGGGACTTATCGACCCTCAGGTTCTTCAAAATTGCTAAAACATCTTCCCTCAGAACATCTACCACCTCCAGCCTATCCACCTTTATCACACTCTCATCCTCAAGAACATGGCCCCTCTCCTCAGTGAACACTGACGAAAAGTATTCATTCATCACCTCTCCTATCTCTTCTGACTCCATGCACAAGTTCCCACTACTGTCCTTGACCGGCCCTACCCTCACCCTGGTCATTCTTTTATTTCTCACATAAGAGTAAAAAGCCTTGGGGTTTTTCTTGATCCGACCCGCCAAGGACTTCTCATGCCCCCTCCTAGCTCTCCTAAGCTCTTTTTTTAGCTCATTCCTTGCTACCTTGTACCCCTCAATCGACCCAACTGAACCTTGTTTTCTCATCCTTACATACGCTTCCTTTTTCCTCTTGACTAGACATTCAACCTCTTTTGTGAACCATGGTTCTCTCACTCGGCCATTTCCTCCCTGCCTGACAGGGACATACCTATCAAGGACACGCAGTAATTGCTCCATGAAAAAGCTCCACTTTTCATTTGTGCCTTTCCCTGATAGTTTCTGTTCCCATCTTATGCTCCCTAATTCTTGCCTAATCACATCATAATTACCCCTCCCCCAATTATAAACCCTGCCCTGCCGTATGGCCCTATCCCTCTCCATTGCAATAGTGAAAGTCACCAAATTGTGGTCACTATCTCCAAAGTGCTCTCCCACATACAAATCAAACACTTGGCCCGGTTCATTACCCAGTACCAAATCCAATGTGGCCCCACCTCTTGTCGGCCTATCCACATATTGTGTCAGGAAACCCTCCTGCACACACTGTGCAAAAACTATCCCATCCGAACTGTTTGACCTATAAAGGTTCCAATCAATATTTGGAAAGTTGAAGTCACCCATGACAACTACTCTGTGACCTCCACACCTATTCATAATCTGCTTTGCAATTTCTTCCTCCACATCTCTATTACTATTTGGGGGCCTGTAGAAAACTCCTAACAACGTGACCGCTCCTTTCCTATTTCTAACTTCAGCCCATATTACCTCAGACGGCAGATCCCCCTCGAACTGCCTTTCTGCCGCTGTTAAACTATCCTTGATTAACAATGCTACTCCTCCACCTTTTTTACCACCTTCCCTACTCTTACTGAAACATCTATACCCCGGAACTTCCAACAACCATTCCTGTCCCTGTTCTAACCATGTCTCCGTAATGGCCACCACATCGTAGTCCCAAGTACCAATCCACGCTCCAAGTTCTCCTACCTTATTCCGGATGCTCCTTGCATTGAAGTAGACACACTTCAAGCCATCTTCCTGTCTGCCGGTACATTCCTGCGACCTTGATACCCTCCTCAGTACCTCCCTACACTCACCACTGGCTCCTGGCCCTTTTTCCCATCCCCCTGACAAATTAGTTTAAACACCCCCGAAGAGCCGTAGCAAATTTCCCTCCCAGGATATTGGTGCCCCTCTGGTTCAGGTGCAAACCGTCCTGTTTGTACAGGTCCCACCTTCCCCAGAATGTGCTCCAATTATCCACATAACTGAAACCCTCCCCCCTACACCATCCCTGCAGCCACGTGTTTATCTGCACTCTCTCCCTGTTCCTCAACTCGCTAGCACGTGGTACCGGCAACAAACCAGAAATTACAACATGGTTTGTACTGGCTCTCAGCTTCCAACCTAGCTCCCTAAATTCCTGTTTTAAATCCCCGTCCCTTCTCCTACCTATGTCGTTGGTACCGATGTGTACCACGACTTGTGATTGTTCCCCCTCCCCCTTGAGGATTCTGAAAACACGGTCCGAGACGTCACGGACCCTGGCACCCGGGAGGCAACATGCCATCCGTGAGTCTCTTTTGCTGCCACAGAACCTCCTATCTGTCCCTCTGACTATTGAGTCCCCAATAACTATTGCTCTCCTGCTCTCCCCCCTTCCCTTCTGAGCCACAGGGACGGACCCAGCGCCGGAGATCCGGTCACCGTGGCTTACCACTGGTAAGTCGTCCCCCTCAACAGTACCCAAAGCGGTATACCTGTTACTGAGGGGAACGACCACAGAGGATCCCTGCACTGACTGCTTCCTCCTAGCCCCTCTCACTGTCACCCATCTATCTTCATGCGTTGGAGTAATTACATCCCTGAAGCTTCTATCTATGACCTCCTCTGCCTCCCGAATGATCCGAAGTTCATCCAGCTCCAGCTCCAGTTCCATAACACGGTTTTCGAGGAGCTGGAGATGGGTGCACTTCCCACAGGTGTAATCAGCAGGGACACCGACGGCGTCCCTCACCTCAAACATTCTGCAGGAGGAACATTTCACTGCCTCCCCTGCCATCCCCTCTAGCTAACTTGCGGATTAAACTAGAACAAAAAAGAGCTTACCTGATATTCACTCACCCCCTTTAGGTTAGAGGAGGTGGAAGGGTGGGGGACACTACAAGTGTAGTGTCTCGGGTTTAGGAACCGCCCAACTTATATATAGGTAAAAATTAATCACTTACCCAGCAACCACTGCTTCCCGTACTATAAAAGCCTCTGTGGGCCTACCTGTTCGCCGTCGCCTTTTCACCGCTCTGCCTCGCCGCAGCCGCTCCACCCTTGCTCCTGTACTCGAATCCTCTCGCTATGAAGGCCAACATACCATTTGCCTTCTTAATCACCTGCTGCACTTGCATGCTTACCTTCAGCGACTGATGCAGAAGGACACCCCGGTCTCGTTGCACTTCCCCTTTTCCCAATCTATTGCTGTTCAGATAATAATCTGTCTTCCTGTTTTTGCCACTGAAGTGGATTACCTCGCATTTATCCACATTATACTGCATTTGCCATGCATCTGCCCAATCACCCAACCTGTCCAAATCATACTGGAGTTTCTCTGCACCCTCCTCACAGCACACACGCCCACCTAGCTTTGTGTCGTCTGCAAACTTGGAGATATTACATCTAGGTCCCTCGTCTAGATCATTAATATATATTGTGAATAGCTGGGGTCCTAGCACCGATCCCTGCGGTACCCCACTAGTCACTGCCTGCCACTCGGAAAAAGACCTGTTTATTCCAACTCTTTGCTTCCTGTCTGCCAACCAGTTCTCTATCCAAGACAGTACCTTACCCCCAATCCCGTGTGCTTTAACTTTGCACGCTAATGGTGGAGTGAAAGAAATTGGGGATGTGCAAGAGGTCAGAATTTTGGAGGGCTGGAGGAGGTTAGAGAGAGAGGGTGGGGCAAGGCCATGGAGGGATTTGAACACAAGGATGAGAATTTTAAATTTGAAGCATTGCAGGACCGGGAGACAATGTAGGTCAGCGAGCATAGGATGGGTGAACGGGATTTGGAGCGAGTTAGGATATGGACAGCAGAGTTTGGATGAGTTGAAGTTTACATAAGGTGGAAGATGAGAGATCGGCCAGGAGAGCATTGGAATAGTCAAGTCTAGAGGTAACAAAAGCATGGATGCGAGTTTCAGCAGCAGAAGTGCTGAGGCGGGGCGGAGGTGGGCGATATTACAGAGGTAGAAGTAGGCGGTCTTGGTGATGGAGCGGATAAGGGGTCGGAAGCTCAGCTCAACATCAAATAAGACGTCGAGGTTACGAACACTGTCTGGTTCAGTCTCAGACAGTTTTCAGGGAGGGGGATGGAATCAGTGGCTAAAGAATGGAGTTTGTTGCAGGGGCTGAAGACAATGGCTTCGGTCTTCCCAATATTTAGTTGGAGGAAATTTCTGCTCATCCAGTACTGGATGTCGGACAAGCAGTCTGACAAACCAGAGGCAGTGGAGGGGTCGAGAGAGGTGGTGGTGAGGTAGAGCTGGGTGTCATCAGCGTGCATGTGGAACCTGACATTGTGTTCCCTCGAAGCTGCACGGTGGCCACATGGGACCAGCTTTTCTAACGTTAAATTTCGCACATGTGCAAAACTGTGAATGGGCCGCACAGCCCCTTAAAGGGACCGTGCACCCAAAAAAAAATTAGAGGAAACATTGGGCCAAAGATGGATCCTTGGGGGACTCCAGAGGTAACGGTGCTGAAGTGGGAAGAGAAGTCATTGTAGGAGATTTTCTGGCTACGACTGGATAGATAGGAATGGAACCAGCCGAGGGCAGTCCGACCTAGCTGGATATAGCTTAAATTACTATATTCTCTGTTCAAACCAGAGGATTGCAGAGTGCCCAGGAGGAGGGTAACTAACTAGGGCTCAGTTCACAGGTCTGCACTGCCGGTCGGGAGCCTCTAATGGTCAGAGTGGTTTGGACCCAAATTTCCAACATGTATTGCTGGTGGACTCAAAGCATCAACCTGAATGTTCCTGCTGCTTGTGCTGAGTCTGGTTGGAACAGTGTTAAAAGACCAAAAATTGAGAAATCAGAGTGGGGAGTTAAATTGGCGAGAAACAGAGCGCAGGGTCACATTTGTAGACAGAACAGAGATGTTCAGCAAAGATATCGTCTAGAGAAGACCGTGAGCAGAGATTACAGTAAATTAGATTGGAGGAAGTAGATGTAGATTGCTGTCTCAGACAGAAGAGGTGTTTGGGCCTGGACAATGGTGTGGGAGGAGATGAATGAAGAGTGCTGGCATCTACTGCCGTTGGACAAGAAGTTGGGATGGTGGAAGAGAGAACAAGGGTATCCCATAGGGAATGGTCTCCAATAAAAATAGAGGACAGGAGAAGGGAAGATGCTCTTAGTGGCGGGATCACGTAGTAGTTGATGCAAATGGAGGAAGATGATCTGGCGAATGCAGAAGCTGGTAGGGTGGAAGGTGAGCACAAGGGAGATCCTGTCTTGCAGAGAGGAGGGGGAGCAGGTGGGGTCAGAACAGAGACTGAGGAGATGAGATGATCAAACCTCCTGCTGACTTCTGTTCCAGAAGCTCTGGTGCAGAAAATGTAGTCATCAGAGCAAATGCAACAGAGAAGGAGAAGGGATGGAGTCTTTATTGGAAGCAGAGTGGAAGTTGGTGGCTTGTAATAGATGTCTGTGGAGAGTCCATTGTTGGAGTTGGAGAGAGAAGTCCAGAAAGGAGTTACAGATGGACTCTTGCACTTACAGGCCAATGGCCATGAAATGGATGCCAATACTTCATTAGCGGTGCTTGTAGGTACTTCCCATTGACTCAATACAGCTAATGGATGGCACAAATGCTTCTGGACCTTTGCCAATGGATGCCCACCGTTGTGCCTGTTTCCGCTTCTAACTTGCATTGCTTACACCTGAGAACCGCATCCTCAGATCATGTCCTCCTCAAACCTCGCTTTCCTCCAACAAAAACAAATTCAGTGACACAAGCCTGTTGTAAATTAGGAGTCTGAAAATCCTCCTTGTTGCTCTTCATTAACTGTAATCCATCAATGGCCTTTCAAACTTCAAGTGCTTAAAATTCCACATCATTTTCCAATTTCCTGCCTTGCCCTAGCAGGCAGCTAATATTGGAATTTCAGACGTGCTGTGTGTGATTTTCTGTCCTTTTATGGGTGAGGGCTGTGCCGAAAGTCAGAAAATTATTCCTCATGTAACCCACAGCTATCTGAAGCAGGCCTCCTCGGGTTTAGTTGTTTGGTATCTGTTGCTCAGAGGCACTCTGTAGAAAATATTGTCAATCTCAAGTTCCACTGAAACACAGCCCATTCACGTTGATATTTTTCACATTCTGTCCCTCCCCACATCAATTTCTCACAGTCGTGGCAACCAGTACCTGGCAGCTGTGACTTTTTCAGGTGAGTAATTGGAGGTCTAATGAAGGGACCAGTTTCCTAGCAACGGAGCATCCAATTACAATTTGGTGAGTGGGCTGTGGGGTGGAGTGGGGAGGGGGGTGCGTTATGTTACGATAGCAAAGTATATATCCACAATCTAACAAAGCCGGTCGGTTGCTCAGCTGTAATCTGCAATTGTAAAAATACAAGTAGGCCTTTCTGACAGGGGACGTATCAGTAATTCTGTCAGATCAAGTCCTGTATATTCAGTCTAATAATTCCAGGGGGCGAAATTCTTCTCATTTGTGCCTCCGGTGGGAGGCACTAACGGGGCGCAGATGGTTTCCCCCCCCCACCCCCACCCCCGAGGCGATAACCACACCTCCCATGAAATTCTGCGGGAGGTTAGCGGCAGCGCTACCAGGTATCGCCCCGATCTTCTGTGCCCAGAGATCATGACGTCATCTCCGGGCACAGTGCCCAGTAGCCGGGCGATGTTACCGACTGCTGCAGTGGTCGCGAACACTGAGGCCAGCCGCTCGCAGGGCGCCATTTAAAGGCGCGGTGGCCGGCCGACATGAAAAAAATCGGCGATTTAAAAAAATTCTCAGCTTGATCGCACGGCTCTCCCGCACCCCCGGGGCTCCAGCAGATGCCAAAAAAAATGCAGAGCTGGCAGTGGGGAGCCCTTCCCTTTAATTGAGGGAAGAGCCCCTGCAATGTGGCAGTGCCACGCGTGGCTGCTGAGCACATCGCCCCGGATCGGGACATTCCCCGTCTCTTGAGCTCCAAGAGGCAAGTGGAACGCTTGATTTAGCTTCACTTCCCTCGTGGAGCAAAAAATGGGAATTTCTCAAATGTTTGAAAAGGTTAGCGCCTGGCGCTAACTTTCCAAACATTTTTGACTTAGTGCCCCAAATGTCCCTCTCGGGGAATTTCTCTCCCCCCAGCGTTTGGTGCAGTGGAAAGTTACTAAAAGCTAAGGGCAGTGCAGAGCTTCAGCTAGAGGGGGCTATAACACCATCAGGTAGATTCAGCACAGCAACACTGGAGGCCTCAGGCTGTCAGTTGATTCGGGCCTAAGACTGTCCGACCTCATTTCACTTAGAAACTTTGAAACCCCGTCAGAAAAAAAAACCCTTCTCATAAGATTCGTACCAGTTGTCGGGGTGATTCATTTTTTCATTTCCTCTGCGTCATTACCTAAATAAAGAGTTCAAGGAACAGATCTAGATATTTGAATATTTTCTAAAAATCACATTAAAAAGAAACTGATGGCAAACAAAGTTGAGAAACAAAATAAAGACACTAAGGGACGAAATCTAGGCAAAGGGATAGGCCCATAGTGGGGAGCAGAGTGAACTGCCTCCCTGAAAGGGCGCGTGACTCTCGAACAAAGTGGGCGCTGATAATACAGCTCTATGGAACCATTCATGGGGACACGCGGGGAAACCTCCCACTTTCCCACATGGCCAGTCCACATGGTGAAGAGTAGTCGAGGTGGGGCAAGTCAAGAATTAGTGGTTCGGCTTGGGTTTTCAAAAACGTACAGAATGTAGGAGGCAGGGAGGACTGAGAGAGGTGAGGAGTTCCACAGTTTTGAGGTGCTGGGATGGAACAAGTTAAAGTGGGAGATGGTGCAATTAGTTTTGATTTCAATAGAGCGTTGGGAGGAAGAAGTGTGTGTGAGATGGTTTATTTGGAGCATTGGAACGAGCAAAGTGAACAAAATTGAGAGTAATAATGGCGAGCTATCTCAGACAATTAAAATATATCTACTTTGGTAAGCTAAAAGGAAACAAATCCAGAAAAGGTTGAAAAGAATCAAGTACAGCAGAAAAAAAAGCAACTATTTGTCATTTTCTGCCAATTGACTGACCTGCTCGGTGTCAAAACATTGATGTTATCAGGAAGAAGATTGGATGGGCAAATACCATTCGAGCACTCTTCTATACAACAAGTACTGTGTTTGAAATGCTTCATCTGCACGGATACCAAAGTATTGAGAGTAGATCTGGCCTGTTGGACTATCTATGGCGACAGAACGTTTACTTCACCCAAAAGTGCAGTTGGCCGACCGTGAATCCTTTCAACACCATAAACGTAAAGCTTGAATAATGTACTTCCTTCAAGGTATAAGCCCGTAGCTCAACTAAACTATGCCCCAATAGAGGGAAGCCTTACTTTGAAAAAAATAAAATCCAATGAAACAGCAAATTAAACATTGGAAAATTCTTGCTGGTTACGTCTTCTTTCTCAGGCCCTTCTGGTCACAATCGGTGAAATTTGTAACTAAGACAAAACACAATTTCAGGATTCTGGAGTAAAAATGATGGTTTCCCCTCAGGCTTTTAGCAAAGGCTTGTGATTTTGTTGGTGTTTCATGTAAATCAACTGAAATTCCTGGAGAGAGAAAAGAAACTGCTGCGTTATCATCTGGCAGCGTGCCATGAAGAGCAGGCGTGGGTCAGTCTACAACCCAGACCCTCACCCTCATCCCAGCTACAGGAGGACAGACTGCTGCAGAATGCAATACAGCGAGCTGGAGAAGTGTGGGCAAAGTATAAACGATGACTGTCTCCCCAGTGTTTTAGCTATCGCCCTTTTTAGATACCCGCATGCCATTGTGGCATTGCGCCTTTAAGGTGGTGAGCTGGCGCTCCCTGCTTCTCGGCTGCTGGCAATGCTATGTACCTCGTCAATATGAAGTAAGGAAGGCTGTTCATGCTCCTTCTCCATGTGCGGAATTACCTGCAGCTGCTAGTCAATGGGTGGACAATATAGAACCACGGTGTGTGTGAAACAGCAGACACCAATCTAACAATTTGGAAATATCCTGTGCATCTTTGTTCACTTTTGACAAATAATAGAATTCTATATGAAGTACTGTGGGCTGGAACCATTCATTT
This sequence comes from Squalus acanthias, assembly GCA_030390025.1. Taxonomy (NCBI): domain Eukaryota; kingdom Metazoa; phylum Chordata; class Chondrichthyes; order Squaliformes; family Squalidae; genus Squalus; species Squalus acanthias. The sequence goes on along the minus strand of CM059425.1, from coordinate 84,136,323 downwards.
GTCTTTACAAATAAAATCAATCTTCTGCATAAATTGTCCCGCCTTAAGGTGGCCTCAACTTCCAACCCAGCCTCCATTAAACATTCCCAAGCCCACTGCTAACTCCGGCCCCATACAATTGGTTTCAAAATCATCAGCTGCACCCATGTGATATTAGTTTGACTTTTTTGCTTTGAGGTGTTTACACTTGTGTCATAGGGGACGCACTTGGGCCCCTGCCCAAAACACACAGAAAATGGCCTTTGCTGATGAAAAGTCCAAATCGCCCTCGCTTGCGCAGTTCTAATCTTTGCACTTTGGAATTTTCTTTTAAATGAAGAATGATTATTAACCAACCAGTTCACCTTTAAGCAAATTCAAATCCCTTTTATAAACTATAATAAACTAACTCAGCAACGTCTTACCTGCGAAAACACAACTGAAGTTCTTACTGATTGTCCAAAATGTTCACTCTTCATCTTAAATGGTTATTTTACTCTCCCATCTCCTCCTCTCTCCCTCCCACCCATCCATGGTCATCTCTTCACCTCTTCTCTATTCACCCAACCCGGGCTCATCTCTGCATCTACTCTTCCTTCCAATCCGTGGTCATCTCATCTTCTTTCCCTCCCCTCAATGTTCAACCTTGGTCACTTCCTTCCTCCCCCAATCTATATTCACCTCCTCCACAACCTATCTTCATCTCCTCCGATCCATGCTCACTCTTCCCCAAGCTGTACCCAATCCCTTGGTTCTCAATCAATGTTCACTTCCTCATGCCTTCTCTGAACACATGCTCACTTGCTGTCCAATCCATCTTCACCCACCTGGTCTCCTGTCCCATTTCCCAATCGATATTCACCACCTTGACTCCTCTCCCTAATCCTTGCTCACGTCCTTATTTGAAAGGGTCCATTTTGTAAATGCCCTCAAACCTGCTACTTAGCTGATTCTTGACCCACCTCCTGCTCCCTCGACCCTATTCCCACCAAACTGCTGACCAGCCAACTTCCTTTTCTGGCTCCGATGTTAGCTGATAGTGTTAACAGTTCACTCTCCTCAGGTACTGTCCCCCTCTCCCTCAAATCTGCCGTCATCACCCCTCTCAAAAAACCAACCCTTGACCCCCTCCATCTTTGCAAACTACCGCCCATCTCCAACCTCCCTTTCCTCTCCAAAGTCCTTGAGTGTGTTGTCGCCTCCCAAATCCGCGCCCATCTTTCCCGCAATTCCATGTTTGAATCCCTCCAATCAGATTTCTGCCCCTGCCACAGTACTGAAATGGCTCTCATCAAAGTCACAACTGTGACAAAGGTAAACTATACCTCCTCATCCTTCTTGACTTGTCTGCAGCCTTTGACACGGTTGACCACTCCATCCTTCTCCAACGCCTCTCCACCGTCGTCCAGCTAGGTGGGACTGCACTCGCCTGGTTCCAATCTTATCTATCTAATCGTAGCTAGAGAATCACCTGCAATGGCTTCTCTTCCCGCTCCCGCAGAGTTACCTCTGGTGTCCCCCAAGGATTTATCCTTGGCCCCCTCCTATTTCTCAACTACATGTTGCCCCTTGGCGACATCATCCGAAAACACAGCGTCAGTTTCCACATGTATGCTGACGACACCCAGCTCTATCCCACCACCACTTCTCTTGACCCCTCCACGGTCTCTAAATTGTCAGACTGCTTGTCCGACATCCAGTTCTGGATGAGCAGAAATTTTCTCCAATTAAATATTGGGAAGACCGAAGCCATTGTTTTCGATCCCCACCACAAACTCCGTTCCCAAGCCATTGACTCCATCCCTCTCCCTAACATCTGTCTGAGGCTGAACCACATGGTTCGCAACCTTGGTGTCATATTTGACCCTGAAATGAGCTTCCGACTACATATACGCAGCATAACAAAGACCGCCTATTTCCACCTCCGTAACATCGCCCGTCTCCGCCCTTGCCTCAGCTCATCCATTGCTGAAACCCTCATCCATGCCTTTGTTACCTCTAGACTCGACTATTCCAATGCACTCCTGGCTGGCCTCCCACATTCTACCCTACGTAAACTTGAGGTCATCCAAAACTTGGCTGCCCGTGTCCTAACTCGCACCAAGTCCCGTTCGCCCATCACCCCTGTGCTCGCTGACCTACATTGGCTCCCAGTTAAGCAACACCTCGATTTCAAAATACTCATCCTTGTATTCAAATCCCTCCATGGCCTCACCGCTCCCTATCTCTGTAAACTGCTCCAGCTCCACAATCCCCCGAGATATCTGCGCTCCTCTAATTCTGCCCTCTTGAGCATCCCTGATTATAATCGCTCAACCATCGGTGGCCGTGCCTTCTGTTCTGTTGCCGAGGCCCTAAGCTCTGGAATTCCCTGCCTAAACCTCTCCGCCTCGCTACCTCTCTTTCCTCCTTTAAGACGCTCCTTAAAACCTACCTCTTTGACCAAGCTTTTGGTCACCTGCCCTAATTTCTCCTTATGTGGCTCAGTGTTAAAGTTTTTGTCTTAAAATACACCTGTGAAGCGCCTTGGGGCGTTTTAAAAAGAAAGACTTGCATTTATATAGCACCTTTCACGACCACCGGACATCTCAAAGTGCTTTACAGCCAATAAAGTACTTTTGAAGTGTAGTCACTGTTGTAATGTGGGAAATTTGGCAGCCAATTTGCGCACAGCAAGCTCCCACAAACAGCAATATGATAATGACCAGATAATCTGTTTTTGTTATGTTGATTGAGGGATAGATATTGGCCAGGACACTGGGGATAACTCCCCTACTCTTCTTCAAAATAGTGCCATGGGATCTTTTACATCCACCCGAGAGGGCAGACGGAGCCTCGGTTTAACGTCTCATACCAAAAGACGGCACCTCTGACAGTACAGCACTCCCTCAGCACTGCACTGGAGTGTCAGCCTAGCTTTATGTGCTCAAGTCCCAACCTTCGGACTCAGAGGCGAGTGTGCTACCAACTGAGCCACAGCTGACACTACGTTTTACTATGTTAAAGGTGCTATATAAATACAAGTTGCCGCTGTTGTTCTGAGGAAAGATGTTTCAACTGTCCATCGCCTTACCTTTCTAGATGACAGTTGCCAAGAGAAAAGTTTTGAATGAGTTGCCAATCAAGACTAATTGAAACTCATGTCTCTCAGATAATAGGCACAAACATGGGGAGAGAGAAGGGGGTGGAAGAAATAATATGTTTCAACCCCCACAAGTTTTTCACAGGGGTTAGATAGATCCCACACTTCCTTCCCCTGCTCCAAATCTTGGAAATGCTTTTGATGTCTTTCCCCAAACCCGCCATCTTTTTATGTGTTAGCATCTCTGGCCCGGCCAGGAACTGAACGATCAACCATTACAGCTCAAAGAGAAAGATTGTCTCAGTTCCAGCCAACACATTTCCTTTGTCAGGCAGGGTAGTGTTGGCCTCAGGATAGGAAGAGGGAAAGAAATTCAGCCAGGATTCCCACTCCTGATTGCTATGCAGTGACTTCTGCTGGAAAGTCCATATGTGGATGTCAGATAAGGGCAATATCAAGCTTGGCAATACTGCTTCTACAGCCCAATAGCCTGCTCCTGCCTAGATTTTACGATTGGTGTCATTTTAATACTGGTGTTAACCCATTCAATTTAAATGGGTTACCACTTCCGTTAAAATAATGTGTTCCTTTATTGTTGTTGGGTCAATATCCAGGAATTCCTGACCTAACACCACTATGGGAGCACCTTCAGCACAAGGATTGTGTGATTCAAGGAGAAGGTTCGCCACCAGCACCTTCTAGGAATGAGCAATAAACATGGCCTTGCAACATCACCGACATCCTGAGAATATATATTTTTTTAAATCGAGACTTCAGACACGAAGAATGGTCACTTGGCTCCAATTCTGGAGTGCCCCAGTGTGCACAGAATTATGGGGGGAGATTGTCAAGTATCGCTCGGGCTGAGCGAGAGAGGAAAATTGGGCTGCAAGGTTGCACAGCAGTAATAGAGTGTGTCGGAATTTATTCCACTTAAATGAATAGAAGGAAAATCGTTGGGCTCCAGTACAGTCGTGTGATCGTCCCTGATCCATTTTCCTCTACGTGTTCCACCCAGGTGAGATTTTACTCCGAGTTGCTACAGACAGAAATCTACCCCGTGGAATGAAAAACATTCTTTATCCAAACATACTTAAGCCTAGAAATTCGATTAGGCCTGGTTACTAATGTTCAGTTACCCGCTGATTATAATCACACAAGTGTGCAGCCCACGCTATTCATGGGCTGCGCACATGTGTGGAGGGGCCAGATATTGGGCGTCAATGACCCCACTTAAAGGCAGCCAACACCTCTTAAAGGGGAGGTGTAACTGACTGCAGACACCAGGGAAACACTTTTGCAGTCAGAGTTATGGCTGAAGCGAGCACTGAAAGGGAACTAAGGTTCTCGGATGCTGCCTTGGAGGCCCTGGTGGAGGCAGTGGACAGGAGGAGGGATATCCTCTTCCCCCCCCCCCCCCCAAGGGGCAGGAATCCCTCCAGGCATCAACTATGTCGACAATGGGAAGAGGTCACAGAGTATGTGAGTGCCAGGAGCCCAGCACCCAGGACATGGCTGCAATGCCGGAAGAAGTTCAATGACCTCACTAGAGTTGTCAAGGTAAGAATGCTGCTCTCTTACTCTCTGCTCACACGTTCACCACCTCCAGCCTCACTAATCACAATACTCCCCTGCCCCGTTTCCCTTCACTGTTCTACAATCACTGCACCGCACCTCCTTCTCCTCATACTCACACACTCACCACTGTTACAACCCTCACTTACCCACACCTCACATCTTACAGACTGACAATCAGCTATTCTACCGTGACAGGCACATTCTCCAAACAACTCACAAAGACTGCCGCTAACACACTCCCTTCTTGCGTACAGGGGAAGGTTGCACATAACTCCAGACAGCAGGCTGGCACCAGAGGAGGAAGAGCCCACCTACACCTCCTTCCCCCTTGGAGAAAGCGTGCTGGCCATCACAGCAGGGGCAGTATCGAGGCCGGGGTGAGTGGCAACGTTGGAGGAGACGTCGCACAGGGTTTGTTAACACCTTATCCTCTTTGTCTCTTCTGGCTTCTATCTCACCCTGCATAACTCTGCATGACAAACTGCAGATGCTTTCAACACCCACTTCTCTCTCTCACACCACAAACTAACACTTGTCCCTCTCTTTAATTTCTGTTTCCGAGACTGTGGAGGCCCCTGTGCCAGTCGAGGAAGAGGGAGGCAGCCTTTCTGATGATGCACCCTCACCCAATCTGACCCTTGCAGGCACCAGCTCAGATATTGGCACCATGTGGACTTTAGAGGCTAGGTTAAGATGTGGTGACTCACTGGACACAAGTGTGCAGGAGCTAGGGCAGAGGAATAGCATGCCATAGGTTCCAGCTCACCGGAGGGTGAGGTCGCATGCCACCTCTGTTGCAGAGGACAGATGCTGACTTTAAGAGCCCAAACTACCGACAAAGGCCGATGGTCACACACCGGGAAATGCGAGGTGTACTTGGCAGCCTGCCGGCGAGCTTGCGCATAGTATCACGGAGCATGGAGGGGTCCAGGTCCACTTGTGTCAAGGCTTCACACAGATCATGGAGACCGTTCTGTCCAACATGGACCAAGTAGTCAGCTCCATCAACACAACAGTGGCGGACATGATTATGGAGACTCTGCTGACGGCTGCCAACTTGGCTTTGGGACCAAGGGCCTTCCAGAGTGTCAGATCACTTCTGCACTCTGTCCCTAGTGGTCACTGCCTCTCCTCCTCCTGTACCTACTCCTGCCCAGGTGCTGGTAAGTGCTCGTCCCTCATGACGGTGAAGTTGTGGAGCACGCAACAGACGAGCACAAATCTGGATACCCGCTCTGGGACGAGCTGCAAAGCTCCTCTGGATCGGTCCAGGCAGCTTGAGCGCGCCGATTGTTTGCTCAATGATGTTCCTTGTGCCAGCATGGCTCTCCTTGTAAACCTGCTCTGCAGCCGAGTCATGAGCAAGTCTGATGGGGATATCCCTCATCACCCAGTAGCCAGCCTGTAACTTGACAGCCTGGTTGGAATAAAGGACTGGCACAGGATGAAAGAGTTGCGACTGCTGCCAGGAAACTGGGCACTGACCTGCATGATGCACTGCCTGTCGTCATAAACCAGCTGTACGTTGAGGGAGTGGAACTCCTTTCTATTGATAAAGATACCAGGCTGATGATGGGGAGAACGCAGGGCAATGTGGGTATAGTTTATGGCACCTTGCACCATGGGGTAGCCTGCAATACGTTCAAAGCCCAGTGCGCTCTCGTCCTACTTTGCTCTGTCAATAGGGAAGGAGTGGTAGCTGTTGCTCCTGGCGCAGAGAACCTCGGTGACCTCTCTGATACATCGGTGCACTGCGAACTGGGAGATGTCACCTGCTGTAGCCTGAAAAGAGTCCGTGGCCTAAAAGCTGAGGGCCACGGTGACCTTGACAGCCACAGGCAGTGCTGTCCTTGCCCTGGTTTGAGGCTCAAGTTGTGGCTGCAGCAGGTAACAGCTCAGTGACAGCCTCCTTGTTGAAGTTAAGGCACCTCAGATGCTGTTCCTCAGAGAAGGTCATGTAGGAGAAGTGTTCCCTGAAGACCTTCTGTGGGTATGGCCTTCTGTGCAGTGCCCTCCTCCTCTCTGCTGTTTTTCTTGTTGCTCCACCCCACCCCCCCTCCAGTCTCCAGCCCTAAAGGCAGCCCTAGGAGACCACACATGGCTGTAACCAAACTGTCCATGAGGCAAACAACAACAGTGCAACACCAGCAAAACCTTTCTCTGTAGATAAAAGCACTTTCCAGCGTGCTAAAACACAACAAGGAACAGCCAGAAGTTAATCAGCAGCCTGAAATGAGAAACCAAAATCTAAACTGTAAGAACTCCATGATCCCCTAAAATAGCGCTGGTGAGGGGGCATCCTGCCGGTTAGTGTCATGTTGTGCTGTGCGAGTGAAGTGCTCGGGCCATTTGAATATTAAAAATTTAAATAAAATGTTCTGCCCTTTAAATAATCCCGACGCGTGCTCCTGACGCCGGCACACCCACCTTATCCAATATGGCGGGCGGCGCACTTCCATCGTCTTTGTGCTTCTTTCCCGCCATATTGGGGCCTTAGTAGGTCAGTTAGCGCCTGTAAAATAGGCGCTGCACAGCCGACATTGCAGGCCATAGTGTCAGGATATTTCTTACCTCAGTTAAAACTCCATTAAAGTCAGCAGAAGCCTCAGATCAATTAATGCATAAGTGGGTGGAAGTACAGTATTTTAATTAGTGCCCAAGGGTTGTATTAATGAAGATTAGTGTTATTTAAATATATCGTGACTGGAATAGTTTTAATAGCTGTTCAGTTCCAGCAAAATGGCGCACGCTGATCCTCAGCCTGTTAATGGGGACAACATGCATTGACACTGAGCCTCAGCCTGTTAATGGGGACAACACGCAGTGACACTGATCCTCAGCCTGTTAATGGGGACAACCCGCACTGACACTGAACCTCAGCCTGTTAATGGGGACAACACGCAGTGACACTGATCCTCAGCCTGTTAATGGGGACAACACGCAGTGACACTGACCCTCAGCCTGTTAATGGGGACAACACGCACTGACACTGAACCTCAGCCTGTTAATGGGGACAACACGCAGTGACACTGAGGCTCAGCCTGTTAATGGGGACAACACGCACTGACACTGACCCTCAGCCTGTTAGTGAGGCCTGTTCCCAGTGACACTGAGGCTCAGCCTGTTAGTGAGGCCTGTTCCCAGTGACACTGAGGCTCAGCCTGTTAGTGAGGCCTGTTCCCAGTGACACTGAACCTCAGCCTGTTAGTGAGGCCTGTTCCCAGTGACACTGAACCTCAGCCTGTTAGTGGGGCCTGTTCCCAGTGACACCGAACCTCAGCCTGTTAGTGGGGCCTGTTCCCAGTGACATTGAACCTCAGCCTGTTAGTGAGGCCTGTTCCCAGTGACACTGAGGCTCAGCCTGTTAGTGGGGCCTGTTCCCAGTGACATTGAACCTCAGCCTGTTCGTGAGGCCTGTTCCCAGTGACACTGAGGCTCAGCCTGTTAGTGAGGCCTGTTCCCAGTGACACTGAACCTCAGCCTGTTAGTGGGGCCTGTTCCCAGTGACACTGAGGCTCAGCCTGTTAGTGAGGCCTGTTCCCAGTGACACTGAGGCTCAGCCTGTTAGTGGGGCCTGTTCCCAGTGACATTGAACCTCAGCCTGTTAGTGGGGCCTGTTCCCAGTGACATTGAACCTCAGCCTGTTAGTGAGGCCTGTTCCCAGTGACACTGAGGCTCAGCCTGTTAGTGGGGCCTGTTCCCAGTGACACTGAGGCTCAGCCTGTTAGTGGGGCCTGTTCCCAGTGACACCGAGCCTCAGCCTGTTAGTGGGGCCTGTTCCCAGTGACATTGAACCTCAGCCTGTTAGTGAGGCCTGTTCCCAGTGACACTGAGGCTCAGCCTGTTAGTGGGGCCTGTTCCCAGTGACACTGAGGCTCAGCCTGTTAGTGGGGCCTGTTCCCAGTGACATTGAACCTCAGCCTGTTAGTGGGGCCTGTTCCCAGTGACACTGAGGCTCAGCCTGTTAGTGGGGCCTGTTCCCAGTGACACTGAGGCTCAGCCTGTTAGTGAGGCCTAAGAACACTAAGTGCGCAAGCTTTTTAGTTGGTAAATAATTTAATAACTATTTAATTTCAAAACCAGCAAACTGCAGTCGTTACATTAGAACCAAAATTATAATTTAAATCAAATCTCCTGTGAGTTGGTTGATTTCTGCCAGGACCTCAGTTTTCTTGGGCTGGAGGAGGGGCTGTAATTAGCCAAAATTCCTGCTCCCGATTGGATAGTGAATCCTTGTTGGACAGTACGTGTGTGCTTGGATGTGGAACAGGATAAGGCTCTATCTGTGATGGCCCAGTAATCAATTAGCCTGCTAACATCCACGGAGAGTGAAATCGGTCTTGGGCCGAATCAACGGCTTTACACCCCGGCTTTGCCGATTCGCTGTCGCCCGTTATGCGGTATTACCTAAGACCAATTCCACCCCCACTGCCTTAGATTATTACACAAAACATGAGTAGCCACTTGCGCAAGATTGTGGATGATTGCCTGTGCAACTGTTGGTGGTGGAGGGGGGGGAGGAGACGGTGGAGGGAGGAGGGAGGAGTGCAGAACAGCAGCTTGTAAGTGTTGAGATCAGGGTGTGGAGGAATTTACAGGTAAAAATGCACATCTAACCAACCTGCGGCGCAGCAGCCAAAGTGTTTTCAATGGACGTTCAGGGAAAGACAACAAATGCAATTCATTACTCGAGTAAACATGACATCGCCTTCCGTAATCGCACAGGAATAGAATTTTGAGACAAATAGCTTATTCACTCCCAGGAACTGACTGCATGAGCTCCCTTTGAATGAGAACAGTCGTGTATTTATGTGATTTATTGCTTCATACAGACACAACAGGAAATTTGTTCAAACTCTTGCCCGTGTCCTTTGTCGAGTGACTCTGCTGGAGGGAGAGATGGGGAATCTGTTGAGGTCGTTTGTACACACTGGCCTCTCTTAGGGGTGAGGGCAGCGTCAGAATTAAGAGAAAGGAACAGGGCTCTTCCTTGTAATCTTGCTGAAAGGTTCTGAACTTTGCACAACATTACTGAGGAGGGCAAATTCCCTACATTCTTTCAAGACACGCAACAAAGCTCCCTCTGGGTTTCTCACTACTCTTGAAGATCATCCACACAGAAGGACAGTGCATTTCGTTCAATATTATGTCACAAACACAGAGCACTCACAGGACTGCTAAAATCCAGGAATGAGACTACAGGAGATGGTGCATCAAACCCAGAACCCTCTCAAAAAAAAAGTTAAAATGTTAGATGCTGTAAATGTTTATGTGCTGCGTTGGTTCAGATTGATGCAACCCTACATTTCCGAATTTGTAGTAGAAGGTTGCTATGACTACAACGTGTATTTATTTAGCACTTTCCCAAGGCACTTCACAAAGGCAAAAGGAGATGCCGAGCATTAGAAGAATTAGGGGAGGTGACCAATCGCGCAAAGGTTTTCATGTGTAGAATGTAGTACCGAGGCTCAACATGTTACTGATGGTGGAACATCGTGGGGAGGTACAAAAGGGGGCCAGAGTTGGAAGAGCGCGCAGGCTAGAGGAGATTTGCTTTTATGGGGTGGGGAGAGGGATTTATAAATAAAGACAAGGATTTTAAATTCAACACGTTGGAGGTTGGCAAGGACAGGGCAATGGAGGAGGACTTAGTACAAGATAGGATTTAGACAGAGGAGTTTTAGACAATTTGGAGATTTTGTAGGGTGGAGTACAGGAGGCTGGCGAGGAGCATCTGGAAAAGTTGCAAAGGCATTGATGAAAGTTGCAGTGTCAGCGCGGGTGAGGTAAGGGAAGTATTGGTGATGGGTAGGATATGAGGTTTGAAGTTCAGTTCAAACAGAAGCTAGGTAGGTGACCAGAATTGGGGAGGGAGAGATTTGTGGCATGGAGCCTACAAGATGGCATCAGTCTTTATGTTACGTTGGGAGTCATCCACGAATCAATGTCAGAGAAGCAGTCAGATAGTATAGTGGTGGTCATGGAGTCAAGGACATTGAGGAGAGGTAGAGCTGAGCGCTGTAATATATGTGGGTAGATCAAATGAAGGACAGAGACACGATGAGTTGCTAGTCCATGTGCTTGTTTACTAGGCCACAGCGAACTGAGCATGCTCATACTAAACTATGTGACAAACCATGTGATAATACATTACACTGCTTTCCCCTTTTAAAAAAATGTACATATTCCCCTCTCAAATACAACAAAACTATGGTCCCACCTTCCCCAGTGTTACATGTACCACATAACAAAAACTGCTGGGTTTTTTTCTTTTACATGAACTACAAATCCAGTATAATAACAGGCCTTCCTGATCTCCTTAAAAAATGTTTTGGTGTTGAACCAATTTTTGGGCTGTTTTGTTTTGGTTCCAAACTCAAAGATGATCCTGTTTTCTATCTCAGATTTGTTTGAACCTGATACATCAGTTTCTGAAGTCTGAACGGAGTCAAACTCATGTATGAGTTCATGATCAAGTGGTTCAAGATCATGTCTTGGTTCATCTCTAACAGATCATTTGATCTACATGAACACTTCGGATGTTGTCACCAATTTCAACCAAATATCTCTTGGTTCCACCAACCTCTACTATGGTTACTACGTCCCACTTGTGCGAACTCGACTTTCCAGGGGGACTGAGAACACGGACACACTCATTTAATCTGAAACTGCATTCTTTCTAATTGCTGTCATAATAATGTTTCTGACTCAACTGTTTCTGTTCAACTCTTGCCAAATTTGGTTGAACAAGACTCAATCATGTTCTCAATCTCCTCTTCATCAAGAGTTCTGCTGGGGTATATCTAGTTGTAGCGTGCGGAGTAGTTCTGTACTTCAGCAAGAAATTTGCCAAACGTTGCTTCATGCCGAGTCCTGAACAACCCTGCAACACTTGCTTTTTGAGAGCTTCTTTCACTATTCTGACTGACCTTTCAGCTGCTCTGTTTGAAGCTGGATGATATGGTGGAACGAGAGTGTGTTTGATACCGTTCCTTTTCATGAACTCTTGGAATAGAGCAGCACGGAACTGAGGGCCATTGTCAGAAACAAGCTCTTCACGTAAGCCATGACATGCGAAGATAGACCTCCTCATCTATGGTACGTTCAGTTGTAGTATTTGAACCCATGTGTTTCACTTCAATCCGCTTTGAGTGACTATCTACAAGTACAAGGAAATAATCATTTGCTTTCTCACAGAAGTCTACATGTACTCTCTGAAAAGGTCTACTTGGCCATGACCACGGTCGTAATGGAGTTTTGGGTGGTTTGTTTCTGCAATTTTGGCAAACACTGCATTTTCTGACAAGTGATTCAAGATCACTGTCTAATCCAGGTCAGCAATTGATTTCATACCGACGATCCCTGGATGTTCAGTATGAAGTTCGGCTAGAATTCTATCTCTCAAAGAAGTAGGTACCACCACTCTGTTTCCCCACTTGATACAACCTTGCTCACAAGACAATTCAGTACGACGGTTATGGAATGGTTTCAACTCTCTGTCCAGTCACTGATCAGTCCATCCATTCAAGGTGTTTTCATACACTCTTTTTAGTAGTGAGTCCTTTTGAGTTTCATCTGCAATCTCAGTTGCATTCATGGGAAAGTCTTTGTCAACTGCACCTAGCGTGAAAATCTCACCTTCACTCCCAACACAAGTCCTCATGTGGCAACCTGGACAAGGCACCTGCGATTGCGTTTTGCTCTGAAGTGCGATATTCAATCGTGTAGTCATATTGTGACAATAACACTGCCCAGCGTTGCATTCTTGATGTGGCCATTGCAGGGATGGCAGATTTCAACCCCAATATGCTTGGAGCAGTTTGTGATCGGTTATCAGGGTAAACTTTCTGCCAATCAGGAACTGCTTCTTTTCAATTTCCGCATAGTTTCTTTCGCTCTTTGTGGGGGTACCCAATTGGTTTCTCTTGGCCGTCATCCAGTACGTGGTTTATGACAGCTCCCACACCATAGCTGGAAGCATCACACGCTAACTTAAGCTCACGCTCTGTGTTGTAGTGCACAAGTAGAGCATCGCTAGAGAGACTTCTCTTTCAAGCATTGTAAGCTTCCTGTTGCACTTCTGTCCACTTTCACTGGACATCCTTCTAGACACAAAAGGCATCAAGGGGTATGGGGAGAGAGCGGGAATATGGTATTGAGATAGATGATCAGCCATGATCTCATCGAATGGCGGAGCAGGCTCAAAGGGCCGAATGGCCTACTCCTGCTCCTATTTTTCTATGTTTGAGGAGCTCGTACAATGGTCGCTAACTCAGGTAAGAAACGTGTGTAGTACTGGACCATTCCAAGGAAAGATCTTAACTCAGACACGTTCTGTGGCTTTGGAGCGATGATGACAGCATCAACCTTTTCCTTAACTGGTTGCAAGCCATTTGCATCAACTTTCAAACCAAGGTACACAACCTCGGGCTGCACAAAAGCACATTTGCTCCTTTTCAATTTGACATTTGAGTTGGACGGAGCTCCCTAGCATTCTTAGACGCCATCTCCATAGATAGAGCAATTTTGCATGCTATGTCAAATGTTAGGTTCGGAGTGTTCAGTAACTTGGACTGTGTGCGCTCATCTACCAGTCCACACACAAACTTATCTCGCAATGCACGATCTAAAAATGTGCCGAAGTTACAATGCAAAGACAGGTTCTTAAGAGCTACAATGTACTCACTGATGGTTTCACTTTGTTTTTGGTTTCTGGTACCAAACTTGTAGCTCTCTGCTATTTCTAATGGCTTTGGGTTGAAATGGTCCTCGAGTTTCTCGACAAGGTCTTCAAACGACACATCCTTCGCTTTCCCTGGTGCGAGTAAGTTTGTCAGCATTCCGTAGACATCTGGCCCGATCGCGGTAAGAAAAATTGCTCTCTTCCATTCACAAATTACTTTATTTTGAGCTTGAACATTCTCATCTGCACCTTCGGTCTCAATAATGTTATTGGCCCTAAAAAAAATCTCCATCCGCTCAATGTAAGAACTGAATGGTTCGCGAGCTCGATCATACATGCTGAGGCTTTCGATGAATCCCGTAGGCGCGGCCATGAATGTCCCGATCCCGTTGAACAGTGACTCAGCACGGTACCTGTGTACCTGAGAATCAACGCCGCTGTTGCTGTGTATACATACACACGAAGGTGAAGCACAGACAATTCTGCATCAGCATTAACAGTAAAACATCGCAGAAATTCAGTTTAGGTGTCACAAATTCACCTTAAACTTTTCCACTCGAAGGTTGAACACTGGATCCTTCCATGATCCCTCAAAATGGCTTTGGGATCCCATTCTCGTCAACAAAATGTAATATATGTGAGTAGAACAAATGAAGGACAGAGGCACGATGAGTTGCTAGTCTATGTGGCTGTTTACTAGGCCACAGTGAACAGAGCATGCTCATACTAAACCATGTGACAAACCATGTGATAATACATTAAAAGCGCCAACAGCTTATGGATGATGCCACTGAGGAAGAATAGGACGGAACCTTGGAGAACCCCCAAGATGCCATGTGGCAACAGGAGAAGCTATTACAGTTTGTGGTGCTGTCTCTGTTGGGACAGGGAGGAATGAAATCAAGTGAGAGCTAGCCATGGATAAGAGGCAGTGGAGGAGGATGGAGTGGTTGACCATGTCAAACACTAGAGAGATGGAGGAAAACGAGGAGGGCTAGTGCACTGTTGCAGTCATGTCATTGGTGACTTTAGTTAGGGTGGTGTCACTGAGCTCAGGATGGAAACCAGGCTGAAGGAATTACAACAAGGCGTGTTGGGATGGGAGAGCAGGGAGCTAGGTAGCAACAATACTTGGAGAGAACAGGGAGGTTAGAGAATGGAATGTCGTTGGAGAGGTCAGAAGGGGGGGTCGATGATGATAGGTTTGAAGTGTGGGGGAAAAAGTGTTTTGGAAAAGGGAGCTATTGATGAGGTCAGCTAGCACTTCAAAACACTTCTGGTGGATAAACTCTGAAAGCTGCATTTGTATTAAAGGGCAAGATTTACAGAGCATTTGTTCAACATTATTTGCCTACCTGGGGGAGAGAAGACAGGTGGGAACAATGTTCTGTTGAAATAACACAGTACTACATTTTACTTGTACAGTTGTGCCTCATTACTGGGTGCCACAATTGGATCCTGGGTGTGATTAATGGGATGAACATCTTCTCCCCATACTAGTCTTCTCCCTATACTAGTCTGAAGTATATGAAGTGAGTTTGGGCAGTCTCAGTGAAGGTTGTGTGTGCAGGTTCACAGAGTAAAACTGTCTATAATCAGATATTGAATGGCAATCTCAATCAGAGGCCATAAGGATGGCTGGGGTGGGAAATGGGAATTTCACATTGGTGCAGTAGTGTGTGCACAAGTCTGGGGCAAAACACAGCTTTACTGATTATGCTATGAGTGACTTGAGTGTTTAAATTTTACATTGGATGACAAAAAGCAGAAAATCCCTCCATTCCCCAGACAACGACATACATTGATTAGCTGAGCGCAAAACCCCCTCTACAAGTCACAAGAGAGGAATTTCAAAATATTGTGAACTGATGATATAGCCCACAGCCTACCATCACCTCAAGTCATCACTGGAGATGAAGTCCACGTAGCAGAAATCTCAACAGAAAGTCTGCCACTGCTCACCAGCAGTATGAAAGCATGAGATACAGAAACAAAGACAAAGGGACAGCAGCAGCGATAGATGTAGCTCCTATTACGATGTACAAGGTTCCGCACCCAGCTGATTCCACTGTGGTGGGGACGGATGCACTATTGTTGGCTTTAATGCCCCTACTGGAAAGTGCCCCTTTGTGGATGTTGGATCAGACTTGGCTGTGATGCCCCCGTTGTCAAATAAGCCTGCCAACCCTACAGTGCATGTCTCCCGGCTCTTAAAGACTGGGTGACTGGTTTATGTTGAGTACACTATCACTTCATTGTCTAAGCTAACACATGAAGAATTGTACATGGCCATGGTATTAAGCAGATAGCAACATGGCACCCTAAAGGGGTCTGGTTCAGCGCCTTCAGGTTAAAATTAGTGGATAACAAAATACACAGGGTTGTGAGACAACTCATCGTGTACAATTCCCCTTTAATAAACAGCAGAAAGCCAACAGGGTTCACCACAACCACACTGATACTTCCACCCATTTCCTTAGATTGTGAGCAGATGGGAGGCACAACAGTCGACTGAGTGAATACACAGATGTTCATAAAAATGGAAACTCTGATCGAGCGTCAGACCATTGTAGTATTAAAATATATTATTAATTACTCATCTGAAATTTCTGGCCACACCTGAAAGAAAAATAGTGTGTTGCGCTGGGTTCTAACAGCTGAATGGCTTGTTTATGTTGAGTACACCCCTTCCTTCAGAATCATTGAGAACTGTTATTTCTGTACGGGGCTGAAATTTCCCCCTCCATCTATTTCAGTAGCTGATAACGTGCAATTACATAAGTAACCCTGTCAGCAGTCTACAGTTCTTTGATCTGTTCAGTGATTTGATCGGTTGTACGGCCAACAAGGATACATCCATTGTGAATGGGAAACATGCATCTCTCCACATCAATTGCCTACTTGATGACTGCACATGTTCCTATGAGTGGAATGAATTTCTCTCATCAGTACCCCAGGGAAGAAAGGATATTTTAAGGTATTTTTCTCCCTTTTTGACTCTCAATCTCTTCATGCCATGCACCATTCCTGAGGCAAGCCACCTATTAACAGGCTTCACTCAGGAACGCTGTTCTATCTCAAGGAGATGCACTAGAGCAGCTCAGGGTGAGTCACTGTTTAACTGGCCCTCTCTCTATTCAACTGAAAGAGTGCCCAGCCTTTAGCCAGCAAAGATCATGAACCTGCAATGTGGGGAACTGAGAGCAAATCTGTGTCCTACCACGTGGTGAAAATGTGCTACAGCTCCAGGT
The DNA here is from genome assembly GCA_030390025.1 of Squalus acanthias. NCBI lineage: Eukaryota > Metazoa > Chordata > Chondrichthyes > Squaliformes > Squalidae > Squalus > Squalus acanthias. Next base: position 84,119,750 of record CM059425.1, on the reverse strand, counting down.
TTTCGGCTTCAGCTGAGAATATTTGGAAGCTGACTTCTCTGCAATGGGCAGACGGGACAGCAGACTGCTTTAGGGCAGGCCTGGAGGCTGGGCTATCAACAATTTAGCAATGAAATAAAATAAACAGGTCAATCAATGAGAACCATCCAGAGTGAATGTCAGTTGCAGCGGGGATTCAGACTGGTCCCATTTCTATTGACAACCCCAGGTGATGGGCCAAGGTCCATGAGTGTTGGACATGAATGAATGTTTAAAATAAGATAATGTCAATCAAAAAGTGGCTGTTAGGGGACACCAAACTTCGGTTTAAAAAGGTTGCTACTTATTAAATGCGAAACCTACTCCACTGAAATGCCTCACAATCTTGAGAGCCAAACTGAGGGAAGGTAAGCAGCTCCATTGTTGAGATCCTGAAAGAGTGAAATAATGCGTTGCAGTAGGAGATGGTGTGATGAATCTCAATTTCAACACTGAGGATACAAGGAGAAGGAAATGTGTGCATGTCAATGCATTTGGAGCTTCGGAGAAACGAGGAAGGACACTGTAAATGAACACTGATTGTAGTGGTTTATTGATAAAATAGTGAAAGATGAAAAAAGGGGAGAGAAAGAGAGACTGGACAAAGGAAGAATTATTTTCTTTTGTACCCTGTTCAGTCTTATTCTTTAGAACTCAAATAAATAGAAGAGTGGGGAGGAGAAAAAGGGAAGAAGTGCTGGTCTATTAACAGAAGAATTGAAGAGGTGGAACCATCAAGCCACCTTGTAGCAAAACATTTCAAGACCACCAACCTGCAAACATTGAGACAAGTTTTATTGTGAGATGTTTAGAATGTACCTTTTCTGATTAAATACAGGACACGATAAATCAGAAATCTTCTTAAGTACAATAAATAGGCGGGCTTTAGTTCCAACTCTTTACCAAGGGGGAAAAAAAATTGAACAAGCAAATACCTTTTGAAACCTCATTGACGCCTGCCATAATTCCCATTTGTATTAACAATACACTACAAGGTATAATACATCTCCTTCATACAAGGCCATATTAAACTAAAAAAAATCCAGAACTTCAAAACTTACCAGAACCTTACAAAATATTCCGAAAAGTTCAGTTCCAATTTATTTACAAAAGTATCAGTTATTTTCTACTATCTTGGAAAAAACATAATGTTCATTTTGAAGGGGGGGGGGGGGGGGGGGAGGGGTTGGAAATACAAAAATGTACATGAACCTCTGCACGCAATGCAACTGCCACTGTCAGTGGGCAAACTGAATTCACCCTCATGGGAACCATAAACAACGACGTCCCTACTGGACTGACACTGCAGCTCACGTTATCAATGCAATTCAAAACCCACCACTTTCTTTTGAATGAACCACCTTGAAACAAACAATGAGCTTCTCCACAATTCATGAACTGAAAATAGGTTAAACATGAAATGAAATGAATTTCTTAGTAACAAAATAATGATTTACTTTTTAAGACTCTCTAGTTAGGATGCCAGAAGGACCTTAATTTTACTTATTTATTTTTTTGGTCACCATTTGTGCTGTAATCTGAACCTATACCACAAGGGAGGTGCAAAAAGCATTTGACATGCGTTTTTAGACGTGTTTGTGTGAAGAAGAAAGCCTTACAGCACAGCATTCCTCAAACTGTACCTGCGCAGTGATCTTTCCTTCTGTTTTTTTTTTGTTAAATCAGTTTCAGATAAAGACGCTCACACTGCATGTTATTTAAACTATAAAAAAAAAGATGAATTTATTTTTTTAAATACCAAACAAAAACCCAAAGGATTCCCAACCACAATGAATGATTAAAGAAATACCACCTCTGATTATTAACGCACAAATCAAAACTTCTGAAATTCAAAATTCTTTTTTGCTTTTAAGACTCTTGAAAGTTTCTGGCATGTAGCTGACTGACCTCTCCCTCCGAAACACGTTATTTTAATATTAAATGAAGTAAATGGGAAAGCATCAAGTTGTTTGTCATGGTAACAAAAATCTGAAAAATTAAAGCCACGGAAGTGGTTCAAAATAGTAAAATGAGCTTTACAAACAAAAAAAATATATATACTGTGCAAAACCTGACTTTCACATTTTAACAATTCCAGATGCTAACGTAAGGCAAGCAAAGATGTATCTGGTGTGCACTGAGAACAATCATTCATTCAGCTTGTGATGAAAGTGCTCGGGTTTTTCTAAAGTGGATCTCCTCGCAAACGGGAGATCACGTCAAGACTGTTTTCTTAACAAGAGTTTGTTTTTTGTTTTCCTGCAAAAGTCATTTCATGTCGATTGTGTTGAAGACCCATTCGGTGAATTTCTTCAGCTGTGCAGACGCAGTCTGGGACTCCTCCTGCAACCGCAAGTTGTCCTCCCGCAGGTGCTGCACCTCTTCCTGCAGAGCGGCTCTATCTTCCTTTGCCTAACAGAGAAACGTACACAGGTAAATTGAGGCCACACCTGGCGAGGAATTCAGGCAGAGAGCAATCTCAGACAGTAATCAGATCAAGAGTTAAACAGTATGACACCCAGCAGTGACTACAACATCATGGATCAGAACTGTACACAGAATGGTGCCTGGGAGTAACATCACTGTAGTAATCAGAACCTCTCAATCATACCTATACAGCGATTGATACCCGGCAGTGATTACAATCCAGTAATTTGACCAAGTCCAAAACATAGAAAAATTGGTAGCTAGGAGTGATTGCAGCGTAGTAATCTGATTGAAGGGTTATGATGGTTGATACAGAGTACCTGTTTGCTCTCTCAGGTGGACGTAAAAGATCCCATGGTAATATTTCGAATAAGAGCAGGGGGGAGTTCTCCCCAGAGTCCTGGCCAATATTTATCCCTCAACCAACATCACTAAAAACAGATTATCTGGTCATTATCACATTGCTGTTTGTGGGAGCTTGCTGTGTGCAAATTGGCTGCCGTGTTTCTCACATTACAACAGTGACTACACTCCAAAAGTACTTCATTGGCTGTAAAGCACTTTGGGACACCCTGAGGTCATGAAAGGTGCTATATAAATGTAAGTCCTTCTTCTAATAGGTACCGGGGAATGTGATCAAATAGAAGGATTCAGCTAATTTAAAAATGCAAAAAAATAAACATTTGGGAGCAATCACAGTTCACACGGAAAAGTGATATTGGGCATCACTACACTGCAGTAACTTCATTGAGGAGTCCAGCAGACAACTGACAGTGAACATAAAACTCAAAGTTGTTTATAGTCACTATGTGAGCTATTCGGATTCCAGGACTGAAATCACTGTTTCCCCCTCTTCCCTCTGAAGCATTGAATCATGTTGGCATATCCTCTGGCAGCTTAATTAAGTGGGATCCTTAATGTATGAGCTTCACCAGCGTCAATAGGCTACAGGACCATGGTGGGCATGGGAAACAAGCTCACTGCTGTTCCTGTCCAACCTCCGCACACACACGTTCGGGGTCAGAAACTGTGGTTAATGCTACTTAGCCAAGGAGCTGGATGCATTGTGGGGTGTGCCATCTGGGTCCATTCAAAGACGTGCAAAAAAAAGTGAGTTCGGTTTCAGTTATCAAGGGCAAGGTGTGTGCTTTGGATTAGACAGGGCCAGAAAGGCTAATTGACAGCAAACCTTGCGTTATATATGCAGGCATTTCCTGTGCACTATTCATTAGGCTCATCAGCGTTGTGTTGGATATGTTGACAAACCCAATATGCACAGCTGCTTTCAAATTATCTCAGGTAGGTGTTTTTCTTTAAAAAGCAGACAAGACAAAATAATATAAAGGGGATATTAAAACGATTACAGAATGGGATTAGTGGCAAGCTCCTGTTCCTACATACACATAGTAGGGATTGCATCAACTGAGATGTAGTCCACTAAAAACACACACTTTAAGCCAGTTGAAACAGTCTATGAACTCAACCATTTTCAGCAGGTCAGGCACAGTGAATTTAAGGTTAATGCTGTGTTTTACCTACAATACAGATTGGAATCAAAGAGGGAACTATATATTGTGGCAGTTTTCTGCTTCACAGTAAGCATCATTTTTTGTGCACTTTGTACTTGTTAGGCTGATGTTAGCCAGGAATGGAACACTTTTCCATTTCAGATGCCCAGCATCAGTATCAAGCAGTCCCAGGTCAGGTACAACATGGTTAAATGAAGAATAAAGCTCCCTCTACTCTATACCAACAATGGCTGAAGCTTCCTGTTCTTCTCTATTTATAGCAAAATTGTAATCGGGTTATTTATATGCGAGTTTACGATTTCCCTATGAATAATTAGCAGCCAAATTCTTCCCCCAATGTGTCTCAGCCCCTAACTTAGAAGATGACACCCGCTGCACTGGTGTAACATTTTTCCATTTTGCACACTAACCACGTTTGGGTTATCTGAGTGTGATTAACAACTACTCTTGGATTTAGCAGCAGGTTCTATGCTAGGGGCCCATTCTGGGAGTCAGCAAGAAGATTTTCATCCCATCAATCTGGGTTTGGTTGGAACCCAGGTTTCAGAGGTGAAAGGCCAGTGTAAAAAGAAAGTAAAGACAACTTGGATTTATATAGAGCCTTTCACGATATCCCAAAGCTCTTTACAGCCAATTAAGTACTTTTGAAGTGGAGTCGCTGTTGTAATGTAGGAAACGCGGCAGCCAATTTGCGCACAGCAAGCTCCCACAAACAGCAATGAGATAACAACCAGGTAATCTGTTTTTGGTGATGTTGGTTAAGGGATAAACATTTGCCAGGACATCAGGGAGAACTCCCCTGCTCTTCTTCGGACAGTGCCATGGGATCGTTTACATCTACTTGAGGTGGCAGACGGGGCCTCGGTTTACCGTCCCATCCGAAAGACGGCACCTCCCTCAGTATTGTACTGGAGTGTCAGCCTAGGTTTGGTGCTCAAGTCGCTGGAGTGGGACTGTTTTTCTTAAAATCCTCATATATTAAAAAAGAGAGATTTATATTGTCAAGTTATTTCCAAAATGAAACAGCACTTTGCATCTGTGCTTTATTTAGGCCAACTCCCACCCCCGCACCTCAGACTAACACGAGATAAAATGAAGGGTACAAGTGGTTTGTTCGAGACTGAGCAGTGTATCACGATGCAACAAGACTGAGGTTTATTCATGATATAATTTTCACTTGGGCAGATTTTCTTTATTTCCCGGTGTGAGAAGGATGCTGGGATTTGGTTAGATCAATTTGCTGGCTACACAGATGTGGACTTTCTCTCTTACCCTCCTCAAGTCATCCCGAAGTTCCTTCAGCAACATTTCCAGTTCAGTCACCTTGCCAGACAGAGTGGTCGGAGATTCATCTCTGAAAAGAAAAGTCCAACCAGTCAGAAGAGAATCCCATCAAGCCAAAAGCAGGTGGCTCTTTTTATTTTGTAAAACTCGCTCATATCGCCCCCTGTTCCCACCCCTTCTCATTGGGCGGGGCCGCATCAGCTGCTGAACGACGAGCAGGACTGATGTGATCGAGAACCCCACTCAGTGAGGTGGTTCCACATGTGGTGAACGAGCAAGGAGAAGGAAAAAGTTATCCCCTGCCTCCACCTCTCCTCCAGTTTTCACCCACCTCCTGTCCCACAGGCACCAACTCCTGATTTCCCCCTCGTACCTCACCCAAGAGGCTATTATTCAAGCGTGAGCCTGGACAGCGAATGCCGGCACAGTTTTGCTGAATACCACGACCCTGAATTTTAAACCATTATTTTTTTTCTTTTCAGTTGGTGATGGGCTGGCAATGCATTTCCAGCATTTTCTGGTTTTTATTTCGGATTTACAGTGCTGACAACAAAATCGTGAACCAGTTATAGTTTTGACCTGGAACTGAAATGTTGCTGCGCCCCTGAAACATTACAAGGAGAGCTTCGGTAGATACAGGTCAGCAGTTATCCTGTTCATGGCCACTTGGATTAATGACACTTCATTGATCTCACTGTACTAGTGGCACTGTTTATAGCAAGTTGAAGGTTGCCTTGGAGAGTTATACCATGTAACGTACAATTTATTGAGCCGGATCATGCTGGAAAAATAATAGCATGTTAACGACGCAGGCAGTTATTATTGCACAAAATCAGCAAGTTCAGGGGATTAAGAGATATGCCATGAGTTGTACATCTCCAGAACTTGCTGGTCGATTTACGCCGCTCCGGCACAAACAGCATCTCACCTTTAGCCTCCCTGTTATTTTTAAGAACTTGCTGGATTTGCACATTAATTGCCCATGTGTAATATATATGTGTGTGTGTGTTATAGCAGGGTGATTGAGTTCCAGTATGAGGGCCCTGAACCCCGAGTAAGGGTATGGCCCTTTAAGAAACCTCACCATTAAGAGGAAGGGTATGGCCCTTTAAGAAACCTCACCATTAAGAGGAAGGGTATGGCTCTTTAAAAAACCTCACCATTAAGAGGAAGGGTATGGCCCTTTAAGAAACCTCACCATTAAGAGGAAGGGTATGGCCCTTTAAGATCCTCATCATCAAAAGGTAATTGCAACTGGAGTGGGAGGAGACTTTCCTAGCCAGCTGAGCATAAAAGGGTGAGAATCAAGAGAAGTGAGAAAAGCTGAAAGATGTGCTGTGTGAATTATAAAAAGTATTTGAAACTCGGATTGTTCGAGGACTACTGTTTGTAGGAGAAAGGAGGCTGCGAGAGGGTAGGACCATGTAACAGTGTCTATATACATACACTGCTGGTATAGTTTTATGGGTCAGTCGACAAATAAATACAAACACACAGACAAAGTACAGCTAAAGAAAAAACAAACTGGGATATAATTTCATGGGCTCCCAAGACAGGATGACTCACCTTCTGAGTACAGCCTGAGGTGATGGGTGTCTGTCTGCCTGATTGCTGCTGTCAAGGGATAAGCTGTCAGGTCGGTGGTCTGAATCATCAACTCCAAATAAAGATGCTCTCTGGACTGGAAAATGAAGAAGAAAAATCAAGTAAAGGTTACTCTTGTGCACACATTTTTTGATATAAATGAATAGACATTTCTAGCCCATGTTGTTAAATGCTTCCTTCCAGTTGTGCAGATTGCTTGGACCACTGGCTTGTCTGTGGCTATTGATGCCATGCGGTGATCAACTGTCAGGAGGTGTGAATGCGGGAGATAATTATACATCCCCCCTGCCACCCCTTCTTCAATTGTTGCTGACAACTGATTTCCCTTCTCTAAGGTGATTGCGGCTTTCTGAATTGGGTTGCTGCATGAGACAGCTTCCATCTGACAGAGCATTCTACTATGGAGACGAGGGAGAGAGGAAGGAGAAACAAGCAGCACCAGTTCTTATAACAATTCAATACCTAGTGGTTTGGCACAGAATGGAAAGTTTGCAGCCCAGACCAACGTGGCCTGTCCGCTGAAGGCAGAGAGTTGGGCAACAGCGGTCAGGGACTTTAAAAAAAAAATATATAAAAAGGAGTCACACCACCAGCATCTTTAAAAGTTCTTAAGTTTTTTTTAAATAGCAGTGTTAACTTCAGTAAAGTGCAATGGTGGGCGTGAGAATTTTTCATACTGTGTTCACCTGAACAACACCCAACAGCACAATTATAAACATTATATAGTTTGCCCAAGTATGAGCTGTGTTTGGGGAGAACATTTTTTGAGTTACATAACAAGGGCGAAGTACTGGTGGTTGGAAGTCGGCTGTTAGAAGCGGGAGGAATTTGAGGAAACCAATTAAGGGAAGTATGCAACAACTGTGATTTCCCATATAGCATAGTCACACAAATACACTGCATAGTATGCGTCAGCCGTGGCTCAGTGGTATCACTCTTCCGAGTCAGAAAGTTGTGAGTTCAAGAGACTTGAGTACAAAGTCTAGGTTGACACTTCAGTGCAGTACTGAAGGAAGGACCCCATACTGAGGCCTTAGTGCTACACTGAGACAGTGCAGCTTGGAACAGAGTGTAAACCTGCGAGTTTGGAGAGCAGGAGTTAAAAAGCTGCATGAGAGGGGACAGAGAACCAGCGGCAGTTCGGCTCTGTGAAACCCCCCCACCCGTATTCGGAGAAAAATAAAAGGTGACATCACAGGGAAAAGGGTAAGTGATTGGTTGGTGAGTATTTTGCTCACTTATCTTATCTTTTAAAGCCCAGGAAATGTATTAGCAATTGTAAGGTTTCATTAGTATTAGTAAAGTTTACTAGCAGTAATAAATCTTATTAGGTGTAGTAGGGTTTATTAATTATTAATTAATAAAAATAAATTAATTAAGATACAATAAAGATGGCAGGGCAGGTGATGTGTTGCGACTGCAGGATGTGGGAGCTCCTGGACGCCAGTGTGATCCAGAACGAACACATCTGCGGCTCGAGGAGCTTCGGCTCAGAGTTGATGAGCTGGAGACCGAGCTGCGGACACTGCGATGCATCAGGGAGGGGGAAAGTTACCTGGACACTTTATTCCAGGAGGCAGTCACACCCTTTAGGATAGGGTCTTCTGATTTGATCAGTGGTCAGGGACAGGAGGATGTGACTGCGAGTGAGGCAGGTATGGGGACCCAGGAGGTGGAGGATCTTCAGCCTTTGCAATTGTCCAACAGGCTTGAGGTTTTTGCGGCCTCTATGGATGAAAACGCTGGCTGCAGGGTGGATGAGCAAACTGACCACGGCACCGTGGTACAGGAAGTCATTCAAGCGGGGCGAGTTAATAGGAATGTAGTGGTAATAGGGGACAACATAGTCAGAGGGATAGATACAATTCTCTGCGGTCAAGAGCGAGAGTCAAGACGGCTGTGTTGCCTGCCCGGTGCCAGGGTTCGGGACATTTGCTCTGGGCTGGAGAGGAACTTGCAGTGGGAGGGGGAGGAGCCAGTGGTCGTGGTCCACGTAGATACCAACGACATAGGTAGAACTAGGAAAAAGGTTCTGCCGAGAGAGTATGAGCAGCTAGGGGCTAAATTAAAAAGCAGAACCTCAAGGGTAATAAGATCTGCATTATTACCTGAGCCATGAACAAATTGGCATAGGGTAAATAAAATTAGAGAGATGAATGCGTGGCTCAAAGACTGGTGTGGGAGAAATGGGTTTCGATTCCTGGGGCACTGGCACCAGTAATGGGGAAAGTGGGATCTGTATCGTTGGAACGGTCTTCACCTGAACCGTGCTGGGACCAGTGTTCTGGCGAGTCATACAACTAGGGCGGTAGAGAGGGCTTTAAACTAAATAGTGGGGGCAAGGGATCAAATTTGGGAAGATGTGGTAAATCAAAGAGTAGAGACAAGGCAAGAGAGAAAGGTATTAATATGGGAAATGATAAACAGGAAGGGATAGAGTACAAATCTAAGAGTAAATCAACAGATAAGGCTAGAGGTTACAAAAATAATAAAAGGACAAAACTAAAGGCTCTGCATCTGAATGCACGTAGCATTCGAAACAAAACAGATGAACTGATAGCGCAAATAGAAATAAATAAGTACGATCTGATAGCCATTACAGAAACATGGCTGCAGGATGACATAGATTGGGACCTGAATATTGAAGGGTACATGACATTTAGGAAGGACAGGAAGCTGGGAAAAGGTGAAGGGGTGGCTCTGTTAATTAATGATGGTATTAGCACAATAGAGAGGGATGACCTAAGTTCAGGAAACCAGGATGTAGAAGCGGTTTGGGTAGAGATGAGAAATGATAAAGGCAAGAAGTCACTTGTGGGAGTGGTGTACAGGCCCCCCAACAGTAACCACATGGTAGAATGGAGTATAAAGGAAGAAATAATGGGAGCTTATTAGAAAAGTACGGCAATAATGATGGGGGATTTTAATCTACATATAGAGTGGAAAAATCAGATGGGCAAAGGTAGCCTAGATGAGGATTCATAGAATGTTTTCGGGATAGTTTCTTAGAACAGCACGTTCTGGAGCCAACCAGAGAGCAGGCTATACTAGACCTGGTATTGTGCAACGAGATAGGAATAATTAATTACCTCATAGTGAAGGCGGCCCTAGGTAGGAGCGATCATAATATGATTGAATTTTACATTCAGTTTGAGGGAGAGAAGAGTGGGTCCAAGACTAGTATTTTAAACTTAAATAAGGGCAATTATGAGGGCATGAAAGCAGAGCTAAAGTGAACTGGCAAATTAGGTTAAGGGATAGGTCAATAGAGTTGCAGTGGCAGACATTTAAGGGGATATTTCAGAATACACAGAATATATACATTCCAACAAGAAAGAAAAATTCCAAGGGGAGGACCCACCACTAAAAAAGTTAAAGATAGTATCAAACTTAAAGAAAAAGCATATAATTGTGCAAAGATGGGTGGCAGGTCAGAAGATTGGACAGAATATAAAAAACAGCAAAGAATGACTAAAAGATTAATAAGGAGAGAAAAATTAGAGTACGAGAGAAAGCTAGCTAGAAATATAAAAACAGATAGTAAGAGTTTCTATAGATATTTAAAAAAGAAAAGAGTTAACAAAGTGAGCGATGGTCCTATAGAAAGTGAGCCTGGGGAATTAATAATGGAAAATAAGGAGATGGCAGTTGAATTGAACAGGTATTTTGCATCGGTCTTCACTATAGAGGATACAAGTAACATCCCAGAAATAGCTGTAAATCAGGAAATGGAAGGGAGGGAGGAACTCAAGAAAATTATAATCACCAGGGAAGTGGTACTGAGCAAATTGTTGGAGCTGCGGGCTGACAAGTCCCCGGGTCCTGATGGACTTCATCCTAGGGTCTTAAAAGAAGTGGCTAGTGAGATAGTTGATGCGTTGGTTTTAATTTTCCAAAATCTGGGGAATGTTCCATTAGATTGGAAAATAGTGAATGTAACTCCTTTATTCAAAAAGGGAGGGAGACAGAAAGCAGGAAACTACAGACCAGTTAGCTTAACATCTGTCATAGGGAAGATGTTAGAAGCTATTATTAAAGACGTTATAGCAGGGCACTTAGAAAAGTTCAAGGTAATCAGGCAGAGTCAACATGGTTTTGTGAAAGGGAAATCATGTTTAACCAATTTATTGGAGTTCTTTGAGGAAGTAACATGTGCTGTGGATATAGGGGAACTGGTGGATGTACTGTACTTAGATTTCCAGAAGGCATTTGATAAGGTGCCACATCAAGGGTTATTGCAGAAAATAAAAGCTCATAGTGTAGGGAGTAACATACTGGCATGGATAAAAGATTGGCTAGCTAACAGGAAACAGAGAGCAGGCATAAATGGGTCATTTTCTGGTTGGCAAGATGTAACGAGTGGTGTGCCACAGGGATCAGTGCTGGGGCCTCAACTTTTTACAATTTATATAAATGACTTGGATGAAGGGACCGAAGGTATAGTTGCTAAATTTGCTGATGACACAAAGATAGGTAGGAAAGTAAATTGTGAAGAGGACATAAGGAGGCTACAAAGGGATATAGATAGGTCAAGTGAGTGGACAAAGATCTGGCAATTGGAGTATAATGTGGGAAAATGTGAAATTGTCCATTTGGGCAGGAAGAATAAAAAAGCATATTATCTAAATTGTGAGAGATTGCAGAGCTCTGAGATGCAGAGGGATCTGGGTGCCCTAGTGCATGAATCGCAAAAGTTTAGTATGCAGGTACAGCAAGTAATTAGGAAAGCTAATAGAATGTTATCGTTTATTGCGAGGGGAGTTGAATACAAAAGTAGGGAGGTTATGCTTCAGTTATACAGGGCATTGTTGAGACCACATCTGGAGTACTGTGTACAGTATTGGTCTCCTTATTTAAGGAAGGATGTAAATGCGTTGGAAGCAGTTCAGAGAAGGTTTACTAGACTAATACCTGGAATGGGCGGGTTGTCTTATGAGGAAAGGTTGGACAGGCTAGGCTTGTATCCGCTGGAGTTTAGAAGAGTAAGAGGTGACTTGATTGAAACATGTAAGATCCTGAGGGGTCTTGACAGGGTGGATGTGGAGAGGATGCTTCCTCTTGTAGGAGAATCTAGAACTAGGGGTCACTGTTTAAAAATAAGGGGTCGCCCATTTAAGACAGAGATGAGGAGAATTTTTTTCTCAGAGGGTCGTGAGTCTTTGGAACTCTCTTCCTCAGAGGGCAGTGGTAGCAGAGTCTTTGAATATTTTTAAGGCAGAGGTAGATAGATTCTTGATAAGCAAGGGGGTGAAAGGTTATCGGGGGTAGGCGGGAATGTAGCGTAATCAGGTCAGCCATGATCTTATTGAATGACGGAGTAGGCTCGAGGGGCCTACTCCTGCTCCTAATTCATATGTTCGTATATTGAGGCCTCAGTGCAGCACTGAGGGAAAGACCCCAAACTGAGGCCTCAGTGCTGCACTGAGGGAAAGACCCCATACTGAAGGAAAGACCCCATACTGAGGCCTGGTGACATGGTGTCTGTAATAACATCAACTCCATGCCCTGAGGCAACAGGAAGAAGTGTATTCACATTCCCCATGCAACAAGATCCCCAGCCCAGGCAATTTATCAGGGAAGATTCTCTCCTGCAAGTACGGAGGGAAAAAACTGCACGCTCAACTGGGAAGCAATACAGGGAATTACCAACTCCCACCTAAAGCTTGAGAAGTAAAGAAAACAAAACCCATCATTGCATTTTGCATCAATATATAATTAACTCAACTACCTCTTTTGTTATGCTGCATTAATTCTAATAAAAACTACAGAACATAGGTGTCCACTTGGGTAAAATAAGGTGCAATGTTGCAAGGTATGTGAATTTTAAGTGAGGGGAGCACTGGGTCGCCAAAACACTGTGCTACAGATTAGTAGGATGTCGGGTGATGGCTGCAATTCCCTTCACGGCCAGCTCCTGCTCTCTACTGTACTATTACAAGGGGGCAACCAGCAGAGCTCGATATTGATCCCAATCACTGCTTAGATCTACTGACCCACTGATACTCAGTACGGTGGAACTTCTGGGCTCTCAAAAATAATGGGAAATGCTGCTGATCCCTGCACGTTTCCTGAGAGCAGACAGATTATCGTATCATTTTTAGCATTATCAGGGTTTTACTATAAAAAGCACATGTGGGTCCCATTAAACCATTAACAATGTAAGAATTGTAAAGAAACTCATAACAACTGCTAAGAAATATAAAGATTATGTCTCGTACAGCAGATGCCACATTCATTGTGCAACACTCTCTCTCCATATGCTAAGCCTTCAAACTATATCATATTAATGAGTCTGCTTAGGCCACCTCTTGTAGCTGGGACAAAAGATTTTCAGAAGGCACTAATCCGCTCCACTGAGTGCTAGCGGAGATCAGATAAGCCTGTCAAATCATGGAAGCACCATTAATCCAAGCTTTTACTATTTGAAAATGTGACCAGCTTCTAAATGACAGACACAATTTCCCATAAGCCTCAGGCTCACAAACAAGATGCCAGTACAATTTCTCAAGATGTTGTGGTAACAGATCTATGATCGCTGAGGGCCTTAAGGAATTTAATACACCCAGGAGGATAAGAGAGAATTGTTTGAATCTCAGTTCTCAGAGTTCTAAATATCAAGACATGCCATAACAATTGAGTCTCTCTTTCTCAGTCTGTTGATAAAACACGAGACTACACAGTACAAATCTTCAGAACTAACTTGTAGCACAATCAACAGGCAAACACACAGGTAATCTGATAGCGCTCGGAAGAAAACTGCTGCTCTGAATCAGCCATGGCTGGCGTCAGAATGTACCTGCAACCAGGTGCTTTTCGCCAAGTTCTCATCTGTGCTACATGACCGAAAACTGCAGGACCACAGGGCAACTTCACTATGGGGAGAAACAGCAGCTAGATTGCCCTGTGAAAGCACATCCCATGTCGGTAATAGTAGGAGTGACACTGGTAACAGTCAGGGAAAAATCTTGGTTGAGGGGTGGGGAAGTAGCAGTGATGGTAGATTGGAAAGGAAGATACTTAAGAATGTGCCCATTGTGGTTGGGGGGGGGGGGGGGGGGGGGGGGGTGAAGAAAGAGACAAATATTAATTAATTGTTCAAACTAGGTTTTTTGGGTCATAAAGTTCTTGGTTTCGTCTACAGATCTGGGCTCATACACAGGGTAGCTTGAGGAAGTGTTTCACATGAGAAGATTAAGCTCTGTCTGCCTGTTCAGATGGGCTGGGTGGATGTTAAAGGTCCCATGACACTACTTAAAGAACAAGGAGCTCGCCTGGTTTCCTGGTCAACATTCCTTCTTGAGCCAATATCCCCAAAACACAGTTTAACTGGTCACCCATTTCATGGCTGTTTGTGGGATATTTCTGATGCAGCATGGCTGCCTCATTTGCCTATATAATAACAGTCACTACACGTCAGTGTGACAGACCCTGAGCTGATTAGACATGAAAGCATTAGACAAGTTCAAGTTCAGCGGAGTAATTATCTTTCAATACACATCTACAAACAAAGAGTGTTCAAAAGAGGGGCTTTATCTTGAAACATCAATGTCTAATATAAGTAAAATATTGACAGAGATATAAAGGTGTAATTTATGGTTGATGCTATGTGCGTGTGTCGTAAATCATCAACAATCCCAGTATCTCCACTGTAGCAGATGATTTCTGCATTGATCGTTGGATTTTCACCAGTCCTACTCCAGCTTGCCTGCTTGAAACGGTGTCATTAAAAAAAAGTCACACAGCATGCTAACAGCACAAGATTGTATTGCTAAATCACATGGTTTATATAGTCTTCGACTGATAAATGCCATTTTTTTACCGGTTCAATTTAGAATTTTGAACGCTTGACATTTTCAGTTATTACATTTATCCACGGTCGCTTGGAAAACTTGAAACCTGCTGGCCCTGAATGTGGGCTCTGGTCATAGACGATTCTTGGGTTGCAGCCAATAGGTTTTAGTGGCTCTCCTGGTCTGCATGTCCTCATTTACTATGGGGGAGGGAAAGGGAGAGGAGAAGGAGACCACAGGAACAAAGTCTACACTGCTCTGCTCTGGGGAATTAATAATGGGAAACAGGGAAATGGCAGAGACTTTGAACAAGTATTTTGTATCGGTCTTCACGGTAGAAAACACTAAAAGCATCCCAATAATTGATAATCAAGGGGCTATAGGGAGGGAGGAACTTAAAACAATCACTATCACTGGAGAAAAAGTACTAGGCAAACTAATGGGACTAAAGGCTGACAAGTCCCCTGGACCCGATGGCCTACATCCTAGGGTCTTAAAAGAAGTGGCCGCAGAGATAGTGGATGCATTGGTTGTAATCTACCAAAATTCCCTGGATTCTGGAGAGGTCCCAGCGGATTGGAAAACCGCAAATGTAAAGCCCCTATTCAAGAAAGGAGGGAGGCAAAAAGCAGGAAACTATAGGCCAGTTAGCCTAACATCGGTCATTGGGAAAATCCTGGAATCCATTATTAAGGAAGTAATAACAGGACATTTAGAAAATCATAATAAAACCATGTTGACTCTGCTTGATTGTATGAAAGGGAAATTGTGTTTGACAAATTTACTAGAGTTCTTTGAGAATGTAACGAGCAGGGTGGATAAAGGGGAACCAATAGATGTAGTATATTTGGATTTCCAGAAGGCATTCGATAAGGTGCCACATAAAAGGTTACGGCACAAGATAAGAGCTCACGGGGTTGGGGGTAATATATTAGCATGGATAGAGGATTGGCTAATTAACAGAAAACAGAGAGTCGGGATAAATGGGTCATTTTCCAGTTGGCAAACTGTAACTAGTGGGGTGCCACAGGGATCAGTGCTGGCGCCTCAACTATTTACAATCTATATTCATGACTTGGATGAAGGGACTGTGTGTACTGTAGCCAAATTTGCTGATGATACAAAGATAGGTGGGAAGGCAAGTTGTGAGGAGGACACAAAAAGTCTGCAAAGGGATATAGATAGGTTAAGTGAGTGGGCAAAAATTTGGCAGATGGAGTACAATGTGGGAAAATGTGAAGTTATCCATTTTGGTAGGAAAAATAAAAAAGCAAATGATTTAAATAGAGACTACATAATGCTGCGGTACAGAGGGATCTGGGGGTCCTTGTACATGAAACACAAAAAGTTAGCATGCAGGTACAGCAAGTAATTAGGAAAGCAAATGGAATGTTGGCCTTTATTGCAAGGGGGATGGAGTATAAAAGTAGGGAAGTCTTGCTACAACTGTACAGGGCGCTGGTGAGACCACACCTGGAGTACTGCGTGTAGTTTTGGTCTCCTTATTTAAGGAGGGATATACTTGCATTGGAGGCAGTTCAGAGAAGGTTCACTAGATTCATTCCTGAGATGAAGGGGTTGTCTTATGAAGAAAGGTTGAGCAGGTTGGGCCTATACTCATTGGAGTTTAGAAGAATGAGAGGTAATCTTATTGAACCATATAAGATTCTGAGGGGGCTTGACAGGGTAGATGCAGGATGGTTCCCCTCGTGGGGGAATCTAGAACTAGGGGGCACAGTTTCAGGATAAGGGGTCGCCCATTTAAAACGGAGATGAGGAGGAATTTCTTCTCTCAGAGGGTTGTGAATCTTTGGAATTCTCTACCCCAGAGAGCTGTGGAGGCGGAGTCATTGAATATATTCAAGGCGGAGATTGACATATGTTTGAGCTACAGGGGAGTCAAGGGTTATGGGGAGCGTGCGGGAAAGTGGCGTTGAGGCCAAGATCAGATCAGCCATGATCTTATTGAATGGCAGGGCAGGCTCGAGGGGCCGAATGGCCTACTCCTGCTCCTATTTCTTATGCCCTGCTTACAAGAGGAGGCTAAGCAGCAGTGAAAAGGCTCTGACAAAACAGGGGGGGAAAGGGTGGAAAAGGCCATTTGCAATCAACTGGAGTATTAAACAAAGAATAAGAATAGACATATCCCGGTACGGAGATCTGTCTTTATGTATTGATCAGCTGTGACATTTATACAAAGAATCTGTGCTTTAATGGGGGCAAGTCATGTCTAATTACTGAACGGAGTGAGACTGTTCCCTCTACCTTGTAAACTCCACAACTGGCTTGGAGGCTTTTTCTTTGATATTACCTTTTTGCCCAGATACTGCAGCGAAAGCTGCAGTCACCTACATTAATCGTTCAATTCTACTCCAGTCAGAGATTAATAGCCTGTGCCAGCTTCACAGTTCTGTCACTGTGTGGTGGAAACTGACAGTGTGCGAACAGCACAAGACTGCACAGTTTACAAAGACTACTGAATGATGTGGTTTCTATATCCCATTTGCTTGAGGCTGCACCTTTACCTTCCATTTCATTAAACTCTGCATTATTTGTCGTCATGTTGTTCACACGCAATTTCAGCGAAAGACAAGGTTAGTGCATGGGAATCTGCACTGGAACTTGTACAATGATGCACTTCAACTGGTGCAGATAGGAATCTACTCTAGAGGTGGTCTCCTTTACACCAGTACAGAGCAATGGGTACAAATCTCACATTTGCAGTGATCAGTTTCACAATAGGTGTATAGACCTTATGAGAGTGGCATTGACTAATGATGTGCGATTCTCCCGTCAATTGCACACCTTAAACTAAACAACCTAACCTCTGTATACTTTACATCAGTGCAAACATCCTGTGGCCTGTTAAAAGGGCTGAGCATCAGTGTGCTTGTATTATAACAAAACAGTGTCAATACACAAGCACGTTGACACACAGGACCACAGTGTCAAAATCCCTAATCACCATTGGAGCTATGCTTAAAAAAGTTATAAATTGAGAATAATCATAATTCCAATGGTAAGACATTGGTAAAATGTAACATACACTCAACTGTACCATTGAAAACAATTCAAGGGCAAACTGAAGGGCACAGGCACAATGGGCCAAATAGCCTCCTTCTGGTGTGATGAAAGGTCACAGACCTGAAACGTTAACTCTGTTTCTCTCTCCACAGATGCTGCCTGACCTGTTGAGTATTTCCAGCATTTTCTGTTTTTATTTCAGATTTCCAGCATCTGCAGTATTTTGCTTTTGTATTAGTGTTTAATTCACTGCCACTTCTCTTCTAGGAATGTCCACCTTGAAGAAGTTCTGCTCTTCTCTCCGACAGGATTTCAGTTTGTCTCTTTTACCTTGTTCATCCTCATTGCTTTCTGTTTCCCTTCTTGTGTTTGATCAGGAATCTGCCAAGACTTGTTTTCACAGCAACATCTCTTTCCTCAGCAACTGTCTCCGGCTCCGACTTATTCCACGTGGATTCCAACTGAAATTCCACCCTTCATGTTTCGGATCCACCCAGGATTACAGATATCTCCGAGATATTCAGCGTTCCTCGAACCACTGCTCTCACCGCATCCTGAGATCCAGGCTTAACTCCATGCGTCGCCACATGAACACTCTCGACCTCTCTCTTCAGCAGCACCGACTCACTATCTCAAAGCTGTCCTGGTCCGCAGTTCCATTTCATCCTTCGCCTCATCCGGTGCTTTGTTCCTTTCAGGTGTCAAGGATTGCAAGCCTCAACAACGCTTGGATCCCAATGCCCCTCCGGATCCTTCTTCCCCTTCTTTCCTCTGACCCCATCCCTCTTTCCAATCTCACTCTTTGCTGTGTTTTCACTATCCCTCTGACCTTCCCCTCTATGACCCCCAACGATCAGTCCTCAGCAAAGGCCTGAGCTTCATCCCCTTACGCCCCCACCTCAATGAATTTCGAGCTTGGCACGACGCTGAGCTCTTTTTCCGTCGCCTTCGCCTCCGTGTCCACTTCTTTGGCCAGGAGTCTTCCACCCGCACCCCTTTCTTCCATTTTCAGAAATCTCGTTCTACCTGGACCCCTCCCCCTGGCCTCTTACACTCTCTAGATCTTTTCATTGCGAACTGCCGGCGTGACTTCGGCCATCTCAATTTCTCTGCTCCCCTCATTCACTCCAGCCTACCTCCCTCTGAACTTGCAGCACTCCGTTCTCTCAGATCCAACCCTAACATTGTCATTAAACCTACTGACAAATGTGGCGCTGTTATTGTTTGGCGAATCTACCCCTACCTTGGGGAGGCTGAACGCCAACTCTCGGACACCTCCTCCTACCTCCGCCTGGACCATGTCCCCACTACCGAACATCAAGCCATCGTTTCCAAGACTGTCACTGACCTCATCTCCTCTGGAGATCTTCCCTCCACGGCCACCAACCTCATAGTCCCCCAACCCCGCACAGCCCACTTCTACCTCCTTCCCAAGATTCACAGACAGGACTGCCCTGGTAGACCCATCATTTCAGCCTGTTCTTGCCCCATGGAACTGATTTCTTCCTACCTCGACTTTATTTTTTCATCCCTTGTCCAGTCTCTTCTCACCTACATCTGCGACTCTTCTGACGCCCTCCGCACAGTTCTGACGATAGGTCATCGACCTGAAACGTTAACTCTCTTTCTCTCTCCACCGATGCTGCCTGACCTGCTGAGTATTTCCAGAATTTTCTCCTTTTATTTCAGCCTCCTTCTATACTGTATCATGATATATCTAGATAACAGACCCCACTGTGGCCGTTTAACACTGTGAGACACCGCACAAATGCAAAAGGATCAGTCACCATGTATCCAATTGGAGTTGAAGAGACCAGTGGTAAATTTCAAATATATAAACGGGAGAGCAACGACGGGGAGGCCATTTAGTGTCGTTCTCCCAGGATCCAGACCGAGCTACAATGTGAAAGCATTTTTAGATTGTCAATGTACCGTGGTAAATAGGATGGTGCGCATTGCTGGTGAATGAGGAATGAGATTCTGCACAGTTTCACAAGGATTCAACTGCCACAAATACACACACATTGTTACCTTCAAACGCCTTTGCAGCATCCACAAGGTTTGACCATTCCAAGCCCATGGCAGTGTCTGGCAGGGGCATAAGGCCTGGATCTGGCACTGGCTGTCGTCTCCTTTCATGAATATCGGACAGGGAACCATCAGACGCAGAAAATTCAACTGAGGGATAAAGAGTAAAATATTAACCAAACATTGCAAGTACACATTACCAGATAATTTAACTCCAGCAAACTCATGAATTAATTTAAAATGGGATTTAGAAAACTGGACCAATCCAAGGTCCAATGATCTTCACACTCCATCATTTACCAGAAACATTGTTTTTTTGTTTCTTTTTTTTAAATTCTCAATTTTCTCCCTCCATTCTCTGTAGGAATTGCTTGCAGTGTTCCTCGTCAGAGAGCGGCAGGCAAGTTCTCCCATTCTTTCCCCTCTCCCACCTCCAGCGGGTAAGGTGGAAGTTACTTCCATAGAAGACACTTCTAGATTACCTCATATCCTGGCTGAGAACTGACGAAACTCACTCCCCGCAGCTTGAACCCTGCAACCATCTTGTCATGAGGCAGGCAATCTACTGTCTGTGTGCTACTCACCCGCTCCTTCATTTCATTCGTTTATTTTATTAGAATTATGCAAGGTAACTCGTTTCTTTCCTCTCCAGCTCGTCTCTCCCGCCCGCCCGCCACCCCCCCCCACCCCACTTTTGTGGCCAGATCTTGGGAAGGTGCGAGGCTTATGTGAAACAGGAGAGAATAAAGAGTAAGAGTCTGAGACCAGGTCAGGTGAAAAGCAAAATCAATGCCCATGCGTGTAGTCAAGACAAAATAAGATGTTATGCAGGGTGCAGAGATGGCCAAGGCAGGAGAGATAGCAGCAGTTCTGACTGGCCTGGGACACTGCATAGCAGTGAGAAAATCAGTCATATTTTCGATATATTGAGAGGACAGGATGGGAGGCTAAACAATGTCAACTAAAAGCTTGACCCCACACGTCTGCATGCTCACGTACTGACTCTATTATGGATCAACACAAACACTCTGACCTCAGCAGATCGGTGGCCATTTTTAGATTGATTTTATTCATCGCCCCACTTTAACGAGCTGATGTAACAATGAAATTTAAAATGTTTTCTGCTCAGTTTCTTCCTGCTGATAGTGGATATAATTTTGCTTTTTAAACTACAGAAGGATTAACTAGACAAACTGGTGACCAATCAAAACTTGGAAGAATAACAAAAGTTTAAAAAAGGTGGATTTTACTTTCCTTACATAAAGGCAGACCCTAGTTGAAGGGTACTCGGGTCTGTTTACGGCCTTGATTTCGACAAAAAGGGCCTCTATAGATGGTCTGCACCTTAAATCCAAGTTAGGTAGCTTCCTTCTCCTGCTCCTTTAACCCAAAAGCTCAGGCTGCAAATCCCAGATTCAATCCTGGTCTGTCCTATAAACTAATCTTAGCCAGGGTGGCAATATAGGAGCTACAAATGATTGCAAGAGCCTCTGGATTTTTGGGGATAGGGCAAAAATCAGCTTGGGTTCCTGCTCCCGATCACTATCCAACAACCACGGTTGGAAGGTGTAGATTTTGGGCATAGGCCTTGGCGGTGATGGCCCTTGTGGTTGAACGGTATCCTGACTTACCGCACAAGCTCAAACCTGGCAGCAGCCAAATTTTGGAAAGGTACCAGAGGGTGTCTAGCTCCAGTACAACTGCAACCCAAAACATATCTGGGCTTTCAGGGGGAGGAGGGCAAAATATCAGATTATAAAACCCGTTAGACCCAATAAAAGTAGCAAGTAAACCACTAGATTGCTTTACTCAGACAAAACAACAGAGGAGGGGCCTGTGAGCACTACCCACCATGGTGAGATTTTATCGACTTTCCATGCTTACGGCCTGGCAGTGTGTAGTGCAGGGAGGGATAGGTGCTGGAGAAGATGACGTCATTAGGCAAGGCCTGGTCCAGGAGTGCCGCATGAGAGTTGGAGAATGAAGGCTCTCTCTGGCCGCTGTAAATGCTCTCATCAGACAGGGTCCGGTGCAATGGCTTCCTCGCGGTTGGCGTGCCTGGGAGGGAAGGCTAAGTCAAGACAAAAAGAAAACAGGACAAAATGCAGGTGGGTCAGATCAGAGATAAGGAACAGAAAACTTAAATCATCAAGCGCATGCCGTGCATCAATGACACAAACTTTGAACTGCCTGAGACTACGGGAAATCGAAGGTACACATTTTTTTTTTTTTTAAAAAGGGTTAATTTTTCATTTACAGAAGCATATTCTTGTCACATTACGATTTCCTTCACAAGTGTTACAATTTATACCGAACCAAGCTCTTAAAATGGAGTAATTATGTTACGATTCAGTACTTGCTCTACTAATGCACCTTTTCAGTATTTATTTCTCCCTCTCCCTTTCTTGCTCTCATTTATACTTGAATAGTCTCTCACAACCTAGAACACTAGACTTTTTACAGATCAAACCTGTTCATTTAAAACAAATTATGCAGATGAACTGGCATGAGCGTAGATGTGATGGGCCAAATGATCTCTTTCTGTGCTGTAATTTCTATGCAGGGCCAGACAGGCAGACAGACAAGACAGTGATAGAGAGAAGGAAGCAAAAAAAACAACTTGCATTTATATAGCTCCTTTCATGACCTCAGGACGTTCCAAAGTGTTTCACAGTCAATAAAGTACTTTTTGAAGTGTAGTCACTGATGTGATGCAGGGAAATGCTGATTTGAGCACAACAAGGTCCCATGACCACTTTACTTGACATAGCTAAAAGTAGCAACACAAATTGATAAGGCCATAAAGAGTGCAAAACAAAGTACTGGGGTTCATTTCTAGATGAACAGAATACAATTGCAGGGAGGCAAAGTTCGATTTATATGAAACCTTGGTTAGATCATACTTGGAGAAATGTGTGTAGTTCTGGCCTCCATACTACAAAAAGAATGTTGAAGCAGAAACAGATTGACAACGATGTTACCAGAATTGAGACGATGCAACTATCAGGGAAGCTTGAGCAGGCTGGGGCTCTTTTCTCTGGAAAAGGGAAGACCTTTAAAATTATGAAGAGGTTCTATAGAGTAGACGTGGAGAAACCATTTCCACTTGTTGCTGAGTCCAGTATAAATATTAGGTAGTCACTAACACATCAAATAAAGAATTCAGGAGGAATTTCTTCACACAAATGTAGAACTTCCTGTCACATGGAGAGCATTGATGCATACACGAGGGAAGAATAAATAGAGGGATACAGGTGCAGGTTGGGAAGAGGTAATTAGAATAGGAGAGGATTGTGTGAAGTATAAACACTGGCATAGAGCAGTTGGGCTGATTAGCCTATTTCCATGCTGTAGATTCTATGACTGCATAGTCTGTTTTAGTGGTGTTGGTTGAGGGGATAGATGTTAGACAGGAAACTGGAAGAAATTCCCTTGTCGTCTTCTAATAGTGCTGTGGGATCTTTTATATCCACCGGAGAAGGTAGGCGGGGCCTCGGTTTAACCAAAATCAGCACCTCCAAAAGTACAGCACTCCTCAAATACTGCACTGAAGTGTCAGCCTACATTATGTGCTTAAGTCTCTGGAGTGGCACTTGACCAAGACCTTCTGACCCTGAGGCGAAAATGGTACCACTGAGCCAAGGCTGACACAGAGACAGAAATAGAAGAAAAAGAGAGAAAAAGTAAAAGACAGAGAGAGAGAGATAGACAGACATGTCTAGGTTAACAATTTAATACATTACTAAAGCGAGTGCCAATGTTTAGATGCCAAGTTAAACTGAGGCCAGGTCTGCCTGCTCAGGCGGATATTGAAGATCCCTTGCACTATTTGAAATTGAGCAGGGAGAGAATTCCTCCCTCAAACAACACCACCAAATTCGTCATTCATCTTATTTACTGTTTGTGGGACCCTGTTGTGCACAAATTGGCTGCTGCGTTTACCTACATACCAACAGTGACTACACATCAATAGTCATTAACTGTTTGTAAAGCACCCTGGAATCTCCCCAGGATGTCTCAAGGTGCTATACGAAATTAAAATTCTTTCTTTTTACCCACTACATTGTCATTCACTGAGTCAGATGTGATGAAACCTACACTGGAAACTTGGTCGTAATGTTGAGTTTAACCTCTACACATTCCCAACTCTCGTTTAATGTGAAGTCATTGAATCCACAATAAAAATATTTTATATACTTGCAAACATACATATACGCACAGGGGAAGGACACATCTTTAATACAGGGGCTAATTATAACGTGGAAACCGTTTATTCCATTTAATTCTTTGCACACCATTATGGTTAATTTTTTTTTATATAAAGAAAACATCTATGGGCCTGTGGGAACTGGGTTCAAAATCAGCTCAGACTGAGGAGATGAAAATCTGTTGGCTACAAAGTTCCTGAACGAATGGACTGTGGGCTGAGACAAGTCCACAGTACAAAACAAAACCTAACTGAGCATTAATCTTCAATCTTGCTCGGAGAGGCTAGCTAAGGGGAGCGGGTATGGGGAACAGAAATATTCAAACTTGTGCTCTTCTGAGATTGGAGTTAAGGCACATTGTTGAAGCAGAGAAAAGGAAGCTTTATTCTGCAGTCAACTGTGCTTTACCTAATCTGAGCGTACTTCATGCTGGCACTGGGTGAGAAGAGTGGGGAAAATAAAACTGATATCTTTCACCGAGAAAAATATTCACTAATTTTCTTTTGAATAGAAATTTCTTGCCGCAAAGAGAATGAATTGTTCCATCAGTCAGGGATGCCTGAATGGAACACTGGCTGTGCGTGCACTGTGCTCTATACTTTCGACAAAAATGCTTGTAAATGCTTCCTGCCACTTGAGAACTGCATACTCAAACTAGACAGGGGCATTCTGTGAAGGCAGACATCACCTCACACAGCCTTTCACAGAGAGGCTGTCAGCCCTGAGACGTGAAGTTTGTACAATCGTTGTCTAAAACCTATTTTACAAGCTCCTTGGAAGCATTCACCAGATACTGTGTTCATGCAAATTGCAAAAAGGGAGACTGCTAGACGGGAAGCCTTTGCAACAAACCTCAAAGTCAGCAGGCGAAGTTACACACGGAATAGTAAGTGACTTTGTAAAACCTGGCTCCAAAAACAAAACCTCTGAAGTTACTACATTAAAAGCCATCTCCAGTCACATGGCAGGACCCCACCCAATAACTAACTTCCTGAAGCATTTACTTCTATGTTCGATTCAGGAACCTCAACTATTCTCGATTCAGGAAACCGTTCCTTTAGATTGGAAAATTGCACACGTCACACCACTATTTAAAAATGGTGAGAGGGAAACCAGGGAATTATAGACCAGCTAGCCTACTATCTGTTGTTGGGAAATTGCTAGAGTCTATAATTAAGGATAGGGTGACTGAACACCTCAAAAATTTTCAGTTGATCAGAGAGAGCCAGCATGAAAGGTAGGTCATACCTGACAAACCTGATTGAATTTTTTGAGGAGGTGACTAAAGTAGTGGACAGGGGAATGTCTATGAATGTTATTTATATGGACTTCCAGAGCGCATTTGATAAAGTCCCACATAAGAAACTGTTAACTAAGGTAGAAGCCCACGGAATTGAGGGCAAATTATTGACCTGGTTAGGAAATTGGCTGAGCGGCAGGAGACAGAGAGTAGGGATAATGGGTAGGTACTCTAATTGGCAGGAGGTGACTTGTGGCGTCCCACATGCAGGGATCAGTGTTAGGGCCTCAACTATTCACAGTATTTATTAACGACTTAGATGATGGCATAGAAAGTCATATATCCAAATTTGCCGATGACACAACGATAGGTGGAATGGTAGGCAGTGTAGACGGAAGCATAAAATTACAAAGGGATATCGACAGATTAAGTGAATGGGAAAAACTGTGGCAAATGGATTTCAATGCAGGTAAATGTGAGGTCAGCCACTTTGGACCTAAAAAGGATAGAACAGGATACTTTCTAAATGGTGAAAGACTAAAAACAGAGGAGGTCCAAAGAGACTTGGGGGTCCAGGTACACTGATCATTAAAATGTCATGGACAGGTACAGAAAATAATCAAAAAGGCTAATGGGATGCTGGCCTTTATATTCTAGAGGACTAGATTACAAGGGGGTAGAAGTTATGCTGCAGCTATACAAAACCCTGGTTAGACCACACCTGGAGTACTGTGAGCAGTTCTGGGCACCACACCTTAGGAAGGATATATTGACCTTGGAGGGAGTGCAGCGTAGATTTGCCAGAATGACACCTGGACTTCAAGGGTTAAGTCACGAGGGGAGATTACACAAATTAGGGTGGTATTCCCTAGAATTTAGAAGGTTATGGGGTGATCTGATCGAAGTTTTCAAGATATTAAGGGGAACAGATAGGGTAGATAGAGAGAAACTATTTCCACTGGTTAGGGATGCTTGGACTAGGGGTATAGTCTAAAAATTAGAGCCAGACCTTTCAGGAGTGAAATTAGGAAACACTTTTACACACAAAGAGTGGTAGAAGTTTGGAACTCTCTTCCGCAAACGGCAATTGATGCTAGATTAATTGTTAGTTTTAAATCGGAGATTGAGAGCTATCTGTTAACCAAAGGTATTAAGGGATATGGGCCAAAGGTGGGTATATGGAGTTAGGTCGCAGATCAGCCGCGATCTCATTGAATGGCGGAGCAGGCTCAAGGGGCTGAATGGCCTACTCCTGCTCCTATATTCTTTCTCTCTTTTGCAGGAAACTTGTAATCTCAGGTTAACAGTATTTTAATAGCACTCTCAGCTTTAAAAATGATGCAATGTGTTTAAGTGATGTATAATGAAGTTGAATACTGTTCTAAATTAATGTAAAATAAACTTAAAGAAGTTAGCAGCAAGTCGGAATATTCTGAAGGAAAAAAAGTAAGATTCTTAGCAAAGGAATGCAGCAATGAGCACGGCTGGGAAGTTTTAACCAGGTCCACCTTCCTCACAAACATAGTATGAAAGCTTATAATTTGCATACCTTCCCATCTTTTCCAGTGTCCGGGGGAGGACTATCAAGATTAATTAGCTTCTTCAAGTCTTCTTCAATTGTTGACTTTGATGATCTCTTAGGAGACCTCAAGTCTCGAACTGACGCCCGGAGCCTCGTCTGCGTGATTTCACAAACATCGCTGTGGTGACGCCTAGCAAAAAGAATAAAGGATCAACTACAATCCTTTGTTAAACTTTTAAAACAAAGTTTAGGATTTATAGCTTATTATGTTTTACGCACACACACAAAAATAAAATCACTAGGATGCATTGTTTAAGGCGCATTGGGGGTGATTTTCAACAGCTACTTTAGGCGCTAAAGAGCCTCCGAGGTGGCCAAGTTGGGGTCTTGAGCTGAAACGCCGGTTGAGCCCATGTTTAGAGCAAGACACCATCTTGGTAAAGGAGTTGAAGCTTGCGCAAGGAACAGCCGTTCAGAGGATCGTTAAGGGGCTGATTGCCGCTTAAATTGCCTGCTAGCACTCATTTTAAGAGGCTGCATGGCATTTTGGTGGCTAGTACTTGACCTAATGCCCCCGCTCAACAGCAACCAGCTGAATAGGAGTAAACAAGTCTTTGCTGAGGATTTCGAGCGCTACTTAAAAGCATACTCACCTTTTACTGTTCACTTGCTGCTGGAGGTTTAAAGAGGACTTTTGAAACACATCGGGAGACTTTCTGGGACTTTGTCAAGACTTCACCAACACTACCAACATTTATTCAGGAAATTCTCTGAGGACTTCACCTAAAAAGAGTGAGTGCTGTGCTACTCCACCGTATTGGACACCTTGTAGGAGTCACCAGAAAGGGAGTGCTTGGTCATGGGCATTTTGCTAGGGGTCCCCCTTGGTCTGCAGGAGGAATGGGAGGAGGCGATGAGACCAGGCAGAGCAACACCAGCTGCTGCAGGAGAGAGGGACAGGAGGGTGAGGTGGACTTCTTCCCCCCCCTGTGGGCACAGGACATCCCTCCTCCTCTGGGCCTCCTCCACCAGGACCTCCAGTGCCACATCCGGGAACCTGTGTGCCCTCGCACTCGGTCCCTAAGCCATCCTGAAACCTGCCGCTGTGTCAGCCAGCACCCTCCACACCTTCAGTGGAAGTGGGTGCGAGGAGCCCACATTTACTGCTCCATGAAATTTGCTTCTAATCAGCACTCGAGTGTTAAACCTGCAGGTGTCTGTTTTAACCCCTCCAGGCAAGTTCAAATTATGATAATCAGCAATTAGGGCCAAAATTGTGTGCTAAAACCAGACTCTCAAACAAGGTGTGTCTTATTAGCACAGCACCCATTTAGCACCAGTTTTCACCCTTTCACCAAAATAACCCCCATTAACTTTTTCAAGGCATGTGCTTCAAAAGAGGCAAAATTTCTGGGTGAGCTGGAGTTCTACTGGCCATTCGATCAAAACAGTGTTGTTAAGACAGGCAAAAGAACAGAAAATGCTGGAAATACTCAGCAGGTCAGGTAGCATCTGTGGCGGGAGAAACAGAGTTAACGTTTCAGGTCGATGACCTTTCATCAGAACTCTCTCTCTCCACATATGCTGCCTGATCTGCTGAGCATTTTCCTGTTTCCATTTCAGATTTCCAGCATCCGCCGTATTTTGCATTTGTTAGCGGTGCTGCTCTATCGAGGCTTGTCCCTTGTGAAGTCAATGCAGTAGAAACTGAACAAACTGCTGCCCAATACATGCCAATTATAAAGACAATCATAGTTGGGGCTGATGGTAAGTATAACACACTTATATGGGTTTTACTTCCACGAGACAGGCCAATTACAGGTATATTCACAATTAGAAATAACCACAACATGAATATCTGTTCATGATTCTTCTGCAGCACATTAAAACCAAGGGCTTTACCGTACAATTTTTTCTTGCAGCGATCATCTTGCTCTACTTGTGATGCCATTAGTGTGTTCAGTTTTGCTCATTAATACACAAGCAAGGCATTCAACATCTAGAGGGATACACGAGACAGATTGCTGGGGGTCGTAATTTTAACCTATCGCGCGGAGCGGGAAACCAACGGGATTGGGTGGAACACCAGTGTTATACTTCGCCCCAATATTACTCTCCATTGTACCCGATCCCATCGGTTTCCTGATGGGATGAATGATCTTCCTTATCTGTACCTATCTTATGATTGTGAAGGGAACAGGCTGGATTTCACTTTTGATTTATGTGCAAGACTGATTGGGATGTTAAACAAGCTCACAGAATGTTTTACGGCTCAAGGGAAACCCGCTTACCCGGTTTTCATTCATTTTTGTAAGGCTTTCATCTTAGTGACTCATGCAGCCCTAATGAAGAAGCTATCGGAGTACATGACCAAATTTTGGATTTTATCTGGGATATGCACTCCAGCTCCAAGAACCCTCTAAGATTGGAAAAGATTCCCATTGAACCTATTGCTTTCGAAAGAATTATATAGAATTTACAGCACAGAAACAGGCCAATTGGCCCAATTGGTCGATGCTGGTGTTTATGCTCGACACGAGCCTCCTCCTGCCCTACATCATCTAACCCCATCAACATAACCCTTCTATTCCTTTCTCCCTCATGTCCTTATCTAGCTTCCCCTTGCAAAGAGGTGCAAGATAAGGTTGTCTACTGCCGTCCATTGTATTTGATGTTGTCCTATGTGATGTGTTTGACACATGGCAAACATAATATGGTTGGAGAAACAGGTGACTTTGGGCCTATGATTCCAAAAGCTTTCTACCACTAGGGGTTTTCTCACCTCATGCTGGGTCTGTTGTAGACTAATTGCTAGAGATTGATTTCCATGATTAATCAACAACTCCATTATTGTTTCATGCGAACACCAGGATGGTAAGAAGGCAAACTAGATAGACTGTGGTCTTTTTTCATCTTGCAATTCCTATGTTCCTATGCTGGATGGCAATATAAGAGACAGCATCAGATTGCCTTTTCCAGCCAGTTTGGAAAGAATTGTGGTGCTCATTTATTCAGGTTATACTGAGTTGTTGGTGAACTCACCCGAGAACCTAGTGTACTCTACTGGTCATTTTGTTTATTGGGCTAGGCAGTGCGATATGCGGTGGAAGTCTCTTCCCAAAGTGCAGTATTGCTTTGTATGGATCAAGAGGGGACCTGTAACACATGGATTGGAAGATACAAGGGGAACCTCCTTAATTGTTGATCCATATTGGTAAGTGGTGGAGTTTCAGGACCGTGGTGAAAAAGGGGTGAAGGACACTAGTCTTTTTTCAATGACAGCAAAGTCCAAATGTAGGTTAAGCTTGTGGCACACAAGATGTGTATTCCAACAGCTCTTCTTCGTGGTTGGGCACTGCTTGGCATGAAATAAAAGGGCCCCTTATTGCTCATGTCAGAAGTTTGGGACCAAGCGGTGAGGTGAATTTTGGGAATAAGGGGAGACAGTTGACAGTCCTCTGCCAACCTGTCCCTTAACACCCTGGAAGGGGCATCAACCTCTCAGTGGGCATGTCTCTTTGCCAAAGTCCCTCACATGAAGACCTAGATTAAATCATTGCTGTGGGTAACATGGTATGCAGTACTGGATTTGGATATTTAAATCGAAGTAACTGGAACATCGCAAGCTGCATAGGTTCTCCCATCATGCCAAAGCCAGATGTGCATTGTATATCTGGTGAAGAAACAAGTGGCTTGGAAAAATAGCTGCTAAAAGGTTTAGCTGCAGGTTGGCTATGATGCCACTCATTCATATATCAAGGGATTGGTGCTGACATCATCGGGCTCAGAAAGGCAAGCAGCTGTTGCTGAAGCTCCACAACTCCAACTAGTGGAACCACTGTTCAATAGGGGTGGGTGTGTGTCCATGCTGTAGTCAGCAGCACATCTTCTAGTTAGTTCTGCTGCTCACTATGTAGTTTGAGAGGAGCTCCTGGTAGCTGCTGTCCACTTAGCAAGGGCTCAAAACCTCCTCTCGTCAGTTGTCATTCCAAACTAGTGAATGTCTTGATTGGTTGGGGGAGAACATAATTTAGATAAGCAATTCCCCTTTAGGGTCGAGTTGATTCCAAGATGATGAAATAGTGGTTTAGAACTGAGTCATTGCTGTATGTATGGTTGCCAACCCTCCCCGATTGTCCGGGAGTCTCCTGGAATTGAGGATTGATTGCCTGGGTTGCTCACAGCAGTGCCTGGGAGAAGGCAGGGAAGTACAGTTGATGGGCAGTGCATGGGAGAAGGCAGGGAAGTACAGTTGATGGGCAGTGCCAGTGCACCAATGAGAGGAGGCGGAGCTTTGATGGGCAGGTGCGGAGGCCAGTCCGTAGCAGCTCTGATTCACTACACATGAATGGACCAGCGAGTTGCGCAAGGGTGGCAGATATCCAGCGATAATGGAATTTAACCTAACCAAGCAGAGCCGCCTATTACTCACCATGTGGTGATGGATGAGGAGGAGGCGGATACTTACCAACCGGGAAACTAACTCTCTTCCGCAAAACGGCAGTTGATGTTAGTTCAATTGTTCATTTTAAATCGGAGATTGATAGATTTTTGTTAACCAAAGGTAATAAGGGACACGGGGCAAAGGCGCGCGTATAGAGTTAGGTCACAGATCAGCCATGAACTCATTAAATGGCAGGCAGATCAGGCTCGAGGGGCTAAATAGCCAACTCCTGTTCCTATGCAGGTGGGGAGCGGTGCCAACACTGCACAGCCTGGTTTGAAGAATTGCAACATGGTTGGTTTACATGGACGTGTACAGGGGCCTGGGGACAAGGCCTGGCTGGTTATTGGGTCAAGTGTTTGCTGTGCATTGCGCAGGGGTGGGTTTACGATAGCAAGTTAGGCTGCACTGGAGCACCTCTTGAGCACCATAGGCAGCAAAGTTCCCAAATAATAGCGGTTTGTATTTTGGCAGCAGCCAATTTCCATTGCTTCTCCTTCACCTTTGCTGCATCTTTCCCTGAATCTGTAGCCTACCTGTGAGGGATCTTTCAGGTCAGTTTGGAAATGAAGTGTTTGAAAACAAGTGCTGAACTTTGTTTGCTGCTCAAAACCATTCCTCCCCCCCAACCCGTAATTTTTCATTGGAGTGGAGGGTGAAATGGCATTTAAATCCTCACCCCTTAGCTCCCGGTGCCTGTACGTGTGGCATGACTGCCACCCTCCCGGATTACAGATGCAGCCCGATTCTATCGTTTTCTCGGGGGCGGGGGGTGTCAGAGAGCCCAACTCTCAAGGGGGGGTGGAAATCAGAGAGCACAACTCTCGGGGGCTGGTGGGGAGAGGGATCAGAGAGTACAACGGTAGGGAACCATTCGTGCGGCACTTGGGAAATTCCCTGGTAACCTGTCTGCCCGTGCCAGTGGGTAAAAACACTTAACCGGCTCACGGGGAGTTAAGATAGGCAATTACACGGGACCAGAATGGGTGAATGTCACCTGATCCAGTGTCAGGTGATCAAACCTGCAGGAACTCATCTAACCAGAGTGGGCATTCCTAGCTCAAGGCGAACTCTAAACCAGCCAGCCCCGCAGTGCTTCAGAGCACTGATGACTTATGAGCCAGTCTGGCTTATTAGTGAGAGCTGGGATTCATTCATTCAGCACCAGATAATGCTCCAAGGCAATGCCTGAATTGGTAGGATGGTGCGACCGGGATAAGGAGTGGGAAGTTCCAACAATGCTCTGTGCTGGTAAGCTGCAAAGGTTTCAGCTGCTAACTATCAGTAATGCCCTTAAGGACTATGGAACTGAGTAAATGGGGTTTGTCCCTACAGAGAGTGTCCATTACATATTGGGCCGACAAGGCACTACGTGTGAAATTTCTCAGTTGCCTACTTTAGAGACTCTTAAGCATGGCGAATGGTTTCTGTATGTGTCGACTGACCATGTCAAATACGACTTCTATTTCCACCTTTCTGGAAACCTGCGATGGCATCGATCATCGATTACGAAAGGGTGTTATTAATGTGTTTTTGCACATCTAAAAATCCCTGAACTCTTCACATGTACGGAGAAAAATGTGATTTTCATCTTGGACTTTAAGTGTTTAAAAACAAAACAAAATGCCAGAAATACACAAGAGTTTGGTCAGCATCTAAAATGTTACTGATTTATTTTGGATTTCCTACACATGCAGATTATTTTAAGCTCCCTTTTTATTATTTCAGTCACCGTCTTTTAAAAAATATGTGCTTTAATATCAACATTGTCTCAACTCCAATAAAACATTTTGAAGGTAACTTCAGCCCAGTGAAGGTTCCTACACAGCTCCCCATCTCAGTAACTTATCCAGCATGATCACAAAGGGAAGTCACTACACTTTTTCCATCCTTTTTAATCGCCACTCCTGAAGGTGCTGACTCATGGCAAAGATGCACCAACAGCCTTCCAGTAGGGCCATAGAAAGAAACATCAGAACTGGAGTAGGTCATTCAGCCCCTCGAGCCAGCTCTGCCATTCAATTAGACCATGGCTGATCTGTATCTCAACTCCATCTACCTGCCTTGGTTCCATATCCCCGAATACCTTTGCCTAACAAAAATCTAACACTCTCAGTCTTGAAATTTTAAATTGACCCCCAGCCTCAACAGCTTTTTGGGGGAAGAGTTTTCCAGATTTCCACTACCCTTTGTGTGAAAAAGCGCTTCCTGACATCACTCTGAATGGCCTAGCTCTAACTTTAAGGTTATGCCCTCTTGTTCTGGACTCCCCAACCAGAGAAAATAGTTTCTCACTATCTACCCTATCAAATCCTTTAATCATCTTAAACACTTCAATTAGATCACCCCTTAATCTCGAGGTAATACAAGCCTAGTCGATGCAACCTTTCCTCATAATTTAATCCTTTTAGCCCTGGTATCATTCTGGTGAATCTGCACTGCACTCCCTCCAATATATCCTTCCTGAGGTGCGGTCCAGAATTTACAGAGTACTCTTAAAATTATTATTTTTTTAAATTATTTGTTAATGGGATGTGGGCATCGCTGGCAAGGCCAGCATTTATTGCCCATCCCTAATTGCCCTCGAGAAGGTGCTGGTGAGCCGCCTTAGTCCGTGTGGTGAAGGTATTCCCACAGTGCTGTTAGGGAGGGAGTTCCAGGATTTTGACCCAGCGACGATGAAGGATCGCCGATATACTTCTAAGTCAGGATGGTGCGACTTGGAGGGGGACCTGGAGGTGGTGGTGTTCCCATGCGCCTGCAAATGGGGTCTAAACAGAGTTTTATACAACTGTAACATGATTTTATATTCCAGCCCTCTTCAGATAAAGGCCAACATTCCATTAACCTTTTAATTATTTTTTGTATCTGTTCACTAGCTTTTAGTGATATCTGTACTTGGACCCCTAAATCTCTCTGCTCCTCCACAGTTCCCAGCTTCTCACCATTTAGAAAATACTCTGATCTCTCTTTCTTGGGTCCAAAGTGGATGACCTCACCCTTCCCCACATTGAACTCCAGTGCGTTACCCAAAGTATCATTCTTCATGCGTGAACCTAGACAGCAAGTTTCAGCGGGTTATTTAACCACGGACGAGCCCAATGCCATGTTACCCTAACATACCCAAAAGGTGCACATTCCAGGAGGAGACCCCTCTGTAGGTTTTCCAATTGCCATTTCCTCACCAAAAGGAATGCAGATGGCTTGCTAGTGTGACATAGGGTGACTCTCATTCTGACTTTCCTTCTCTGTGGAATACTATCAATCCGCTGCTAGGTTGCACCTCTCAGTAGATAGGTAAAGCACGGGAAATAAGACACAAACTGGTATCCAACCACACAATGTGCAAGTAGGAGACCCACAGTGTAGCTACACACACAGGTAATGCAAGTTTCCAACAGAATGTATACAAAGAGGATGTATTTCAACCCAGTCAACTATCAACGGTAAGTGCGAATATTTATAAATGGGCGAAATCCCTATCTGACCTGCACCCACTACAGAAAAGATGAAATATGTGAATGAGTGGAGACCAGTATATGCAAATTTGTTTAAAAAAAATACAAATAAACAATTGATCCCTTACTTGCTGGAGGGGACCTTCTTTCTCTATATAAATGGCACAAACTATGTAAGGAACTCATTTCAAAATTTAAGATGGTTATTAATTAACACACAAGACTGCATGCATACTTGCACACTGAGAGCATACACCAAACCTGTATACCTGAACAAGTGACTGCTAACAACATTCTTTGCAGTGCTTTGATAGTACGTTTAGGAAGTTGGTTAGGCACTGTATTGCTAAATGTCTTTCGCACATTTTGAAAATGTGTGGGCAAAAGCCACACGTAAGCAAATTCCTGACAGTCTCATGAATGATGTAAATATCATGCCTCATGTAATTAGCATTCCTAATATGTTGTAACCTTCGTGTCTGTCCCCACCTATTGCCGATAACAGGAGTCCACTGAATTGAAGTGAACAGGAAACATTAAGGGGACAGAATGTAGGAAATATGCCAAATTTCTCCCTCAAAACTTAAAAAAAATGGATTTCCAATTTTCTCTGCTCCACTCCTGAAGATGCTGACTATTGCTAGAGTCCAAAATTCTAAACTAAAAACATAAATTAAAACAAAAGTTAGGAGCTTAAATCTGATTTGTCAGTGTACGAGGCCTTTAGATAATTCCATATAAATTAGGCCTACACGCTAGGTATGTGAATAAGGGGCATTCCAACTGTAACCGAACAAATAAAGGGTGTATTTAATTTGCTTTTTAAGATTACGTTTCACATTCCTTCCTCTTGTTGCACAATAATGTTTAGAAGTATTTTGGCAGTGTGGATTGAACACTTGCACATCGTGATGCGGAAGGCAAAAGCACTACTACCCAAGTTTTGAGCACCAAATATAGCTGCATATTTACATAAGGCACTTATAACAGCAGTGAGGTTTGAATAAGCCTTTGTTTCCATTCACCTTCCCTCTCAAAAAGCCCCCAAGAAATAAACAGATTATCAGGAATATTTAAAATAACTGGTAATCCTTTGATGGATGGACTGGTTGAGTTATTTGTTTCCTTTGGGCGCACTCATAACTGTGTAGTCCAATCCACGAAGCACAGGATTTCCCTGTGTGTGCATTAGAATGCCACGATTGTCGATACTGTTTCCGCAGCAACTGTTTTTCTTGCTGCAGTTGCCAGTGCTCCATTTCCAAGTTGGTCCACTGTGTGTCATAGTGCTGAATGCCATTCTAGTCAGACTACCACAAGCATCCCCCAGTTCTGAGAGTCAGGGCCACAGACTCAGATTGTGCTCGTGTGTGTCCTTAAAATACTCCCCTGCCATCCACCAATGCTTACCATGCTTCAAACTCACTGATAGCACACACTTCAAACTACGGTCATCCATCTGAATAACAATGTTTTTAGTGCGGTTTGATTTTTTTTTTTGGCACCATGCAATTGGTAATGTGGTCCTTCTTTTGATATGCATAATGTATCAGAGTGCACAACCAATGCAGGTCGAGACCACGACAAACTTTGAGTTTATTGTGCAGCCTGATCGCATGCTGACCCCCAGTCTTGCCCTTTGTCTGCCAAATGACCCACTTGCCATTCTGATGCAAGCAAGCACTTCTTGATCAACAAGAAGAGTGTTTAATTGCACACTTCCCAAGTTTGATTATGGCATTCAGTTCAGTATGGCTGATGGTGATGGAATATCAGCAGAGGTCTACAAATGTGATTACCATGTTCTAACTATGCAGCTTCATTAACTCAGCTAATCTGGAGAGGTGGTGCAGTTTCCCAAGATCTTAAAGAATTTTAACTTTTAAGATCTTAAACTATTTTTACCATATACAACAATAAGGGAATAAGTAGGAGTATGCAATTATCGAGCCATCTCCCTCTCGTCCAATGCAGAGAAAACTCTCCCCAGGGCACTTCTCAATCAGCAGTGTTGTGGACAGTATAATTCAAGAATGGCAAAGTGCAGAACAACCAACATGCTTTTTGTTGCATGTCAAATGCAAGAAGAATGTAGATCATAGAACATAAACCTCCATTCAGTCTTTATTGACCTAACAAATCATTTGATACAGTCAGCAGTTCAAGGTCAGATACCCGGAAAAGCGTGTTCAAAGTCACAACTTGGCCTGAACTACCTTGCACAAGCCTTTCTGATTTCTTGACTTCAAATTGGGATCAGCCAATGTTTCTGAATGTGTACGTTGCTTCTCGTGGAGAAGTATGGCTGGCTCTGCATCTGTTCTGCCAAAACAATCTCAGTTCCTTTTCTTGAAAAAATCCATGGTGTCAGCTGCAGCCTGTACACAGTTTTATGTCAAATCATCCACTCAGCCTCAACATTAATGTTCTCATTACTTGGTGTCTGTTTGGTAATTAATGCTTTGATCATGTTGCTATACATTTGGATCACTGAGCCAATAAATGATGTGTGCGTTACTTTTTGTTGATGAGGCTGGGCTGCAATTTGGACCTAATCATGCAAGGAGCAGTCCAATAACCTGAGACCGAGTGATTTTGACTTCTTGTCTATTTAGTTGCCAAACATGGCGCCGTCAACAAAATTTTAATGCTTGAGCATAGATGCATTCAAGATGTCGGATACTTTCAAGTTGGTGAAAGGTTGCGTGTTTGAAGGAATGTTTTCATTGGAGACATTTTCTGAGCAAAAGAAGTCCACTGCTATTTATATTTTCAATGCCATGTGTCAGCATCAATTCATAAATTGAAGTTGCCATGATAAGTTTATCTGCTTGCAAAATTTTAGCAATAGAAGCAAAATAGAACTGTTTCTTCATCATTTTGTCACTGGTCACAGTTGGTGCAGAGGCTCAGTTATAGCAATCAGATTTTCTTGAGGCTGATCCGGTCTATTAGCTTCACTAATTATGCAATATGTTGGATAGCACACAGTATATTATGGATCATAAAACCCACCCCTGTGATGCAACGTGTTAGTAGATTTGTCATATCGCCAGATACATCCAGTTCCAACTTTTAGAACTTTGTCCCTACTGAGAAAATTGGTTTCCCTCAGTGCAGTAATATCCACACCAATTCTTTGGCAATCAACACTGTCCTTTGCTGAAGCTGAGAGGAGTTGGATGATTGCAGAACTCTCTGATGCTCCATGATGTAAAAGTCAAATATTGTTCCTTGTTAAGCTGTCACATGCCATTATGAGTGACCTAATGATCACAATAGACTGTTCAGGCTAATTCCATTAGCTGATATTGAAAATACTGATGTAACAGATCAGTAGCAACAATGCTAAAGTGTTTTACGCATGACCAAGAGACCCAGGTTTGAACCCCAGCCTCAACTGATAGCCATACATTGGATGCCGTACATTGGATGCCAATTGGAGAGCCAGTCAGCAGTTTTTGGAGGGAAGGCAGGCAGAGACAAGGGAGGAAACCATGACTCATGTTGGCCACATTATTGAATTGACACTTGCCTAATCTGTTTGTTTCTGAATATTAAATCAAGTCCTTTTAAAAAAAATGAATTTTAATCAATTACCTGTTAGTCACCAGTACTTTTTTAAAAAAGAGTAATTTTACCATAAAATTTGTATTATACGATCATATCCACTGTAAAAGGCATCATTAGACATATAAAGAAAGATAAGGAGGTGTGACTATTATACTGGAGTTTATGGTTTCTGTTTACAATTGTTGATATTTACTTATGTGTGTTTCATTCCCTACTCAGAATATTGGAGTGTGTGTATGTGTATATGGTGTGTGCGCGTGTGTGAGAGGGGAAAACATGGTAATAAAAATGGTAGAATACTTTTGAGTTGAGTGTAGCTAGACGTTGGCACTTTTCCAAGACACCCTACTTAGACCTAATGTGAGCAGCTCCCAGCCGTATGTCAAATGCCTTCATGCAATTCACAATTCATACCATAAAGCCCATGCACCAAACCTGTTGCACTACAACCAACACATCAAAGAAAATCACACCCATGTCCCAAAGACCAGCAAACACTTTCTGGCACTGCAAAAGCTTGTTATTGTGAGAATATAATTTCTTTAAAAAAACACACACAACTACCTGACATTCCACCAGAGGTAAAAAGTTGTGGGAAATTTCCTTTTTAAAAAAAAGAGAAGAAAAGGGAAGAAAATAAAACACTGAAGCTTCAGGATTTAAAAAAAACCCACTTGATCTGAAGGTTAAGGAGATTTTCCAAACCAGCAATATTCATGCACTCCGATAAACCTGGAATCCACTAACTGGAAAGCATATTGCATGACAAAAAGAATAAAGGGTGGCAGATTTAGTCAGAACTCAGCAATCTTCTCTACTCCTCATCCATCAGGGCAACTGTAAACATGAAAAGACTGTCTGAGCTGTCTGGTATGTGACTGCTTCAGTGCAGCATTCTAGCATTGCCAACAAAAACAACGCAGGTGCAGGCACCTCACGTGGCAGAAATTCTGTAAATCTGCGACAACAGCGGCTTTGATCTTTGGGTTGGATTTCAGTGCATCAGAGTGACAACACAGCAGGAAATTTAAAGGAGAAGGAAAGTGCAAGAAACAAGCATCTTTGTCTTTATTGTGCACACTGGTGCCTTTAAAAAAAAAAAATTATACTACAAGAACATTATTTGTGCGCGTCTGCAGCAGGACCCCATTAAATTTGGTGATATTACAACGATTTAGCCAATCACGGTGGAGTGAGCATGAAGCTTTCCTGCAACAAGTTAAAATTGCAACAACAATCAGTTGTCTCCGTTACCACTGGGCAGAAACAGCTGGTTGTCTACATGATGTTAGCTTATTGAAAGAAAGCTTCACACTGGCTTCCCTCTGGCAAGGTACACTAAATAAGGTACAACTTAAGGCACCAGGACCAACAACAAAAGGGAAGCACTATTTCAAGGATTGACGGGAAAGATGAGCAGGACAGCAAAGGGAGAAAGACAAATTTAGGACTGATACCAGAAAGTTCTTCACACAGAGTAATCAATTGTTGGAATGGACCTCGACAAAACCCCCGATTATTTCTTGAGAAAGTTGGATTATATGATAGGTCGTCCCAGGAATGAGAAGGGGTCCCAGGAATGAGAAGGGGACGGGATAACTAGGTTTTTTTTTTTAAATATAAGGATGGGCCAAAAGACCTTCCACTTCTACATTTATCTTGTGACATTCATGGAGCAAAGTATCCCATTTCCTAGACTTACATCCCCTTTGAGCATCTTTGCTTCCCAGTATTGTATGGCCTGACCTGGGTTTCAAAAAAAAAGAAAATCTTTCCACAAATAACATATGAAATTGATTTGCTAACACTCTGGTGAAACTATCTGGTATCAAACCATGGGTACATAATATTTTATAAATACACAGTATATGGAGCTCTGTTTTCAGGCATGCGTTACTGAATTTATACTACAAGGTTTGCTGAGTCAATGAGCTTGATCGTAACAGTAATTCACACACATTATTAGTAATGGTTGTTCCTTCTTGCTCTTAGAACAAGTGAGACACAGATGTTCTGTATTTGGTTTCAGAACACAGGTGCACTCATCTGAACCAACCTCTCTGCCCCTTTGTTGAGGCTAGAATTCTTTTAGGAGAACAGCAGCAGCAGCAGCAGCAGCGAGGTAGATGTGACCTGGCCGACTGTACTGGGAGATGGGCGGGGAGAGGGATTTCCACTGAGTGCTCGTCTTGTGGTTTATGCATAAAAATTTACACAGTGTGGGTTAGGAGAAAGAAAAGAACACTTCAGGGAGTTAGTGGAAGACTTAGAATCTTACTTTCTTGTATCCACAAATCCAACAGAGTTAATGGTAGTCCCTTCTGGCTTTTTCCAGCCTATTAGGTACTTGCTGGTAGCCCCTTGACGGGGGTAAAACGTTCTGGGCCCAGATGCCGATGCTGAGTGGAGAGAAGGCTGTGGTGAAGGAGTTGGCCGAATCTCGTCATGAGGTGAACTCCTACTGTGCGTGAAGACCACTGGACTTATGGAATGTCTTGAACTCAGAGTACTAGAGCGGAAAATGAAATTAGTTGTTACAAAGAGTGTGCAGCTTAAGGGAATAAAGGAACTTGCAGCTCACTGGATGGCCAATATTTCAGTCCTTTGTTTTGGTCCAACAATACCAACTTTAGACTATAATTTTCCCCTCGTTACAATGAACAATCGATTTTTATTAAATTATGCAAAGTTAGCTGAATTGGATAAGTAATCATTTATTTTTGCTGGCTTGGCATTAATAGAGAACTGAAAGGATCTGCATGATGTGCAGGCAAAGGTGGAAGCTGATGGAGGGAAGGTCTCTCCATCTTTTCTACAGATTTGCTTGGATGGGAAGGGGGGAGGGGGAAAAAAGGTCAGATGTGTCATCTTCAAATGTCCAATAACTCTTCCTAAAACAGTCTGGTTAAATACTATAGGGCATGGGGAAGGATTCTTTTTGCTCAAAGGGCTCATCAGATCCTTGGATTTGTATGGGTATAAAAGGAAAATGTTGAACATTTTTTCCATGTATAAATTGGTATAACAATGGTTGTACCACTAATAAATCTCGCCTAGGGAAAAGGTGTCACTTGATCAAAGAGGTGGGTTTTAAGGAGGTTCTTAAAAGGAGAGGTGGAGAGGCAGAGGAGTTTAGGGAGAGAATTCCACGGTTTGGGGCCTAGGTGGCTGAAGGCACAGCCGCCTATGGTGGGGCAAAGAGAGAGTGGGGTTCACAAGAGGCCAGGATCAGAGGACTGGAAAGTTCATGTCGGGATTGTAGGGTTTGAGGAGACAGGGAGGAGCAAGGCCAGGAAGGGATACAAACATGATGATTTAAATTTGAGGTGCTGGGGGATCAAGGCCAGCAGAGACAAGGGTGATGGGTAAGTGGGACTTGGTGCAGGACATATAGAGAACACCCCCTTCTTGGACACTGTTCCTGACAAAACTGTCCTGCAGGTTATTAATCTAGCTGCAAGGTATTACAAAAAAAAAAGAGACAGATTTCTGGCAACGGCGCTAAATTTCTGATGCTGGGTTACTAATGAGAGCTTAGGCACATGTAACAATTTCCTCTTCAGGTTCAGACACTTAACACATACCAATCACACCGAGATGCTCAAAGCAACATGTTTTCACAGAATATATAACCATTGTAATGGAAATCATATACACATAAATATCACCAAAATATTCATGAAAAACATCAGACATTGTGCGGTAGGAACATTCTGACGTCAAGGTGCATGCTCGACTTATTCTGCAATATTATAATTGACATTTCAGGATCAGGATCTTAAACTACAGCCATCTGTTTACCAGCTAATCCTACTCACCAGAGCAGGATACCAGCTACAATGGAGCGTCGACAGTCAATGAGAAGTGTGGCTTCTGTTTCATTTAAAAGTTTTCAAATACTTACTGTTCTAACTCCATGGGATATTTTCTCTTGGGGGAAATAAACTGATAACCTATGAAGTTCTTGCGATGATTTGTCAGATAACATGGTGCGGCACAGAGTTATACAGATCAGAAAGGCCATGCTTCCTTCTCGGCCCAATGGTGCGTTAGCTGCGCTCAGTCAGACTGGCAATGAGGTGATGCAATTAGCTTCAGCATTCCTGGGCTAAGGATGGAGGTAGTTTAAAAAAATTTATCCCCATGGTTGTTGCTCCTGATTGATATCCATGACCCCTGATGGATGTGCTGTGTATAGATGTTCAAGTACAACAGTTTGTAAAGCATCTGGTCAAGTGCAAATTTCAGCGTTTAAATATGTATGGGTAAATCTGAAATCCCACAATCGCAAGAAGAATGGGTCAGAGGTGGGGCTATAAAGATGTATTCTCCAACTCAGCACAGCTCA
Source organism: Squalus acanthias (assembly GCA_030390025.1). Taxonomy (NCBI): domain Eukaryota; kingdom Metazoa; phylum Chordata; class Chondrichthyes; order Squaliformes; family Squalidae; genus Squalus; species Squalus acanthias. The sequence goes on along the minus strand of CM059425.1, from coordinate 84,077,252 downwards.
CTGCTGGAAGTGCAAGATTACCACTATAAATGATCTGGGGGTGACCCAATAGAGCTGAAATACACTGTGCCATAGCGTGATGTATGGTCATTTACCACATGCTTAGCTACTGACCTCAGTAGTGCCTGTGTGTGGAGGTGCCTGTGTGTGGAGGTGCTAAGCAAAGGCTAGAACTTTCCCAAAAGAGAGTGATGGAGAGAAAATCATAGGGAGTCAATTAGCGACACTGGTGCAACTCCCAGCCTGGAAGCAGGTTTCCTGTTCTCACTTCGAGCTACACTATTACTCCCAGTCATTCAGGGAGCACGTCAGCAGCACTCACCCTAGGCTATTCTCTCTCACCTCCCAACTGCTGTCCAGGAAACAGTCTCGGCTGCACTCTCACACTTTGCAATGGGCTGGGCTGGGCAGGGTGCCCTCAGCCCAGGTTATTCTCATAAGAGGTTCTAATGGTTGACCAGAGAGTAAATTGACAGACCCCCACCTTAACTTGTGGAGGCATAACTGAGGCTATATGCACTGCTTTCGCACGCTGGATGGGATGGTGAGGTAGGCAAAAAGGGAAACCAGAGGTAACACATATATTTATTGAGAGGTAAAAAAAAAAATGAATTACCTGGACTGGGAGGAGGTATCACTGAGGCTGTATGCACTGCTTTCTCGAACTGGTAGATTTGATGTACTGTGCACTAATCCTCCGTAAGACTTGCTTTGACTTTCTGTACTCGGTGCTGGCGATAGTGCGCCCCTCCTTTCGTAACCGTGAGCTGCCCGATCTCCTAATCGGCTGCAATGCATGCCACCCTCACTGGAACCAGGCCAAGGAGAAGCCGCCTTCTCCTTTAGTGGCGCAGACCTCAAAGAACTTGTTGGACAAGCTGGAGTTCCCGAAGACAACACGGTGCCATGACAGGGCCCATAAGAAGTTGTGTCAATGCCACTGTCTGCGGATGTGCCCTGAATGTAGTTATATCCGTTTAGTTCAGACTCCGTGCGGTCCCCCGTGTCATACCACTTCTCATCACTGTGGGCACTTGAAGCATTGCTGGAAAGTGTGTTGCTGCTCGAGTGACTGGAATACTGAGCATCAGTCTAGGAAGAGAGTGGGGGGAGGGGCAGGGAAGGAAACAGAGTTACTTGGGGTCTATGCTCTGAACTATTTAACAGCTACTGCTCAATTAATAAAACTCACAATTCAAAATATTTGTCACCTAAAATGGTTGCAGCAAAATTCTTAAAAGCAAAATTTTAAGTTAGATAAGAAACCTATATATTAAGAAACTGCTAATTGGTTATTGCGAACATGATGTAAACAGATATTATAAATCATAAACCTTCTCCAGGCTTAGATACAACACCATGATGCCTCTGTCCTATCACAGTGGCATTGCTGACGGCAGCCCCAACATCAGTGGCAATTGAATCTCCAGGTGGGTTTACCTGGTAGATCTATCCACAGAGGTGGTGGTCCTGGACCCCCTCCACAGGCAGAAAGCCCAGCGAAGCAAATATAAACCCTCCTCTCTCCAGACGCCATGTTTACGGCTGACGGTTGGGAGGATATGAAAGTTGGACATTGTGCAGGTGCACAGTTCTCTTGCTACCACTTCAGCGCCACTCAGATAGCTGCATTTCACCAGCTCCTGGACTGGCTATGAAAAACTCTAGTGCACAGGCAGCAAACCCCACTGCATAGTTTTTAAAGTGCAGTAATCTGTTGTGAGATGTCGTGCTGCAACACATCTCCTGCCACATGGCACTGCATCAAGTGCACGTGCACCACAGCTGCAACCTAACTTTACCGTTGTGACGAACTGCTCTCCAAAGCAAATGGACTTGACTTGCCCCATGTAGAAGAGCTGTCAGAACAGAGATTTCAAGTTCATCAGTCATCAGTGCAGAGCAAAATCTAGATGACTAACAATTTAAAAAAAACGTCTCAAAAGCTTCATCGAGAGCAACAGACACAGTTCACATGGGATAAGCTATCATGGGAAACTATCAACAAAGTTGATCAGCAGAGAGAATGTGCTTCAGATGCTGATGGTAAACACTTCAGTGACCTAAATGGTACATTAATATGTTCAGGGAACGTTTCAGCAGTGTATAAAACAACACCTCTCCAAGTATTAGAGATTACATTGAAAGTGAATCTTAAGAACTGGCATTGGGGGGCGGGGGGGGGGAGAAGAGGGGGGGGGGATCCCTGATGCCTCAGTGAATCTGTGGTGCGAGTACCTGATCCACACAAGCCATTGCGCCTGACCGATTGTGTGGTGACCAGACTCAGTAAAAAGTGGTGACATAGTGACCATGTGTCACGTTCTACGTACTGAATATGTTCCTCACATTAAACACTGAGCCTTAAGACGACCCTCTCGGGCCAAACCACGTTGCCCCTGTGGACAGCACAGAGCTGGGACTACGCAACCACTAACTGCTTGATGTCAATAGCACAAGCAAAAGCGTTTAAACAATCGCCCCCACGGAAATATCTTAACGGCTGACTCATTGGTGCTACCTGGCCATGTGAAAACATCAATTTTTCATAAACTATTACTGGTCAATGGAGCCTGACTGAGTACATGTCTTCGCTTGGTTTCCAAATGCTTTTGTTTACATTTCATGTTATTTAGAGGTGAAAGAAGTAGCTACCCAGGTCGCTTCATGTCTTTTATTTTATATTTATATTTTTTGCGGGGGGGGGGGGGGGGGGGGAGGCGCGGAGAGAGGGAGGAAGAGACTATAACTCAAAACAAAAAATACATTTAATTTCAAAATATTTAACCCTTAAAATCAAGAGGACATTTTTTATTTTACTCCCTGAAAATTATGCCTCATCATTCTGTATATTTCTTCAGTTTTTTTCTTGGACTCTGCTTGCCAAGTTCACTGAAATTCAATATAACCTCGCTTTGAAAATGTACATATTGTGAAAGATTTTTTAAGCACTCATGGATTACATTCTTCCAACTGTGCACCCCAGCCAACATCCTCCACTCCTCCGAGTATGCTCATCTCCAACTGCCCGTGCTCCGCCTTTGACAGCGGATCCCTACAGCCTTGCTCTTTAGAACTCTTTCTCTAGCACATTTTGCCTGCCTCCCTCCTTTCTTCCGAAAGGAAAACCATCTCCATGATTGTGGGTTCAGGTCCACTTTTAATTTTGTCCATCTTCTGCTCAGCATCCTCCTCTCCCCACCTCGACATTATGCCATGTCAAAGGCTGTAGTGGGATCGGAGCTGAGGTTTTTGGTTCCCAGAGTTCCTCAAATGGAAATTAGTGCCAAGGACTAGGAGTAAAAATGCATCACCGGATTTTTACTCCTTTTGCAGAGTGATTTATAACTTATATAGTACCGAAGGTTCAGCTTGAACAGGAGCTCCACAGAAGCTGTTTAGCAGGGCTGTTGCGGACGAGTGCAGAGCAGTTTCCTCTAATGCAACACTGCATTTTTTTTTACAAAGGCGCCTTTGCATGTCAACACGCTCAATTAAACACGTCACCTTGAGAACCAGTATAAGGCTTTCAGTAATTCCCAATCTGCAGGTTAACTATACAACACGTTAAGCACTCAAACTTTGTTCTGGAGATCAAGATCATTAACAAGAAAGAAGAAATCACCCCTCGTATGTTGGAAGAGATGCAGAACAAGCATGCAATAGATTTTAACTTGTTTACCTGTCCTTGCTTGTTGGGAGAAATGTGACCTACGACTTCCTGTCTCATTAGCCTCCCGTTGGGGCTATCTCTAAGTGCAGATGTGACCTTTGATACAGATGGGATGTGCCAGGTTGGTTCTGAAATACATAATTTCAATACTTTTTATTAAAAAAAAAGGATTATTTCTCCTTCTGCTGTGCAAGGTGTTATTTACAAACACGCCAAATATTAATTAGAGGTTTTCAACTGACTTCACACTAGCTTAAAATTAAACCTGGAAGAGTTGTAATGTCTACTTTGAAAGTTGTAAAATTCATTTTAAATTTATGTTGGAAACTGATGACGGTTGTGGTCTCACAAAGAGCTGTAATTGTAATTTCAGATGTTGCAATTAATGGAATCTTTTGAAAATGCATACAGCAGCAGCTGTGGAGCATTTCTAAATCTCAGAATGGGAATTTCGGTCGCACGTCTCATAAAAGCACAACAAAGCAATTCTTCAATCTCATCATGCCTACTTTTCCAAAAATATACACAGTAGAATATTTCATAATAGAAATGAATGCACATTCTACCCACAAGATTACAAGATAAAATGTGAATAGATAATGAATGGGAAAATGTTTTTTTTCCCTAGAGACGCAGAAACAACAAGCATCACGGACACCTTTCTGACAGTCCATTCAGCCCTTGCCAATTCCCTGCCAGATAAACCAGAGCAAGTAGACATGAACATCCTGCAGCCCAGCCAAGCAGCACTAAGGGTCAAATTTATGCCGATAGTGCCCGCAGTCAGTGTGGGATGTGGTTCCTCACTGGCTACTCAACTTTAACCTCCTGCCAACAACCAACAGGTGGTGCTGTTCAAATGACCAGACTTGTCAACACAGCTCAGCGTAAGTATCTGCATGCATTCTGTGAACTGAAAGATGCCCTGACTTCATTAAAAAAAAATGGAAGTCCTTTTTGAAATCAAAGACTTAATTTGCAAAAAAAAGTTGTGTTTGCAGCGTGATACAGCCTTGTAATGCACACATATCACATACACCTCCAACCCACCTTAGAATGACAACTTGATATGGGTCTGTTTACTTACTGATGTCAAGTGCAAAAGCTAAGGCAAAATGAAAGACTGTTTACTGCGACATTTAAAGGAAATTCAGTATATGATGAAGCAATGTATTGACATATATTTTCAAACGTAGGCTACAATGCAAGTAATTACAATGTACCAATCTCATCTTCTCAGCATTTGCTATTTTTATTTCAGATTTTCGTCTGTCAGTCTGGGCTGCACTGTTTTTCCCCCCAGAATTCTGGACTTCAACACATTGTTCTGGAGTAAACACATTACTAAATTATTGAGGAAAAAATCTTTAGTTAAAATACTCTCAGCTGTTTTCACAAAAAACCTTGATTAAAAATGCTTTCTAGTTTTATTCCACAGCTGCAGAGTTATAAAGCACCCAATTGCACCAACAGGTGACAGATGAAATTCAATGTAGAGAATGCAAAGTGCTTCACATGGGAACAAAACATCCCAGAAGGGACTATTACTTAATGGAAAATGAGAGATCTGGCAGGGTCCTGATTGACAATAAATTGAAGCTATCACAACAATGCTCGGTGACGGTGAGTCAAGCAAATCAGATGTTGTGATGCATTCAAAGGTTGCATTCATTGAGCCGAAAAAGTGAGGTAGTCAGCATCAAGAATTAGATGCAAGGAAAAGCTTTCTCTACTCGGGGACAATGATGTGCCTTAACCCCAACCTCAGAAAGAGCACCCTCTCTTCTTAGGCAGTCCCTCGGAAATGAGTTCTCAGGTGACTGATGAGTCCAATGTGGGACCTACAGTCTCAGTCACAGGTGGGGCAGATGGTGGTTGAAGGGGCGGGTGGGTGGGGTGCTTGGGTTGACGTGCGCTCCTTCCGCTGTTTGCGCTTGGCTTCCGCTTGCTCCCGGCGAAGAGACTCGAGGTGTTCGGCATCTTCCCGGATGCTTCTCCTCCACTTTGTGCGGTCTTGGGCCAGGGATTCCCAGGTATCGGTGGGGACGTTGCACTTTTTTCAAGGAGGCTTTGAGGGTGTCCTTGAAGCGTTTCCTCTGCCCACCTGGGGCTCTCTTGCCGTGTTGGAGCTCCGAGTAGAGCGCTTGTTTTGGGAGTCTCGTATCGGGCATGGGGACGATGTGGCCCGTCCATCGGAGCTGATCGAGCGTGGTCAAAGCTTCGATGCTGAGGATGTTGGCCTGAGCGAGAACACTGACGTTGGTGCGCCTATCCTGCCAATGGATTTGCAGGATCTTGCGGAGGCAGCGTTGGTGGTACCTCTCCAGTGCTTTGATGTGCCTGCTGTACATGGTCCATGTCTCTGAAGCATACAGGAGGGCGGGTATCACTGTTGCTCTGTAGACCATGAACTTGGTGCTGGGTTTGAGGTCCTGGTCTTCAAACACTCTCTTCCTCAGGCGACCGAAGGCTGCACTGGCACACTGAAGGTGGTGTTGGACTTCGTCATCGACGTCTGCCCTTGTTGACAGTAGGCTCCCGAGGTATGGAAAGTGGTCCACATTGTCCAAGGCCTCGTCATGGATTTTGCTAATCAGGGAGCAGTACTGTATGGCGGGGGCAGGTTGGTAGAGGACCTTTGTCTTACGGATGTTTAGTGTAAGGCCCATGCTCTCGCACGCTTCGGTGAAGGTGTTGACGATGGTTTGGAGTTTGACCTCAGAGTGAGCGCAGACACAAGTGTCGTCTGCATACTGTAATTCGATGACAGAGGATGGGACGACCTTGGATCTGGACTGGAGGCGACGGAGGTTGAACAGTTTCCCGTTTGTTCTGTAAATTAGCTCCACTCCAGTGGGGGAGCTTGCTGAGGGTGAGATGGAGCATTGCAGCCAGGAAGATCGAGAAGAGTTTTGGTGCGATGACACAGCCTTGCTTGATCCCGGTCCATATGTGAATTGGGTCTGTGGTGGATCCGTTGGTCAGGATCACAGCTTGCATGTTGTTGTGAAGCAGGCGGAGGATGGTGACAAACTTTTGAGGGCAGCCGAATTTGAGGAGGACACTGCATAATCCCTCACGGTTGACAGTATCGAAGGCCTTTGTGAGGTCAAAGGAGGCCATGTACAGCGGTTGGTGCTGTTCCCTGCATTTCTCTTGTAGTTGACACGCAGTGAAGATCATGTCCATTGTGCCCCTTAGTGGGCGGAATCCGCATTGCGACTCGGAGGAGCTTTTCAGCCACTGGGAGAAGGCGATTGAGGAGGATTCTTGCGATGACTTTCCCTGAGGCAGACAGCAGGGAGACGCCGCTATAATTACCGCAATCGGACTTGTCACCTTTCTTGAAGATGGTTACGGTTACGGCATCTCAGATCCCCTGGCATGCTCTCCTCCTTGCAAATAAGAGAAATGAGTTCATGTATTCGTGCCAATAGTGCTTCTCCGCCATGTTTTAGCGCCTCGGCGGGGATTCCATCTGCTCCTGAGGCCTTGTTGTTCTTCAGTTGTCGGATGGCCTTTTCAACCTCATGCCGGGCTGGGGTTGTGCTGAGGTGGTGGCGGGTAGCATGCTGCGGGATGGAGTTGAGGACACTCGCGTTGAAGACAGAGTCTCGGTTGAGGAGATCTTCGAAGTGCTCCTTCTATCGGGCACTGACTGCCTCCCTGTCCTTGATGAGTACCTCTCCGTTCTTGGCCCGCAGTGGGGTAGGACCTTGGGTGCTTGGGCCGTAGGTGGTCTTGACTGCGCTAAAGAATCCACGCACGTCGTGGTTGTCGGCTAGCTGCTGGATCTCCTGCGCTTTCTCCACCCACCATCTGTTCTTTAGGTCACGAGTTTTTTGTTGGACCTCGGCCTTCAGGCGTCTATAGAGCTGCTTTCTGGCTCTCGAGTTCTGTTGCTGTTTCCAGATCAGGAATGCCTTGCGCTTGTGGCTTCTTGGATCTCCTGGTCATTCTCGTTAAACTAGTCTTGGACATAGCTCTACTGCACCAGTGACATTTCCACTTCCCAAACGCCATGCCGTGGCTCGTCTGAAAATGGTTGGTTCTCTTACTAGCAAAAAGGCAAGCTCCCACACCTGTGGACAGATCTACCTGAGGCAATACATTACAAAAATATTATCCAGTTCAGCATTTTATTAAAAAACTTATGGCATATCACCTCCTCTCTTTAATCGGTCTGATTCCTACCACCCACCCCCCAACAGGCTTTCTGGTAATGTGTGGAGCACCAAGCTACACTGATTAGTTCTAGTGCTTCAGGGGGTGGGGTGGACGGCGGGGGCGGGGGGAAAAGAGTGAAAGAGGAAGATAAACTAGTTCTCCAAGAATGGAAACTTCTACACAGCACAAAACAATTACTAAAAAGAGAACTTGCTAGAACGCACAAAAAGTCCGACCACCGTATACAACGCTGCGCATCATTTAACAGGCCAAACTTCGGGGTGGGAAACAAAGCAAATGTAAAGTGCCCGCACTAAGATAATGGCTAGCTTTTTTTGGCCGAAGTACTCTATATTTTGCTATTGTGTACAAGTACTGTGAAGGTGTCCACGGCAGCCATACTGCACCTGGCAAGAACAATGAGGCAAGGCCACCTGGTGGTGGTGTTTAGGTCACCACAGTGGAGCCCCTAGAAAGAGTACACTGAACTTTTGGTGGCTACCACAAGAGTAACCTTGCGAGGAGCACCAGCTCTAAACATGGAGTATAACAGGTATATTAATTAAACCAGGAGACTGCAGAATTACTCGACGCGTTCTCCAAACAAAGGCCATCACTGAGTGTCGGGCTCGGTACAGGACACAACGTTTTGGGGTTTAGTGCATGCCCATGATTTTTGGGTTATCATTGCTGGAAAGTTATTTAACATGTTTACTGGTGAATTCTGTAACATTTAATAATCTCAACACAAAATTAAAAACAATCAACCACCTAATGCTGAAAGCACCAGTTCTATTTGAGTCATAACATTATTGCACAGCCATAGTTCTCAAATATTAAAACACTACCAGTTAATGAATTACTACAAGACCATGAGCTCTGTTGTACATGGGACAATATTGGAGATGGCCCATTTCCAATTTGTACTATCAAGGGAAAGTGCCAAACAGCCCTTGCTTTAGCCCTGGACCAGGTGTTAATCAATAGCTTACCTAATGGCAAACTTGGGGCCATTTTTCTACTGGTACATGCAATGCTCAACACAGAGTGCAAACTGGGGGAAAGAAAGCACACCCCAAACACTCCTTCACATATTCTCAAAGGTCAGATTTTTAGAAAGCAAATATGAACCACCAGAGACATAAATGAAACTAAATTCCAAACACTGGATGTAGACCCTTCGCCAGAACAGGTATGAAACATCACTTTCTTTCATAGAAAATGCTTCAGTGTGCCTTGGGTTCAAACCATTGGGGGCTCCTATAGGCATCTGATTTACCAACCATAATGATGCAAATTTAGCAATCACACTGCAAGGCTCATACTCCACAACTACATACTGAACTTTGAACGATAGCAAAATACTGAACTTTGAAGATCAGAGCTATGTTCAATATATTTAATTACAAAACTTTGCTGCTCAGCAATGTAATAGGCATCAGATGGTTAAAACAGAAATGGCTTTTCTTTTAAAAAAGAAAGCGGTACACAAATACTTTGCTGGATGTCAGTGTCATCAGTGCAAGCTAACTGATGACACTGAAATCCAAGTTCACTGATGGTGAGCCCAGTTTAAAGAATAAACTTGCATCATTAGTTCCTGGGTGTTGCAGAGCCACTTTGATGGCCCTGGATATGCAGCAGGGGGATGGGCGGTTTCACATTCATTATTGTCATCACAATTACCATGAATCTTCGGAGCTAAACTATATCCTGTCGAACACACTGCAATTTGATGCACATGATAATGACAGGCTTTTGCAGACAGAACAGATGGTGGGTCAGGGAAGAGAAAAGAGAAAGAGAAAAAAAAAGAAAGAGAACACGAGAACGCTGCATGTAACCAGAAACTCATTTAATATGGAAATGAGGACAAGGCCATTTTGGCAACAGCAGAGCTTTCAAAAGATTTGGAATTAGTTCAGAACGCTGGTGTGTTTCAGCACTCAATGCATCTTCACTTCAAATAAAAACTGAACCAATGGTCTAACCTTCCATGCTTAGAAATCTCATAAGAATCGCTGCACAGACAGCAAGACACTCATCAAAACACTTCAACTTAAACATGAAGCTTGATGGCAAATAGTCTTTTCAAAGAGGATCGTTTCATTATTGGTCACAGAAAAGTGGATCAATTAAAATTAACCTTGTTGTCACTTAGTTAGTTTCTAGATTTTTCTTAAATAAAAAATTATATTTCTCAAAGATAATACAGGTGTATGAGTAGTGAGCACATTACATTCTTCCCATTTCAATGACCATATCTAGGACATCTACATTGTCTCCTAGTCTTTTCAACCATGGAATTGCCTGGCCTGCAACCTGGGTTTCTCAATCGCAATCGGCAGGGACATGTGTTCTGTGTTTGCGCAACATCCTACAAATGTCAACAATTACAGCTTATAACATGATTTGGTGCTTGAGCACAGCAAATTTGTAAAAAAGAAAAGTTCCCCAAGGCAGTTTCTGTGCACACCCAGAACAAATGGGCAATTTATTCTGGTCAGAATGGCTCCTGTATGATTATACACAGCATCAAAAACATCTTTAACCCAAATATTAATGAGCAGAGAAATACAGAGGCTCAGAGTGATTGAACACTTGGACAAGTATGCGCTGATTAGGGAGAGTCAGCATGGATTTCTGACGGGTAGGTCATGTTTGCGCTGATTAGGGAGAGTCAGCATGGATTTCTGACGGGTAGGTCATGTTGGACTAATTTAAGTTGATTTTTATTTTGAGGAGGTCATTAACATGGTGGATAAGAGAGTGTCTACGAATGTTGACAATATAGTCTTTCAGGTTCTACACAAGGGATTAACAACAAATATGAAAGCGCACGGAATTGGAGGTTACTTTCTGACGTGAGTTGGTAATTGGTTGGGAGGTAGAAGACAGAAGAGAGTCGGGATTAAGAGAACATTCTCTGATTGGTAGAATGAGACAAGTGGTGTTCCCAGGGATCTGTACTGGGGCCTCAGAGCTTTTCATATATATATATTAATGACTTGGATGAAGGAATAGAGGGCTGCGTATCCAAGTTTGCAGACATCATCAAGTTAGGAGGCATTGTAAGGCATCCAAGAAAGACAAATCTGAATATTTTCATCATAGTGAGAGACTAGGAGCTGTGGAGAAGCAAAGGGATTTATGTGTCCATGTACATAAATTACTAAAAGCGAGTGCACAGGTACAAAAATAATCAAAAAGGCCAATGGAACGTTAGCCTTTACCTCAAGGGGGCTGGAATACAAGGTGATGAAGTGAAGCCTTAGTCATATCCAATCTGGAGCACTGCGTTCAGTTTTCGGCACTGAATCTCAGGAAGGATATATCTGTCTTGGAGGGGGTCGCAGCGCAGATTCACCAGAATGATACCAGGGCTTAAAGGGTTACATTACGAGGACAGGTTGCATAAACTTGGTTTGTATTCACTGGAATTCAGAATGTTGAGGGGTGATCTAATCACGGTATTTAAAATGATCAAGGGGTTTAATAGGGAAGATACAGATAAACTCCTTCCCTGTGAAACTCCCCCCGGAGAATCTAGAACAAGGATGCACTGGGCCATTTAGGAGTCAAGTCAGGAAGCACTTCTTCACACAAAGGGTAATGGAAATTTCGAACTCTCTTCCCTCAAAAGGCAGTGAATGCTGGGTCAATTGGAATTTAAAAAACCTGAGATTGATATTTTTGGTATGGGTATCAAGAGATATGGAGCAAAGGTGGATAAGTGGAGTTGAGGTACAGATCAGCTGCGATGGTGCAGCAGGTTTGAGACGCTGAATGGCCGAATCTTATTGTTGAATAGGGACTAAAAAACAACTTGCATTTCTATAGCGCCTTTAAACGTAGTAAAATGTCCCAAGGTGCTTCACCGGAGCATTAATCAAACAAAATTTGACACCGAGCCACATGAAATATTAGGACAGATGACCAAAAGCTTGGTCAAAGAGGAAGGTTTTAAGGAATGTCTTAAAGGAGAGAGAGGTAGAAAGGAGGAGAGGTTTAGGAAGGGAATTCCAGAGCTTAGGGCCTAGGCAGCTGAAGGCACAGCCACCAATGGTGGAGTGATTAAAATTGGGGATGCGCAAGAGGCCAGAATTGGAGGAGCGCAGAGATCTTGAAGGCTGGAGGAGGTTACAGAAATAGATATAGGTAGGGGTGATGCCATGAAGAGATTAAAAACAAGGATGAGTTTTTAAAATTGAGGCGTTGCCGGACTAGGAGCCAATGTAGGTCAGTGAGCACAGGGGTGATGGGTGAACGGGACTTGGTGCGAATTAGGAAATGGGCAGCAGAGTTTTGGATGAGCTCAAGTTTATGTAGGGTGGGAGATGGGAGGTCAGCCAGGAGAGTGTTGGAACAGTCAAGTCTAAAGGCAACAAAGGCATGAAGGTTTCAGCAGCAGATGAGTTGAGGTAGGGGCAGAGGTTGGCGATGTTACGGAGGTGGAAGGCTGCACTCTTGGTAATGGAGCAGATATGTGGCTGAAAGCTTATCTTGGGGTCAAATACGACATCAAGGTTGTGAACAGCCTGGTTCAAGTCTCAGACAGTTTGTGGCGGGGACCAAAGACAATGGCTTCGGTCTTCCCAATATTTCGTTGGAGGAAATTTTTGCTCATCCAGTACTGGATGTCGGATAAGCAGTCTGACAATTTAGAGACAGTGGAGGGGTCGAGAGAGGTAGTGCTGGATGTCGTCAGCGTACATGTGGAACCTGACCATGTGTTTTCGGATTAATTCGGTTGCATTCTCGTCAGAAAATTTCCGACTACAGCTGCCCCACTTTACAGTGAGAGTGACACCCCATCACCTTTCACTGGTAAATCTCCTCTGATAGAAAAAGTTTCACTGAATTCTAAACCGAGCAGAAAACAAAGGAAACAAAATCTTGTTTCTGTTTTGGGATGAGGCTCCAAGTGCTTCCTCATTTACATCTTTGCACCAACCCACCAATCAGAAAGTAGAGCCTCCTGCTCACTGAAGAAAGCAGTGAGTGGAGACTGCACTTTGGTCAAAGAAATGACAAGCAGTGCAGCTGGCCATTGCTGACAGAGTGGAATTCAATCCTGCCGTACCTACTCGGTGATTGGCCTTTGACAAAAAACAGATTATCTGGTCATTATCAAATTGCTGTTTGTGGGAGCTTGCTGTGCGCAAGTTGGCTGCTGCGTTTCCCACGCTACAACAGTGACTCCACTTCAAAAAGTACTTCATTGGCTGTAAACCACTTTGAGACGTCCGGTGGTCGTGAAAGGCGCTGTATAAATGCAAGTCTTTCTTTTTTTTTTAAATCGCTAAAGCCCTGGATGGGATGCGATTGGTGAAGTGATCCACTTGTTCTGTGCAGCATCCCACTGCTTGCAATCAGTGGGTGAGAAACTGCTGGCAGTGGCAACATCCTGTCTAGGAGTCAATGAACTTCAAGCTCCTCCTACTACCCAGTAGAAGCACGGTAGGTGATGCTCAGAGTCTGTTTCATAGAACTCAGTTGCCCCCCCAAAAAAAACCCTGCCATTTGTACAGCACCTCGTTACATTGCAATGTCTCAAAGGTATTTCACACAATGAAACGTCTTGCAGCCTGAAACCAATTCTAAAATGGACAACCCGGCAAGCTTAGAAGTAGGAACTTTTTCTGGTAATTTAACATTAATTATTCACGAAAAGGGAAACACTGGCAATTTTATGTGCATCTCTGATTAGAAGATTATAATAAAGTAATCTACTCAAGTGGATTACATTGCATGGAAGTACGAATGAAGATGTCCAGTTTGCAGGGCAAGCCATGGAAGTGTAGTATGCCACAATATGGGTTACATCATTTCTTCTTGGAAGTCACGGAGGTTGAACATTGCAGCTACAGCTGGGATGCACACAAACGTTGAGTGAAAATTGAAGGAAAGAAATGGAGTTCGGAAAGAAACCAAAAAAACTTGACAGAAGTCAAAAAGTAAGGCAGCGGAGGAGAAAGACTGCAGGACAAAAAGTAAAGAGGGATCAGGACAGCAAGAGCACCAGTGAATTGTGGGGATTTCGGTCAGAAAACAAAAACCAAACTGGGAGAAAGAGCTGCTCGATACAAAGGAAAAGGAAACGTGCACATTCTACTTTTTATCCTCCCCTTCCTTTGGCGTTGCTGATTTGTTTGGTAGGCTTTTGAATCCTTGGACTGTGAAGTGATGTGATGCATGGGAACTTGCAATATAAAAATTGCCTCGTGAGAGAAAGCATGCTCACATTTATATCAAACTTCTTTTACCCAAAACTCCAGTAGCTAAAATAGATGGAAAAGTCATAACGGGGAACTAATGAACACACAACAAAGAGGTTTCCTCACAAGCAGAATAAACTATTCCAATTGGGATTTTTTTGGGTTGAAATACAGTGCTTCAATTTTATTGCAGTACTATGGCGTACTGCAAATGAGCACAAACCTTGGCTTCATTTCACACTCATTGACTGAATCGCCTATCTAGATTTATATCACTTCTGTTGCTCCTAATGGAGCAATTCACAAAAACCTTCAAAATGTGACGAAGCATTAAATTCACTGGGCAGCTCAGAGCTTGATAGAAATTAGACATAGCTCTGTAACTTCATCATAATGGTTTTTTTTTTTTTAAATCTTTCAATCTGTGTGGGAAAGTAAAGGCTGGTGCTTTAAATCTTTACAGCAGTAGAGGGAGAAAGTAAGTCAGGTTACACGTTATCACATCACTTGATAAAAATTTCTATTGCATGTAAAATGACTAAAACCATTTGATTAAACATTTGAAAGGGTCTGTACCTAAAACATTAACGTGTCTTTACTCTTTCCAAGATGCTGACAAACCTGCTGCACATTTTCAGACATTTGACATTTAAAAAAAAAGATTTTCAGGATTTGCAGTTTGTTTCTTTTTATCTCTACTGTTTGATCTACTACTTCCCGTCCATGATGCCAGCCTTGAAGGAGCTCTGTTCATCTCTTCATTGTGATTTTCAGTTGCCTATTTTCTCCTGTTCATTCCCTTCCTGTGCGCGACTGTGCATTTGCCAAACAAACATTTCTTCTCTCAGCATCTATAATCTAGAAATGTTACCCTTTTCTCTTTCCTCATGCCGATGTGCCTGCTGTGTATTTCTAGCACTTTGGTTTTTTACAGACCGGCTGTTAAATAAATGGTCACTTGGTATGTAATTGCATACATTTTGACTTGGGGATATATGGGATGAGATGCGCAAAAGTAAAAATCTTAAAGCGAGAGCTCTCATTTCCCTATGTTTTGGTACTGCACCATCTGGGAAACTCAGTGGCTTCATGTTCTCTGCCTGCCCTTTTCCTGGCTGTGGGTGACAAATTAGAAATTGCTAAGAGCCGTTCTGTTGCATTTGCCACTGTACTTGAACCAGAAAGCTTGTAAGACCAGCTATACTAAGGATACAATGATGATTAAAGCGAGCCTGGAGTGGAACTAAGGGACCTGTGTTTTGATCTGAACAAATTATGAACACCATTATAATCTTATTAATAATAATTACTTAGATCATTTATGTAGCAATTTAATTTGGAATAATACAGTGCTCCACGTTTACACAAAGCCATCCAACACCATACGAACCGGTTGTGATTTTCTCCATGTTGCTGTCCTCACTTCTCTGCCAGATAGGTGTAGATTTACCACTTCCGCCACTCTCATTAAAGCTCAGACGATCAACTGACCCAGGAGACCGCCGATTAATACCAAATCTGACAATTGAAATCAAAATAGACAAGATTATTACTTACTGAACAAAACAATTCTCATAGGCTGCTAAGGAGTTCAATAAGTAAACCAATTCAGAGTAATGAAGCAGACTATTGTTTAGACCAGTCGAAAAGCTCAACTTACATCATTGACGGTGGGTTTTTTTTTTGAGAAGCATATAAAATGGCTCAATTTTTCTTATTTACCAGATTAATTTACTTAGACAACAGTTTAATAACAGAATCTTTTCTGCATTGACAAGCTTTGTTATGCAAGCATGTGACCAAGACGGAGGTCTGAAGGGCAGTTAAGCAGCATGGAGTGATGGCCATAGGTACCATCTCTCCACTCCACACATTCTCAATACAAACCATGTTGCTGTGGGCGTGTCAAGTGGAAGCCTGCCAAAAAGAAATCAATCAGCTGCTCAACTGGCCTCAGTGCCCCTGGGGTGGGGGGAGAAACTTGGCCAGAGTCCTGCCCCAAATCTAGTGACATGCTGGAAGTTGGTGTGTGTGCACGGCAGGTGTGGACAGGATTAAGCTTGGTTATGATACTTCCTCCCCTTGTGGTCAAATAATTTGCAACTCTCACCGTTAAGCCTCACACATGAACCATGGCCAAATGGGCAAGGAACCAAAGGCTGCCAAACTTGGCACCTGTGAAACTGTATCCCACACAAGGCAACAATGTCCTCAGGAGTGGGGTGGGGAGATGATTGGTGAGAAGACATTTTTTCCCCACTTTTTGTCCCTGGTAACAGCATTAAAGCACTTCTATAGACAGGTGTTTACCTATTTTTGCCATGGTTCCGGGAGAGTGACCCTTTCCTTTCATTTAGCTTGCACATCAAGACTTACTTGATCCAACAGAACATTTGAAGACCCATAAGCAGATTTGTAGGCCCACATTTCAGCGGGTCCGTGGTGCCATTGGCTTTCTGCAGGTTGGGCCGTTTATTCATAGGAGTGCACCTGGTAGAGAGAGAAAACTGTCTGCTGTCAGCTATACTCTTCTATGCTAAAGCACGGGGCATCTGGTACCGCATGGATTAGATGCCGAGTAAAGTTCCTTGTCCTCTTCCCCAACAATATACATATTCCCAACCCAAAAGCAGTAACTCTACCCCCTCCAAGTATGTGCCACCAAGTGGGAAGAAAGGTTTCCTGGAAAGACTAAAATTCTAGACTGGTTCAACCACTGCATTCCCCTCTTAAATCATGGCTACCTTTAGAACAAATGCGATCCAACTGATGAGGAGTTTGAAGGAGCTGGGTGGATCAATGGACTAGTACACAGTTTCTGGTACCTGGGATCATATTCAGCCCAAAGATTGCCAAGATCCTTTATGAATTGAGTTGGTCAGACTCAACCTAGATTCTAGTTGATGCCAGTCCCCAACTTTAGCAGAAATTAGCAATGTCATTCAGAAGTCACGTTGAAGGCAGTGAAGGGAAACTGAAATGCCACATGGAGCAGTAGGTCAGTGAAAACCCCATAAATTATTTGGAAATTATTGAGGTGACAAATTACCATCATCAATTCCCAGCATGTCCAGTTGTACAAGGGCACCAGAGGCTAAAAAACTGAAATTTTCTTGGATATTTACCAAACTCGATAAAGTAAGCTACTCAGGAAAAACATTAACATCTACGCAAAAAAATGTAACTTTCAGATGCTTCTGACCACGTTTTATTCCCTGCCCCTCACTGGATGAAATTAGGTCAATTATGAAGAGTGCTTTATTTGAATGAAACATTAAGTTATTGAAGTGCCAAGCACTGAAATAGCTCAACATACATGTTCCATCCAGCCCTCCTTCCGAATGTACAACACGCAGGGGGATTTGGAACAGTAGATTGCCAGGGGGATTTGGAACAGTAGATTGCTAGGGGGATTTGGAACAGTAGATTGCTAGGGGGAATTTGGAACAGTGGATTGCCAGGGGGATTTGGAACAGTAGATTGCCAGGGGGATTTGGAACAGTAGATTGCCAGGGGGATTTGGAACAGTAGATTGCTAGACGGTTTGCAATTATCCTACTGGTTTGTGTTTGGTTTGGATGTGAAAAGCTTTCTGCCAGCAGATAAAGACCTCGGCACCTTATTAGGTTTTTTTCTAAATGGCTCGTACCTTCTAAATTTGAGTAATTTTACATTCTTGAGGGCTTTTCAGCCATTGATTTAGTCTTCAACGTGTCAAATCTGGTATTTCTAAACACCTAGCTCAATCATTCAGATTGCCTAAACTCTCCATTATTAGTAGTTCATCTGGACATCATAACAATATGATCTCAGCATACAAATAGAAACAGAATTATAGGGCACCTATTTTTAAAGAGTTTAAATGTGTTTGTGTGTGTATAGATTATATATATTATAATCCTGTACGTATGCTTTAGATGTAACTATAAAAATAATCTGTAGGAGTAAAATTATTTCCAATGTCCCTGTACACCATGGGACCGAGGGGATTCCAGGTTTATGCAAGGTTGTCAGACGTCTGTATTTTTCTATATTTGTTGACTGACAAGTACATGATTTCTGTTGCTGTATTTTAATAAACATTTGCTGTAATAATAGCACTCTTTTTCCTTTCGGTAGCCAACACCATTTTTCTGAGTTACGGACAGCCGCTGCCAGGGAGTGACAATTCTTTGCAGAGGGTCTCACACAGAAAAGCTGAAAACAAACACTGATTAACATTTTTGGGAGTGAGGGGTGGAGGGAATGATGAAAAAAAAAGCAATTACAAATGTTTCCTCCAATGTTTTTTCGAAATTTAATTTGCTTTCCTGTGAATGTATAAAAGTTCAAATTCACATCATGACCATTAAAAATGTACACGAAGCAATTACTAGAGCAATGGTATAATTAGGTGTAACATTCACCAGATTTATAAAAGCAATGCATGGAATTCTGTGCTGTGCAACATGTAGAGTACAACATCTGAACTGATCCCTTTTGATTAGCTGAATAGACTGATGGGTTTGAGTATTGCCATTATTAAAATGCCAGAATTGTTTGCAGGGCTAATGTGGCTGTTCATGTAAAGAACATAAGTAGCAAACATTACATTCCTTAGACTAGACTTTTCCCCACAGTTCTATGCCTATGTACCTCTGACAAATTGAACAATGATCAGTATTGTTTAGACAGCGTTAGTCAAGCATCTCTATAAATAAATTTGTCTGATAATAGAAATGAGAGAGAGAGAGAGAGAGAGAGAGAGAGAGAGAGAGAGTCACTGCTGCGTTAGAAACAGAAGAAAAATCATCAGAACGACTAGGTTGCTACGTTACTTTCACCAATGTGCATGAGGTCCATTAGATGATTATGAGAATAGATTGTGTTCGTGTAGAGAGTTTGCTTCAACTAAACAGGCTAGGGAGGACTAGGGGTCAGAATTTCAAGTTATGCAAGGTCAGAACTGGGTTAGCGATCAGGAGGTATTGCCCATAGAATAGCGGGTCTGTGGAACAGGCTGTCGGCTTGTAGCGATCAGGAGGTATTGCCCACAGAATAGCGGGTCTGTGGAACAGGCTGTCAGCTTGTAGCGATCAGGAGGTATTGCCCACAGAATAGCGGGTCTGTGGAACAGGGTTTGCTATCAGGAGGTATTGCCCACAGAATAGCGGGTCTGTGGAACAGGGTTAGCGATCAGGAGGTATTGCCCACAGAATAGCGGGTCTGTGGAACAGGGTTAGCGATCAGGAGGTATTGCCCACAGAATAGCGGGTCTGTGGAGCAGGCTGGCGGCTTGTGTGTGATCACTGATTCGCTGAATTCCTTCCAAGCGACAGCTGGACCTGTTTCTGGCTGGGGCGGAGATCACCTTGTACCTGGTAACGTTAATCAGGACCAGGGTGGTCCCCTGGAGTCGTTTTTTTTTTTTAATATTCATTCACGGGATGTGGACGTCGCTGGCAAGGCCAGCATTTATTGCCCATCCCTAGTTGCCCTTGAGAAGGTGGTGATGAGCCGCGTTCTTGAACCGCTGCAGTCCGTGTGGTGAAGGTATTCCCACAGTGCTGTTAGGGAGTTCCAGGATTTTGACCCAGTGACAATGAAGGATCGACGATATACTTCCAAAGTCAGGATGGTGTGTGACTTGGAGGGGAATTTGGAGATGGTGGTGTTCCCATTCGCCTACTTCCCTTGTCCTTCTAGGTGGAAGAGGTCGTGGGTTTGGGAGGTGCTGCCAAAGAAGCCTTGGTGAGTTGCTGCAGTGCATCTTGTAGATGGTACACATTGCAGCCACGGTACGCCAGTGGTGGAGGGAGTGAATGTTTAAGGTGGTGGATAGGGTGCCAATCAAGTGGGCTGCTTTGTCCTGGATGGTGTCGAGTTTCTTGAGTGTTGTTGGAGCTGCACTCATCCAGGCAAGTGGAGAGTATTCCATCACACTCCTGATTTGTGCCTTGTAGATGGTGGAAAGGCTTTGGGGAGTCAGGAGCTGAGAAACTCGCCACAGAATACCCAGCCTCTGACCTGCTCTTGTTGCCACAGTATTTATGTGGCTGGTCCAGTTAAGTTTCTGGTCAATGGTGTCCCCCAGGATGTTGATGGTGGTGTGGGATTTGATGATGGCAATACCATTGAATGTCAAGGGGAGGTGGTTAGACTCTTCTTGGAGATGGTCACTGCCTGGCACTTGTGTGGTGCAAATGTTACTTGCCACAGATCAGCCTAAGCCTGAAAGTTGTCCAGGTCTTGCTGCATGCGGGCATGGACTGCTTCATTGTCTGAGGAGTTGTGAATGGAACAACATGCAGTCATCAGCAAACATCCCCACTTCTGACCTTATGATGGAGGGAAGGTCATTGATGAAGCAGCTGAAGATGGTTGGGCCTAGGACACTGCCCTGAGGAACTCCTGCAGCGATATCCTGGAGCGGAGTTGATTGACCTTCAACTACCACAACCATCTTCCTTTGTGCTAGGTATGACTCCAGCCAGTGGAGAGTTTTCCCCCGGATTCCCATTGACTTTCAATTTTACTGGGGCTCCTTGATGCCACACTCGGTCAAATGCTGCCTTGATGTCAAGGACAGTCACGCTCACCTCACTTCTGGAATTCAGCTCTTTTGTCCATGTTTGGGCCAAGGCTGTAATGAGGTCTGCAGCAACGTTTCCTTTAAGCTGTGTGACTGCGCGGCGGTCTGGAGGTCCCGCACAGATCGATCACCGGCTTTACAATGGTAATAGCCACGCATGTGTGAAAAATTGAATGGGTAGCGTTGCCAGTTAAAGGGCCTGTGCACCAAAAAAAATTATGGGCAACATTGGTTGGGAGCCGAGTGGTCTTGGCAGAATCCAAACTGGCAACAGTGAGCAGGTTATTGGCGAGTAAGTGCCGCTCGATAGCACTGTCGACGACACCTTCCATTACTTTGCTGATGATTCAGGGTAGGCTAATGGGGATTGGCCGGATTGGATTTGTCCTGCTTTTTGTGGACAGGACATACCTGGGCAGCTTTCCGCATTGTTGGATAGATGCCAGGTGTTGTAGCTGTACTGGAACAGCTTGGCTAGAGGTGCGGCTAGTTCTGGTGCACAAGTCTTCAGCACGACAGCAGGGATGTTGTCAGGGCCCACAATCTTTGCTGTATTGAGTGCGCTCAGCCGTTTCTTGATATCACGTGGAGTGAATCGATTTGGCTGAAGACTGACTTCTGTGATTGTGGGGAGCTCAGGGAGCAGGCTGAAATGGATCATCCACTCGGCACTTCTGGCTGAAGATGGTTGCAAACCCTTCAGCCTTGTCTTTTGCACTTGCCTACTGGGCTCTGGCAACATTGAGGATGGGGATGTTCATGGAGCCTCCTCCTCCCGTTAGTTGTTTAATGGTCCACCACCATTTGTGACTGGGAAGGACTGGGGAGTGTATATATTGTGATACACAAGTTATTGCAGTTGTTTGGGACAGGCTGGATGGACCAGAGGATATTTTGCTGTCTATCATTGTTTGTATGTATCTTAAAATGAGCAGAGAATGGGCCTGACCAGTGCAGCAAGTTAGCAGGCTGCATTCCGTCTTTCTGCCTCTGGGATCCATGTGCAAATTCAGTTCAGGCGGACCAGGTCAAAGGTTTCTCTTCCATGTATGGCTGTAATGGACTTGGGTGAAATGACTCTTGCAGCCTTGGGCCTAGTGGCTGCAGACAGATGGGGTGTGCCCGTACCACAAAACTACTTATAAATCAGCACAAAAATCGAGGATCTAATTCAGGGGGGTGATAAACAAGGCCCCCGATTTACAGTTTTAATAGAAAAATGGACAGAATTCAATTGCAAAACACCTATCTTTCACAGTGAAAACATTTCCATCGACATGGCCTCTAATCACAGTTCACAAATAATCCAAATAGGTCAACATGAAGAATACAAAATACATTCCCGTTAATCCATGTCAAAATGAAATTTGGCTTATTTAGTCACTGTAAATCAGTAGCCGTGGCCATAAGGATAGCTGGTGAAGAGTCACACTGGTGCAGTGACGAGGGGGAAGAAGAATATTAATACTTTTCTGAGATTGAGGCAAAGCTCTGCTCGATATGGAACCATCCTATAGCTCACCTGGGATGGCTTGATGCTGACACTGGGTTCCCACAGGGGAAGCGTGCCAGAGTAACCCAGAATCCCAGATAGACTTCGGGATAGATTTTCAACTTGCTGCCCCGGGGTAAAACTAGTGTTACAGATTGGCCGCCCATTATAAAAATACACCCAATTTTCGTTTCCATTGATGGTCGATCCACAACACCAGCTTTATGCCCTGGTACAAGGCAGCTTTCATTCTTTCAGAGAAGCTGGCTGAGATTGGTCGGGCAACACAGAGTTGTAACCCTCACACCACCGTGTAGCAAAGCATGATATGTACATTTAATTAAATGTGCAGGTGTATAACAGATCAGGTACTTGTTAAAGACAGCATTCAGTTTCCATAACATTACCCAAGAATCTCTGAAAATGTGCTTGGAAATCCCAAAGGAGATTGGCCTAATTTAATAATCTCAATAATTAAATGAAGCACCAAAACAAGATGATTACAAACATTATATCAATTTTGCTAGTAGTTAATGGCAGTTGCCATAAGAGTACCAGACAGCTTTAACAGGTAACTATGTTTTATTCCTCATGTTGACTGTATTTTGAGTGTAACTATTGTTTAAAATCAATGTTTAATTTCATGAACTGTGATTGGAGGTTATATGAGCAGAAACACTCATCGATGGGACTGTTTTCACTGTGTAAGGCAAGTAAAATCCATTCTGTAAATATAAAGGGCAAGGCTATTACTAGTTACATGTTGCTTGCTATCAAAAGAATATCTGTATATTTATTTTCACTCTCTTCAGGTTCTTTGTAAAGGGGGGTGGGGGTGAGTCAGGAAAGAGAGAGGGAGAAAGATAATACTTTAGATTGGAAAATTGCACATGTCACCCCGCTATTTAAGAAAGGTAAGAAAGAGAGGGAAACCAGGGAATTATAGACCAGTTAGCCCAATGTCTGTTGTCGGGATATTACTAGAGTCTATAATTATGGATAGAGTAACTGAACAGCTTGAAAATTTTCAGCTGATGAGAGAGCCAGCATGCATTTATGAAAGGTAGGTCATGCCTGACGAACCTGATTGGATTATGTGACGAGGTGACTAAAGTAGTGGACAGGGAAATGTTATTTAATTGGACTTCCAGAAGGCATTTGATAAAGTCCCTCATAAGAGATTGCTAGCTAAAGATGAAGCTCATGGAATTGAAGGCAAATTATTGACCTGGTTAGGAAATTGGCTGAGCGGCATGAGACAGAGAGTAAGGATAATGGGCAGGTACTCTAATTGACAGGATGTGACTAGTGGTGTCCCACACGGATCAGTGTTGGGGCCTCAACTATTCACTGTATTTATTAACGAATTAAATGACGGGATAGAGAGCCACATATCCAAGTTTGCCGATGATACAAAAATAGGTGGCATTGTAAGCAGTGTAGATGGAAGCATAAAATTACAAAGAGATATTAATAGATTAAGTGAATGTGCAAAACTGTGGCAAATGGATTTCAATAAAGGCAAGTGTGAGGTCATCCACTTTGTACCTAAAAAGGATAGAACCGGGTACTTTCTAAATGGTGCAGCGCTAGAAGCAGTGGAGGTCCAAAGAGACTTTGGGATTCATGTACATAGATTGTTAAAGAGCAATTAGGAAAGCAAATGGTATGCTGGTCTTTATTACAAAAGGATTTGAGCATAAGAATGAAGAAGTCTTACTGCAATTATATAGGGCACTCAAAGTACCGTCACTCAAAGGGTTGTGAATCTTTGGAATTCTCTAACCGTGGAGGCTCAGTCGTTGAGTATATTCAAGACAAAGATCAATAGATTTTTGGCTATTAAGGGATTCAAGGGATATGGGGATAGTGCGGGAAGGAGCCGTTGAGGTAGAAGATCAGCCATGATCTTATTGAATGGCGGAGCAGGCTCGAAGGGCTGAATAGCCCACTCCTGCCCCTTATTTCTCATGTTCTTATGTCATGGACAGGTACAAAAAATAATCAAAAGGGCTAATGGAATGCTGGCTTTTATATCCAGAGGTCTAGAATACAAGGGGTTAGAAGTTATGCTGCAGCTATACAAAGCCCTGGTTAGACCACACCTGGAGTACTGTGAGCAGTTCTGGGCACCACACCCTAGGAAGGATATATTGGCCTTGGAGGGAGAGCAATGTAGATTTACTCGGATGATACAGAGACTCCAAGGGTTAAGTTACGAGGAGATTTGCACAAACTAGTGTTGTATTCCCTGGAATTTAGAAGATTATGGGGTGATTTGATCAAAGTTTTCAAGACATTAAGGGGATAGGGTAGATAGAGGAACTATTCCGCTGGTTGGAGTATCTAGGATGAGGGGGCATAGCCTAAAAATGAGAACCAAGCCCTACAGGAGTGAAGTTAGGAAACACCTCTAGACGCAAAGGGGGGTAGAAGTTTAGAACCCTTTACCGCAAACAGTAATTGATGGTGGGCCAATTGTTAATTTCAAATCTGAGATTGAAAGACATATGTTAACCAAAGGTATTAAGGGATATGTGGCAAAGGTAGGCATACGGAGGTAGGGTACAGATCAGCCATGATCTCATTGAATGGCGAAACAGGTTTGAGGGGCTAAATGGCCTACTCTGGTTCCTATGTAAGAGGGGGTAGAAAGAGACAGCGCACGGGGGTTGGGGGGGGGGGAAAGAGGGAGAGGGTAGACGGAGAGAGTGCATGGGGGAAGAGGGTAGACGGAGAGAGAGCTCGGGGTGGGGTAGGGAAGATGATAGACGGAGAGAGCGCGGGGGGGGGGGGGTTGGTGGTGGGGGGATAGGGTAGATGGAAAAAGAGTGTGTAGACGGAGAGCGCGCGGGGTGGGGTAGGGAAGATGATAGACGGAGAGTGTGCGCGCGAGGGGCGAGAGCACGTGGGGGTGGGGGGGGAGAGAGAGAGCATGTGGGGGAGAGGGCGTGCACGGAGGTGGGGGAGAGGGCGCGCGGGGGGGAAAGAGAGTGGTGGAAAGTTGTGGTGAAGAGGTGGTAAGAGAGAAGAGTGAGTGAGCGAGTGAGATCAAAAGGAGAGAGGGAGAGCGAGCGCAGGAGTGAAAGAGCGGGCGAGAGAAAACATGTTCGTGAAAGAAAATCAGCAATGAGCGAAAATGGGAATGAGAGAGAAAATATGTTTGAGAGAGTAAATGACAGCAAGAGAGAAAATGTGAGATTGCACAAGAGGAACTGTGCAAAAATTAAAGTACTTACCCAGCAGAAAACAGCTTGAGCACTGTATTACTTGATGGTAATTGATTTATTAAATGATAAGTGGATAATTACGTGGACTAAAGAAATATATAAGCACTAAGATGGTCGGAGAGCTCTATATAAGGTTTTAATGTTTTAACCATTTTACAATACAGCCTGTGTAGGCCACCTCTTTGAAGAAGCCTTCAGCATGTAAACACGTTGCAAGTATCTTGTGCAAGCAGCACGTGGCTTCTTTCTGCCTTGTTTCATTCTAATTTCAGAGCCTACAATTAACAGGAAATGAGTACCTGTTAACAGATGTCTGTGATATCAGCCTCTCATTTAGTTTGCTCAGCAGGGCACAGACAGTTCAATTTGTATAAGCTGAACACAGCTCTTTAAATGTGCCCTAAGGCGAGCCGTTAACCAAATGGCTCTACCGAGAGCAAGCGAACGGATGGGACTTACCCATCAGGGATGGACTTCTGCCTTCGATGGGTGCCACCACCAGATCCCGCGTCACTGGAGGAAGACAGATTGCTGGGTGAATTACGACTATGCTGGTTTCTTCCGACAGAGACCGATGACACCGAGACATAAGGGCTGTCCACCGCAGAGATCAACCTGCAGGAGGAGTCATAAATGTCACTGCTGTTTCCTTACTCTCTGTAAATAATACAACAACAACTTGTATTTATATAGCGCCTTTAACGTAGTAAAACGTCCCAAGGCGCTGCACAGGAGTATTGCAAGACAAAAAAAAATTTGATCCACATAAGGATAAATTAGGGCAGGTGACCAAAAGCTTGGTCAAAGAGGTAGGTTTTAAGGAACGTCTTAAAGGAGGAAAGAGAGGTAGCGAGGCGGAGAGGTTTAGACAGGGAATTCCAGAGCTTAGGGCCTAGGCAACAGAAGGCACGGCCACCAATGGTTGAGCGATTATAATCAGGGATCCTCAAGAGGGCAGAATTAGAGGTGCGCAGATATCTCGAGGGGGTTGTGGGGCTGAAGGAGATTACAGAGATAGGGAGGGGCGAGGCCATGGAGGGATTTGAAAACAAGGATGAGAATTTTGAAATCGAGGCGCTGCTTAACCGGGAGCCAATGTAGGTCAGCGAGCACAGGGGTGATGGGCGAATGGGACTTGGTGCGAGTTAGGACACGGGCAGCCAAGCTTTGGATGACCTCAAGTTTACATAGGGTGAAATGTGGGAGGCCAGCCAGGAGTGCGTTGGAATAGTCAAGTCTAGAGGTAACAAAGGCATGGATGAGGGTTTCAGCAGCGGATGAGCTGAGGCAAGGGCGGAGACAGGCAATGTCAGGGAGGTGGAAGTAGGCGGTCTTAGTTATGCTGCGGATATGTAGTCGGAAGCTTATTTGAGAGTCAAATATGACACCAAGGTTGCGAACAGTGTGGTTCAGCCTCAGATGCCAGGGAGAGGGATGAGTCAGTGGCTAGGGAACGGAGTTTATGGCAGGGACTGAAAACAATGGCCTCGGTCTTCCCAACATTTAATTGGAGAAAATTGTTGCTCATCCAGAACTGTATGTAGGACAAGCAGTTTGACAATTTAGAGACCGTGGAGGGGTCGAGAGAAGAGGTAGTGAGGTAGAGCTGGGTGTCGTCAGCGTACATGTGGAAAATGATGCTGTGTTTTCGGATGATGTCGCCAAGGGGCAGCATGTAGATGAGAAATAGGAGGGGGCCAAGGATAGATCCTTGGGGGACACCAGAGGGAACGATGCGGGAGCGGGAAGAGAAGCCGTTGCAGGTGATTCTCTGGCTACGATTAGATAGATAAGAATGGAACCAGACGAGTGCAGTCCCACCCAGCTGGACGACGGTGGAAAGGCGTTGGAGAAGGATGGAGTGGTCAACCGTGTCAAAGGCTGCAGACAAGTCAAGAAGGATGAGGAGGGATAGTTTACCTTTGTCACAGTCACAAAGGATGTCATTTGTGACTTTGATGAGAGCCGTTTCAGTACTGTGACAAGGGCAGAAACCTGATTGGAGGGATTCAAACATGGAATTGCGGGAAAGATGGGCACGGATTTGGGAGGCGACAACGTGTTCCTCTCTCCCCTGATGTTAATGTGGGATTTTTTGAAAATAGTTTTTCTAGAGTAAAAACTCTTTTTAAAAAAAATACAGGACACAAGTACCTGAAAATAAACATTGTAGCACATGTGTTTTTAAAGTCCTCTTTTCTTACCACCCTCTCCTGAAGGTATGCACGCTTTGCTGGTGCATGGTTCACTGGGCAGTGGTTGCCCTCTTGCACCTCATGCCCATGTGTGAGTGTTGGCAGGCTATTTGATTACAGGAGGCATCATAGCCAAGCCTGAACCTGTCCTCAACCAATACACACACACACACACACACACACACACACTTCCAGCAGGGGTCACTGCCGGGAGTGTGATCAAATAACTGTGACTGGTTAGCCCCACACTTTCCCTACCACCACCCCCTCCCCCCCCCCCCCCCCACCCCACCCACCCCCAGCTAACAGGCGCTGAGGTCAATTGCCAGTGAGATCAGCCAACTCAGCAGAGTCAGCCTGGGACCTTTCTGCTGTGTCTGGTCAGCTCTATCCACGGGAGTTGTGTTCACTTTGATCAGCAGCACTGCCAACAGTTTATAGGCCAAAAAATTGACCTTTTCACAAAATCTAAAGGTCTTACTGCTCAAATAAATGTAAATACATCTGACACCATGTTCAAATGTATCTGAAGAATCTGAGTTTTGTACTTCCTCATATCTATAACCCAGTCTGACAGCACTATAAGGGCATCAACTGCAGTTTTGAAAACTCCTCATACCCCAACAGCTTCGGGAAACCGGTCGTCTCCCTGGGTCCAGTGGTTTGGTTTGGTTTTGACCTCAGAAGCTGTGACACTGAAGCAAATGTTATTACAATAATAAAGTTACTCAGGAATTAGGAATAGGTTTATTAATGTTGGCCAACCTTCAAACCAATTCAATACATATTTATTTTGCTGCTTAAAAGGGTAAGCTAAACTGAGCTCTGTGATGCTCAGCAGGTAGATGCACTGACTGGTGTGCGACTAAGTTGGGAACGTCCGAATTCCATCTATGCTAAGTTCATTGATATCACCTGGGGTATTAGTGATGTTACAATTGGCCTCGGCATCTCGCGTAAGCGGTGGGGGAACCCGGGTTCCCAACTTCTAATTGTTACCTAGTGACTGTTGACGGAAAAGGCCTTGAGGTGAGGATTGGAATCGGGATCAGCTGTGGTGCCCCTCACCCTCACCCCCAGCCTTGTCCTATGGTTGAACACCATGTCTGGCTCACAAGAACATGAGGTGAGGTGCCAGAGTGTTCCTCGGACCCATGCGATTATTCTCCAACATGTCAACTTCAGGGAAAGGAGAAAAGAAAGAGATCACATTGGAACAAACCTATTTCTTGAAACAGAGTTTTGGTTCTGAGCAGATGATCTTATTAGGCAGATCGCAATGCACCGCGTTACAGAGCAGAATATCTTTACCTGATCTCATTACAGTTTAATGCAGCTTTGGCAGTGCCTCCTGAAGTTTGGTAAAGCTACTTTCCTTTTTTAAATTAAATATAAAGTGGTTCAATTTTCTGCTTATTACACGTCAGGGAGGGCAAATACTATTTGAAGTAAGCTAGCTGAGAAGTAAACAATTCTTTAATATCTACGAAATGTGATGCATCTTGTTTTTGATCTAAAGGACCAGGAAGAGACAATGGACTGCTCATGCTAATCCAAAAATGTTAATCCCACATAGACCAGGCTGTAGTTATGTTCCCATACACAACTTCCCCTTACTAGATAGTCAGCCCTTCTGAAAGTTTCTCCCACTAATTACAAATCATTCATAAAAACATAAAATGCATAAGATTCACAACTATTGTATTGACAATGAGACAGCAAACACCTATGATGGGTTACAACTTTGTATTCCAATCCAAATGTTTTTAAGCTGGAAACTTGGCCACCTACCTCCTGCACATTAGTTCAAGATGGAATCAAGAGGACACAGGGGAGTTACTAGAAGAGGCACTGGTTCATACAAAGGAAGAGCAGACCAAACCTACTGACCACAAGGCTTCATCAACCAACCTACTGACCACAAGGCTCATCACCAAACCTACTGACCACAAGGCACATCACCAAACCTACTGACCACAAGGCTCATCATCAAACCTACTGACCACAAGGCACATCACCAAACCTACTGACCACAAGGCACATCACCAAACCTACCTACTGACCACAAGGCTCATCACCAAACCTACTGACCACAAGGCACATCACCAAACCTACCTACTGACCACAAGGCTCATCACCAAACCTACTGACCACAAGGCACATCACCAAACCTACTGACCACAAGGCTCATCATCAAACCTACTGACCACAAGGCACATCACCAAACCTACTGACCACAAGGCACATCACCAAACCTACCTACTGACCACAAGGCACATCACCAAACCTACTGACCACAAGGCTCATCATCAAACCTACTGACCACAAGGCACATCATCAAACCTACTGACCACAAGGCACATCACCAAACCTACCTACTGACCACAAGGCACATCACCAAACCTACCTACTGACCACAAGGCACATCACCAAACCTACCTACTGACCACAAGGCACATCAAACCTACCTACTGACCACAAGGCTCATCACCAAACCTACCTACTGACCACAAGGCACATCAAACCTACCTACTGACCACAAGGCACATCACCAAACCTACCTACTGACCACAAGGCTCATCACCAAACCTACCTACTGACCACAAGGCTCATCACCAAACCTACCTACTGACCACAAGGCACATCACCAAACCTACTGACCACAAGGCTCATCACCAAACCTACTGACCACAAGGCTCATCACCAAACCTACCTACTGACCACAAGGCACATCACCAAACCTACCTACTGACCACAAGGCACATCACCAAACCTACCTACTGACCACAAGGCACATCACCAAACCTACTGACCACAAGGCACATCACCAAACTTACCTACTGAACACAAGGCACATCACCAAACCTACTGACCACAAGGCACATCACCAAACCTACTGACCACAAGGCACATCAAACCTACCTACTGACCACAAGGCACATCACCAAACCTACTGACCACAAGGCACATCACCAAACCTACTGACCACAAGGCACATCACCAAACCTACTGACCACAAGGCACATCATCAAACCTACTGACCACAAGGCACATCACCAAACCTACTGACCACAAGGCACATCATCAAACCTACTGACCACAAGGCACATCACCAAACCTACTGACCACAAGGCTCATCATCAAACCTACTGACCACAAGGCACATCACCAAACCTACCTACTGACCACAAGGCACATCACCAAACCTACTGACCACAAGGCACATCATCAAACCTACTGACCACAAGGCACATCACCAAACCTACTGACCACAAGGCTCATCATCAAACCTACTGACCACAAGGCACATCACCAAACCTACTGACCACAAGGCACATCACCAAACCTACCTACTGACCACAAGGCACATCACCAAACCTACTGACCACAAGGCACATCACCAAACCTACTGACCACAAGGCACATCACCAAACCTACCTACTGACCACAAGGCTCATCATCAAACCTACTGACCACAAGGCACATCACCAAACCTACCTACTGACCACAAGGCACATCACCAAACCTACCTACTGACCACAAGGCACATCACCAAACCTACCTACTGACCACAAGGCACATCACCAAACCTACTGACCACAAGGCACATCACCAAACCTACTGACCACAAGGCTCATCATCAAACCTACTGACCACAAGGCTCATCATCAAACCTACTGACCACAAGGCACATCACCAAACCTACCTACTGACCACAAGGCACATCACCAAACCTACCTACTGACCACAAGGCACATCACCAAACCTACCTACTGACCACAAGGCACATCACCAAACCTACTGACCACAAGGCACATCACCAAACCTACCTACTGACCACAAGGCTCATCACCAAACCTACTGACCACAAGGCACATCACCAAACCTACTGACCACAAGGCTCATCATCAAACCTACTGACCACAAGGCAAACCCTACTGACCACAAGGCGCATCACCAAACCTACTGACCACAAGGCACATCACCAAACCTACTGACCACAAGGCACATCACCAAACCTACTGACCACAAGGCACATCACCAAACCTACTGACCACAAGGCACATCACCAAACCTACTGACCACAAGGCACATCATCAAACCCATGGAACCACAGGGCATTTCATCAAACCTATGGATCCATGAAAACAATTCAATTTCAGCCAGTTGAACTCCAGCAGTATCCCTACCACACTCGAAAGTCCCTAATCTATGGCTCTTGCACCTGAATTTCATGGGCTTAGGTAGTGAGGTGTGCCCCTCTGTATCAGGCAGATAGAAACTCTATTTATGTGGATTTCTCAGTAATCAGATTTTGAGACGGTGACAAGTCTCTGAGTGTTTAGGACATCCAGCGGGCAAAAAAAAAATCAAAAATTTATGAGCATTTAATGTTTGCAGATTTCAGGTTATCTACCCAAGAGTCTCCTGAGATAGTGAAGAAAGACAAGTTGGTGTTCAAGTACAGAACAATTCACAGATTATTCCCAGTATATGGTTTTCAAAAAGAACCCAGGGAAGTGCAGTCGCAGCTTCTAACTAACATGCCGGGGTGAATATTGGTATGCATTGCACCAATTTTTTTTCAATATAAATAATAAAATAAGATTCAGAAATAATAAAACTGATTTGAGTGACGGCATAAAACAGGGGCAGAGCATGCCATTTTGGCAGTGGGACGGCCCGCTGTTTATGGAGGTGCAGCCAGCGGAGTGTGCCGGCGAGGCCCAAGGACCAATTTCTACCCATCCTCGGGCCCCTAGTCTCTACCGCACCGAGTCTGGGCCTGAAATGGGTCCAGATTAATTTCTGCCTCGTGATCCATTCAAAGCATACCCATTTTGATAAGAAACCAACATCTGATGAGAGAAAGTATGAAGCTTAGTTGCAATCAGGTGAAACCTTTTTAAATTAGGTTATGGAGAGAACCATCAAAACAAATCCCCAACTTCACTGCTAGATTATAAACTTTTTATATTTTCTATTTTGTTACCGAAGGGTTAAAGCCACCCTGACTGCTTTAAAACAGCAGATGGCTCTCATTAAACTCTGAAACACTGCAGTAGTCCTCTGGGCTTTTGACCAAAAAATCATACAGGTCAAGACATTAAAAAACTCAAAAAATGGTGTCCTCACAATAAAAGTCTTCATTGGACTTCTTCAGAAAAACATTCCATGCTTGTTAACTAATGGAAAGTATAGCAGATGATAGAGTTTTTATACAATGAAGAGATTTATTTGATGGGGATGTCCGTTCATAATAACTCAAACTGCTGCCGTGGCCATTAGCCAGTGGGAATCATTTTAAAAAAAAAAATACCTTTGCACTTCCAAATTTGCGCAGAGTTTTGAGTTCGAACAAAACCAGTAAATAAAAATACTTGTACAGATTAAAACAAAATCTGCTTCTAGTTTCATGCAAAAGTTAAAATAGCCAAGATTTGAACTGAATAACCCTAAAGGCCATCTTACTGAAGTTGCTGAACATTGTTGTGCAATCAAGAACATTAACCACAGTAAGTTCCAGCAAGCCGTGACTTACATCTACTTCAAAATGTACCGTTTTTTAAAAAATACATTTTTATACAGCATACACTTTACTTCCCAGGCACTCCAATTCTAGTATCTGTTTCAGTATGTTTTCATACCTCGCAACAGCCTTTAACTGTACCTTTTCCCAGCCAGCTTTATTTATTAATAAATTCAGTGCACACGCTTCAATATGATTACACCATTCCAAAACCTCAAATAACCCACATATTAGCCTCACCGATTATACACAACCATTCTCAGTATTTACTTCAGGTTTTCAAGATTCAGAAATAAAATGATTATTTGAGTGTTCCTTGGAATACTGCTGATCTGCTTTTCTGATCCAGTGCCAACTAGGCTGGCCAACCAATTTAGTGACCACAATTTTGAAGTACTTTATGCTGCTTTTAGCTTTGCCCGACAGCCCAGTTGGTATGTTCAATATCTACAGTGAAATGGAGCTGTACAGACCCAGAAGGCTGCAGTTTGAATTGCCAGTCTGTGCTGATTTTGATGATCCCAGCCAGGGGAATGGTAGTGGTCAGAGAGACTACCAATATCCTCAGTGTTCCTGGGCTAGTTATGGGATGCAATAAAATCAGCCAGAGTTCCTGCTCCTGATTGCTAAAAAGTGACTCTTGTTGGAGAGCGTATGTGTGTGGATGTTGGGCGAGAACAATGTTGAGCTTGGCTTTGATGACCCTTTACCCCAAAAGCCCATCAACACTCACTATCTGATCTCGCAGGAACAGAGGATACTTGGTTGAGTTAATGGATGAAGCCTGAGGCATTATATCCCAATATGGAGACTTTAGTGTTCCGCATTGCCAGGGTGGCTATCCAGCTGCTTAAGACAGATTAAAGAGATTTATCAGATGTCAAATCTGTACTGCGCCACTGTCATAATGATCTTTCTAAAAGCATTGGAATTTCAAACTTCTTAAACCCCTCTGCCATGGTTCAGTATTTGAAAAGAGATGGATTTCTGGGAGAAGAGCCAAAAGACCATCCCAACCCAACCATGCAGAAAGGTCCTTACTGTAAGTCCCTTTCATTCATGTTTAGATGTTTGCATTTCCCCAGCAAATTACACTGCTACATTAGACTACAAAATAGGCATAAAGAAAAGTTTTTGAAGTTAATGATGTTACCAAGCACAACAAATTCACTCAAAAACAATTATCCAGTACTGACCATAGAATATCTTAACAGTTTTACAGAATTAGCATTACATAAGAACATAAGAACATAAGAAATAGGAGCAGGAGTAGGCCAATCGGCCCCTCGAGCCTGCTCCGCCATTCAATAAGATCATGGCTGATCTGATCCTAACCGCCAATCTACTATCTATCACAGAACCATCTCCTGCATCTAACAGAATTGCACACACGAAATAGGAGCAGAATCAGGCTACACAGTCCCTGGGCCCGCTCCACTACCCACAGGGCCATGACCGATCCGAACCTAGACTCATGTCCAAATTCCTGCCCGCTCCCCGTAACCCTTAATGCCCTTTACTTCTAGGAAACTGTCTATTTCTGTTTTAAATTTAATTAATGTTGTAGCTTCTACAGCTTTTTGTGGCAGCATATTCCATGGACCTACCACCCTCTGAGTGAAGTAGTTCCTCCTCATCTCAGTTTTGAAAGAGCAGCCCCTTATTCGAAGACTATGTCCCCTAGTTCTCGTCTCACCCGTCATCGGGAACATCCTCCCCGCATCCACCCGATCCAACCCCTTCACAATCTTATATGTTTCAATAAGATCGCCTCTCATTCTTCTGAACTCCAATGAGTAGAGTCCCAATCTACCCAACCTCTCCTCATATGACCACCCCCTCATCCCCGGGATTAACCGAGTGAACCTTTTTTGCACTGCCTCGAGAGCAAGGATGTCTTTCCTTAAGTAAGGACACCAAAACTGTATGCAGTATTCCAGGTGCGGTCTCACCAATACCTTGTACAACTGAAGCAATACCTCCCTATTTTTATATTCTATCCCCCTAGCAATGAAAGCCAACATTCCATTTGCCTTCTTAATCACTTGCTGCACCTGCATACTAACCTTTTGAGTTTCGTGCACCAGGACCCCCAGATCCCTTTGCACTTCAGTACTCTCCAGTTTCTTGCCATTAAGATAATAAATTGCTCTAGGATTTTTCCTGCCAAAGTGCATCACCTCACACTTTCCAGTGTTGTATTCCATCTGCCAAATCTCTGCCCACTTACTTAGCCTGTCTATGTCCCCTTGCAGGTTTTTTATGTCCTCCTCACTCACTACTTTCCCTCCCATCTTTGTATCATCTGCAAATTTTGATATGTTACACTTGGTCCCTTCCTCCAAATCGTTTATATAGATTGTGAAGAGTTGGGGACCCAGCACTGACCCCTGTGGAACACCACTAGTTACTGATTGCCAGTCTGAGAATGAACCATTTATCCCAACTCTTTGCTTTCTGTTAGATAGCCAATCCTCTATCCATGCCAGAATATTACCCCCAATCCCGTGATTTTTTACCTTAAGCAATAATCTTTTGTGTGGCACCTTGTCAAATGCCTTTTGGAAGTCTAAATACACTACGTCCACTGGTTCCCCTTTATCCACTCTATATGTTACTTCCTCAAAGAACTCCAGCAAATTTGTCAAACATGACTTCCCCTTCGTAAAACCATGCTGACTTTGTCCTATTAAATTATGATTATCCAAATGTCCTGTTACTGTTTCCTTAATAATGGACTCCAAAATTTTACCTACCACAGATGTTAGGCTAACCGGTCTATAGTTACCAGCCTTCTGTCTACTGCCCTTTTTAAATAAGGGTGTTACATTAGCAGTTTTCCAGTCTGCCGGGACCTTAGCGGAATCCAGGGAGTTTTGAAAAATTATTACCAATGCATCTACAATCCCTACCGCCACTTCCTTCAAGACTCTAGGATGTAAGCCATCAGGTCCAGGTGATTTATCCGCCTTGAGTCCCATTATTTTACCGAGTACCACTTCCTTAGTGATTTTGATCGTGTTTAGCTCCTCTCCCCCTATAGCCCCCGGTTTGTCCAGTGTTGGGATATTCTTAGTGTCCTCTACTGTAAAGACTGATACAAAATATTCATTCAGTGTTTTTGCCATCTACATATTTCCCACCATTAATTTCCCGGTCTCATCCTCTAAGGGACCAACATTTACTTTAGCCACCCTTTTTCTTTTTATATAACTATAAAAACTCTTACTATCTGTTTTTATATTTTTTGCTAATTTACTTTCATAATCTATCTTCCCTTTCTTAATCAATCTTTTTGTTATTTTTTGCTGCCTTTTAAAGTTTTCCCAATCCTCTGTCCTCCCACTAGATTTCGCTACCTTATATGCCCTTGTTTTTAGTCGAATACTATCCGAGGAGTGAAAAAAATGCACACTGCAAGGTGCAGTACCAAACCAATACTAATGTGAAGGTTTAATTAAATTTAGTTTTTACAGCAAGCTTACATTTTTAAGTCAATGGGGCACATCATTGCAGATCAGAAGGACAGGTTTCACTGCGTAATTACATTGGGCAATTAATTATGTCCGCTAGGTCATGAGTTTCAGTGAAGGCTTGGTAATCAAAAGGAGCCATCTTCAATAATTCAAAAAGTAAATAAAGATGCTTAGAGCTGACTTAATAATTTCATCCTACCCCACTCCTCCTCTTCTGAAAGGGCCAACTCTTGCTGATTTTGTGGGTTCCAGCAGTATCTTGTCCAAGTGGGTATTCTTCATGAGCGTGCCTAACTCTTGAAACAGCAATCAGGAGCGAGAAGCCTGGTAATATTTTTTCTCTTCTCCTATACCAAGGGGTGCTGAGGCCAATTGCTGCTTTTGCCGAGATCAATACTGACTAAAAATTGAACCAGACATCATCTGGTTTGTATGCCTCAGTTCCAAGGTGCATTTACCCACTAGGCTACAGGAAGAACTCAGATAGAATTTTAATTTTCTCTATTCTCTCCCCGTAGCCCTATTATTTTAGTTCACTTTCTGTGTATTCCTTAGCTGGGGAAGAATACAGATACCTCTGGTGTCATTCCATGTCCAGACACTAGGGGAAAAACTTGCTTAAGAATGAAACACAAACAGAAAATGTTGGAAAGGCGCAGCAGGTCAGCCAGCATCCGTGGAGAAAACAGGCTCAACGTTTCAAGCCATGACCCTGCTGCAATTCGAAATGTTAAGCTGTCTGTGCTCTCCACAGATGTTCACTGACCTGCTGTGTGTTTCTCTCACATTTTCTGTTTTTGTTTCAGATTGCTGGCATTTGCAGTTTTATTTTTGCTTTCCCCCCACCCCACTTAAAGAGTGAGTTGAAGAATTGACAAAGTATTCCCACGTTGCATGGTAACCCTTACCGGCAGGGTAGACTGGGGCAAACATTACATTCAAGGATCCATCAGCATCAATAAACAGAACCATAAGGATATGGTATGAGCACATTT
Source organism: Squalus acanthias (assembly GCA_030390025.1). Classification (NCBI taxonomy): domain Eukaryota; kingdom Metazoa; phylum Chordata; class Chondrichthyes; order Squaliformes; family Squalidae; genus Squalus; species Squalus acanthias. The sequence continues at coordinate 84,039,705 of CM059425.1, read as the reverse complement.
GCTTGGTTGCGCATTAACACAACTTTATCTCGGCAAAGCTCTTGTTCAATGAGTGAGTGAGGCCTGCTGTAACACAATGGTAGAGATTGAACCTGTGGCCTTCAATCTGTATGGCTCAGTGCTACACTCAGTGCACTTACCACCATCGCCAATGGAGCCTGTTTTACTGTTTATGTCATCCCTACCTCCCTCAAACACATTACAGCCGTCATATTGGGAGCAATGATTTTTTTTATCCTCTATTACTACAAACTGCTTTTTGTTTATTCCTGTTATCTTCTATGGAACTATAGAAACAATTCACCTTTCATGACCTCAGGAAGTCCCACACCCAATGAATTAACTTTTTGAAGTGTAATCATTGTTGTACTGTAGGAAAACGTGGCACGATCCCATAAACAGGAATGAGAATAACCAGATAATCTGTTGTTTTTCTTTTAGTGTTATTGGTTGAGGGACAAATATTGGCCAGGACACTGGGGAGAACTCCCCTACTCTTCTTCGAATAGTGCAGTGCAATCTTTTATGACTCGGTTGAACGTCTCATCCGAAAGACACGGCCTCCAGCATTGCAGCACTCTCTCTGTAATAAAGTGTCAGCCGACATTACGGGCTCCAGTCTCTGGAATTTGGCTTGAACCCATGACCTTCTGACTTAGATGTGACAGCGTTATCACTGAGCCAAGGCTGACACCTAAAACTATCAACTTGATGCCTCTTGAAATTTGCTCATATGAGCCACCGTACCAGTACTTTTTCTGCTCTTGTAAATAGCCCAAAGCTTCTTTCTGTAAACTTTGTGACAAATACTGGAAAAGATATCTGGGGTGGGAAGTGAATCAAGACCCTAGTCTCCTTTCATAAAAAAGTCCCAGCTAGCTTTATCTATTGATTTCAATTCAGCAGCTCTATCCGATATGACAGGTGCGGTGGGCGTGCCATGAAACTTCAGTGCACCGAACAGAAGGGATTGCAAATACTATGCCATACATTTGCTGATTGCTCAATTTATCCAAGCCTTTTACTATGTTGTGGCTGAAAGCACTACAGTTCTAATAGACGGTTTAGCAGGTTCCACACCAGAAGAAGGAACAACAGGTTGACTTGATTGAAGCACCAGGTGCAGAAGCAAGACTTAATTAAATCAATGCACTTAAAATGTCAGTCTGAACGAGCCAGAATGTTCCCGATAACCACCAGGAGATGGAACATAACCCAATTCTGTTTGTGAAATTCATTGTGCGTGGGGCCACTACAAACTCGAGCCGTGCTGCTACTACTGGATAAGATTACTGTAAAAATGCTGATCAATGGGACATATGGCATAAACACAGTCTTTCTTCCACTTGTTCCATTTTATTCCTTTACTCATACTGGGACATCATTCCAGGAGCAGCAGCCACAAACATTCTAAAGCTTGGCTTAATGGCCATTCTTCAGATGTAAACCTTACCAGTGAGTGGTGATGGGATATTCCAGCAATAGGGTCATCATAGTTAAATCCAATCCCATCTTCACCATACACTCTCACAAATGTGCTCACTAGCTAACGATCATCAGCAGGAACCCTTGGCTGCTTTTGCCTTTCCCAGGGCGCAGAAACTAGATTGAGCACCACCACTGTTGCCCAGGCTCAGGTACCCAGCACAGATCAAGCACTATTTGTGGGTCTTCATGAATTCTTTGCAAAACCTTTTGGTGATTCATTACCAACAGTGACCTACTTCTACTTGGCATTACTAAATCTGGGCAAGCAGATTGCAAAGGTATGCAGGAAGGGAAAGTACCTGACTAGAATACATCCCAAGAAACATGCAACACCAGCATTTCCTCCTTTTGACTTCCGAATAAAACAACATGAAATTCTATAAACTCAAGTGGGTATGGATGGCATCATAAACTGCAGGACTAAAATTCAAGTGATTCACACTGTAATCTGAACCCAGAGTGTGTGTTGCAGCCTTGAATACGATCCCATATTCAGGGCTGTTACGAAGATATTACAATAGAGGAATAGTGGGCGTGATCTAGATTTCAGTATAGAGTAATGGTGAGCGTCATCTAAAGCGGTTGCTTTGTTTTGTTCTTTTTCTTGCTTTTACATAGAAAGGAACATAGAAACAGGATTAGGCCATTCAGCCCCTTGAGCCTGTTCCGCGATTCAATTAGATCGTGAATGATCTGAATCTTAACTCCATCTACCCGCCTTGGTTCCGTAACTCTTAATACCCTTGGCTAACAAAAATCTATCAATCTCAGTTTTGAAATTTTCAATTAGCCGTCAGCCTCAACAGCTTTTTGGGGGAAGAGAGTTCCAGATTTCCACTACCCTTTGTGTGAAGAAGTGCTTCCTGACATCACCCCTGAACGGCCTCGCTCTAATTTTAAGGTTATGCCCCTTTGTTCTGGACTCCTCCACCAGAGGGAATATTCTCTGTCGACATTATCAACTTCTCTGATCAGCTTAAACACCTCAATTATATCACCCCTTAATCTTCTATAGTCAAGGGAATCCAAGCCTATTCTATGCAACCTGTCCTTATAACTTAACCCTTAACTCTGGTGAATCTGAGCTGCACCCCTTCCAAGGTCAATATATCCTCCCGGAGGTGTGTTGGCCAGAACAGCAGTAAAACCCGAGTGAAAATCATTTGAATTTTTTTTACGGCTGGGTGTTTTTCCACACTTGAGGTGGACACAAGACGAGAATTTCAGGTGCCCATCATTACGCATTTCTGGAATTCTAGTGACAATACTGAACAATGTACTAAAGACGGTCTTGCACACAATGAATGCTTTACCTTTAAACATATTGCCAAGTTGTGTCTGAGGGGGGGGGGGGGGAAAACACAAACCTCTTGGTGTCCAATGGTCGTCCGTCACTGGAAGCGCTGCGCGGCATAGCGGAGCTCCGCTCTTGTGGCTGAGCCCTGCTACCAGATATCATCCTGTTCGCAGGCTGGCTTTGTGCCTGGGATTGGGGCTGAATGTTACTGTGGGATGGCGGAATTCCCCGCTGCCATTTATTGCTATTTCTGAATGGCAATTTGAACTCGTACGGAATTCCTTCATTGTTCACTTTGTATTCCATTACGGGCATGCGGTACATCTCAGAACAGCCTCTAAAAACAAAAGAAAGGAAAGATTCCTGGTGAAATACTACAAGTTCCATCACTGACACATAATTACTGTGGTAACCAGCCTAAACAAAAAAAACATAATTCCATCTGCAGACTCAATGGATGGTTGGTTATAAACCATTACTGACAAAAAAATTACTGAAACTTCCCAACTAATTGTTCAGCTGCCTCTGCTCCTTTCCCCTTGCCCAATAAGCTAAATGTCCCCCCCACGTCCTGTACCCACCCTAGTCCGGAGCCCTCGTCAGTCTCTAGGTTCTCCAGAATCTCCCACCTACCCTCTCAAAGCCTATCTCATCTAGAAGACTGAGCTCCAGCTCGTTTGAGCCCGTTCCAACCAAACTCCTGACCATCCAACTTTCCTTCTTCAAAAAACACACCCTTGAACCTCTCTAAACTAACATCTCATCTCCAACCTCCTTGTCCTCTCCAAGATCCTTAAATGTGTTGTCACATGCCAGATTCATGCCTACCTCTCCCTCAACTCCCTGTTTAAACTCCTGCAATCAGGTCTCTGCTCTCTCCCACAGCACTGAAACAGCCTGAACCAAAGTCACGAACTACATTTTCCATGACAGTGACCATGGTGCATTATTGCTCCTCGACTTCTCTGAAACCTTCAACTAGGTTCATCACATGATCCTCCCAACGTCGTCCACGGAGTGGGACTGCATTTGTATGGTTCCACTCTTACCTATCCTATCATAGCCAGAGCATCCCTCACAATCGCTTCTCTTCCCACCCCACATCATCCCCGCAGAGTCCACTGACAATCCATCCTTGGCCCCCTCCTCTTCCTTATCCACAAGCCTTATCCATTTGGTGATACTATCTACAAACATGAGGTCAGCCTTCCACAAATTTGCTGATGACACCCAGCTCTGCCTCTTCACCAGCTCTCTAGATCCCACCACTGCCTCCTTGCTGTCAGACGGCTTGTCCGATTTCCAGCCATGGATGAGCCGCAACTTTCTCCAGCTAAACATTGGGAAGACTAAAGCCATCATTTTCAGCCCCCACAATCAACTCCATCACCTCTGGGATACTGCCTCAGGCTCAAGCACTGTTTACAACCTCCTGTTTGAACCCGCTGAGGCCCTATCCTGCAGCATACCATAAGTTATTCTGTATTTTATTTTTTAATCAAATTTTTTTTTAGCCCATGGCAAGCAATTTTAAAACGTGATTCTGTTGGCTGAAGTCATTGGAAGTTTTCTGTAATAGAAATTCTCTCCTGACTGTGCAAAATGGGTTGCACGTGAGTTTCCAAATGTCTGTTGAAAACAATTTTTTTTGTACAAAAAAAGTAGTGCACATTTAACAAGTCCTGGGTAACAAAGACAGTGAGTGTCGGTGCTCATTGAAAAGGAACGCAAGAATCTCCCACCGTTGTGTCTTTGATCTGGTTTGTCTGACAGTTCCCCATCCAGTGGCCTGGCGATGGGGCAATATATTTTACATACTGTTGACTGTTTCTTCAGTTCACTCAGTTTGTTTTCCACATCATAGTGGAAAGTGAGAAAGTGGAGATAGATACACTCCATGTAAAGAATTAGTAAACAGTTCAAAAGGTTACTGAAAAGGACTCTAAAACAGTTTACATATCATATTTACATCTTGGTTCTGGGTATATTTAATTCTTCATCTTGAAGTATGAAATGGATTCTGAAACCAAACTGTAGTAACGTTATAAATTGGAGCAATTCAATCAATCATTAAACATTGCCACTAGGCAGTAAAGTTATTTTTGTACAGAGAATTCATTTCAGAAAGCAAAGCTTTAACAGATATAATTAGCTGTGCCATCAATTCATCTGTTATCTGTACCACATCCTAATTTAATTGAATGTGTAGGACAGGTGAAAGAGAGAAGTAATTTGTGTTTTCTGCTGATATGAAATCATTCCACCGTGTCGCCAAAGTGCCACAAATCACATTACCAGAGCGGTTCAGCGCATTTACAAAAGTAGATCTAAAATGTGTTAGAACACTGCAACAACAGCTACCATGTAGATGGATGCACCGTCTGAGAGATTCACAACAATCTGTTGCTCAACCTCATTTGGTATTTAGAAGCACGACTAGTGATCGCTTCGAGCTTTAATCAACTCCTGGTTGCCTAATCCATCAGAGAGCCCCATATGTAGAGATTTGTAAATAGTTCAGTATAACTTAAAACTCTTATCTGCTAGGCAGCAATTACTGCTTCCTGGTGGAGATTTGGATTTGATAAATTCTTTATATTTTTAATCAGCAGCACAAGCAAATTAAAACTCATGAAGAATAAATTCTGAATTCCTGGCAACAGGGAAAATAGCAGAAAATATTAACCACAATAAATATAAAAAAGGTTATTTCCGAATTGATACTTAATGACGGTCGGTACAGTGTATTAAGTACCACTCTGGACCAAGGTGGGTCTGAGTTGATTAAAACACACAAACTGCAGTATTTTGCTTGGGAGCTGCAGTGCCCCGAAAGTACATTCTTATCTGTAGATACGGGAGAGTAAAGCAGCTTTACGCCAGATTTAAAAAAGCACATAACTAACATGCTTAATGATCAAATTATTTAGCATTAGAGCTCTATCATAGGAAATATGGCTTTTCCATGTGTGATGCTGACCTCTACAATTCGCCTCTGGTGCTGCAAATCACATCCAAGATCCATGCACCAAAGAGCAGAAGTCTGTGCTGTGTGTACACAAAAACACAGACTTCTGGCTCCCAGGCACCGTCGCAATTGTAATGAACATTTTCAAAATAATCAATATTTTTGGAAGAAGTAAACTGCTCTATTCACCCACAAGGGTAATGCTCCTTTTAAATCGATTCTCTGTCCCATGTTGCATTAGAGACCCTGGCTCGTAGATTTGAGAGTTTCTTTGAATGATTTAGCAGTCTATTTGGACTTCAAAGTTAACATTAATCTTGTTGCAATTATTAATTTGTCTCTTCCATATGCTTGTACATATAAAAGTCGAATTGAGGGTAGAGTATTTGAGCACATTCCACGCTGGAACATAACCACAGGGCAATAGCTAAGTGCTACAATAGGCTTCAAGTGCCTTCTCTTTCATAGTTACCATTAAGGAACTGGAAAGACCAACAGTTATCGTTTTTTTTTAAAAAGATGGTTTTTAAAGCCATCTAACCCTTCTTTTGTGGGAGCGAGCAGGGGAAACAAGGAAAAGTAGAGTTTTCACGGCTTTAGCCCTTTAAAACATAGAATAATCCCATACTGCAGCTGCCCCTTTTCATGCCAGCTCTTCCTCCCCTTCTGGTAATGTTTCAATAAGAAAATAGCTTCTCTATCTCTTTTTTACAGTACAGTACATCGATCTGCACAGGACGGGAGGAAAAAGAGTGGGAGACCTATAGCGATAGGGGATTCTATTGTAAGGGGAAATAGATAGGCGTTTCTGCGGCCGCAAACGAGACTCCAGGATGGTATTTTGCCTCCCTGGTGCAAGGGTCAAGGATGTCTCGGAGCGGCTGCAGGGCATTCTGGAGGGGGAGGGTGAACAGCCAGTTGTCGTGGTGCATATAGGTACCAACGATATAGGTAAAAACCAGGATGAGGTCCTAAAAGCTGAATATAGGGAGTTAGGAGGTAAATTAAAAAATAGGACCTCAAAAGGTAGTAATCTCAGGATTGCTACCAGTGCCACGCGCTAGTCAGAGTAGAAATAGAAGGATATTTCAGATGAATACGTGGCAAGAGGAATGGTGCAAGGGGGAGGGATTCAAATTCCTGGGACATTGGAACCGGTTCTGGGGGAGGTGGGACCAGTACAAACTGGACGGTTTGCACCTAGGCAGGACCAGGACCGATGTCCTAGGGGGAGTGTTTGCTAGTGCTGTTGGGGAGGGTTTAAACTAAAATGGCAGGGGGTTGGGAACCTGTGCAGGGAGACAGAGGAAAGGGAAGCAAGGATAGAAGCAAAAGACAGGAAGGAGAGAAAAGCAAAAGTGTCAGTCAGAGAAATCAAGGGTGTAAATCAAACATGGCCACAGTAAATAATAATTCTAAAAGGTCTAAGAGTGTTAAAAAAACAAGCCTGAAGGCTTTGTGTCTTAATGCGAGGAGCATTTGTAATAAGGTGGATGAATTAGCTGCGCAAATAGATGTAAACGGATATGATATAATTGGGATTACGGAGACATGGCTCCAGGGTGACCAAGGCTGGGAATTCAACATCCAGGGGTATTCAATATTCAGGAAGGACAGGCAAAAAGGAAAAGGAGGTGGGGTAGCATTGCTGGTTAAAGAGGAGATTAACACAATAGTAAGGAAGGATATTAGCTCTGATGTGGAATCTGTATGGGTAGAACTGAGAAATACCATGGGGCAGAAAACGTTAGTGGGAGTTGTATACAGACCCCCAAACAGTAATGCTGAGGTTGGGGATGGCATTAAACGGGAAATTAGAGATGCATGCAATAAGGGCACAGCAGTTATCATGGGTGACTTTAATCTACATATAGATTGGGCTAACCAAATTAGTAACAATACTGTGGAGGAGGAATTCCTAGAGTATATACACGGGATGGTTTCCTGGATGTCGAGGAACCAACTAGAGATCAGGCCATCTTAGACTGGGTATTATGTAATGCGAAAGGATTAATTAGCAATCTTGTTGTGCGAGGCCTCTTGGGGAGGAATGATCATAATATGATAGAATTCTTCATTAAGATGGAGAGTGAAGTATTTGACTCAGAGACTAGGGTCCTGAATTTAAATAAAGGAAACTACGATGGTATGAGGCGCGAGTTGGCTAGGATGGATTGGGGAACGTTACTTAAAGAGTTGATGGTGGATAGGCAATGGCAAACATTTAAAGATCGCATGGATGAACTAGAGAATTTGTTCATCCCTGTTTGGCTTAAAAATAAAACAAAAAAGGTGACTCAACCGTGGTTAACAAGGGAAATTAGGGATAGCATAAGATCCAAGGAGAGGACATATAAATTGGCCAGAAAAAGCAGCAAACCTGAGGATTGGGAGCAGTTTAGGATTCATAAAGGAGGACAAAGGGATTAATTAAGAGGGAGAAAATAGAGTATGAGAGTAAGCTTGCAGGGAACATAAAAACTGACTGTAAAAGCTTCTATAGATATGTGAAGAGAAAAAGATTGGTGAAGTCAAGCGTCAGAATCAGGGGAATTTATAAATGGGGCACAAAGAAATGGCAGACCAATTAAATACATACTTTGGTTCTGTCTTCACAAAGGAGGACACAAATAACCTCCTATAGGTGTTGGGGAACATAGGGTCTAATGAGAGGGAGGAACTGAATGAAATCAGTATTTGTAGGGAAATGGTGTTAGGGAAATTGACGGGATTGAAGGCCGATAAATCCCCAGGACCTGATAATCTACATCCTAGGGTACTTAAGGAAGTGGCCCTAGAAATAGTAGCTGCATTGCTGGTCATCTTCCAAAATTCTAGAGACTCTGGAACAGTTCCCATGGATTGGAGGGTAGCTAATATAACCCCACTATTTAAAATAGGTGGTAGAGAGAAAACGGGGAATTATAGACCGGTAAGCCTGACATCGGTAGTGGGGAAAATGCTAGAGTTCATTATAAAAGATGTAATAGCAGAGCACTTGGAAAACAGTGACAGGATCGGACAAAGTCAACATGGATTTACAAAAGGTAAATCATGCTTGACTAATCTACTGGAATTTTTTTGAGGATGTAACTGGTAGAATAGATAAGGGAGAACCAGTGGATGTGGTGTATTTGGACTTTCAGAAGGCTTTCAATAAGGTCCCGCATAAGAGATTAGCGTGCAAAGTTAAAGCACATGGGATTGGGGGTAAGGTACTGACTTGGATAGAGAACTGGTTGGCAGACAGGAGGCAAAGAGTTGGAATAAACGGGTCTTTTTCCCCCGAGTGGCAGGCAGTGACTAGTGGGGTACCGCAGGGATCGGTGCTAGGACCCCAGTTATTCACAATATATATTAATGATCTAGACGAGGGAACTAGATGTAATATCTCTAAGTTTGCAGACGACACAAAGCTGGGTGGGCGTGTGTGCTGTGAGGAGGATGCAGAGAAACTCCAGTATGATTTGGACAGGTTGGGTGATTATACTGCATCTGCCATGCATCTGCCCAATGTGGATAAATGCGAGGTTATCCACTTCGGTGGCAAAAACAGGAAGGCAGATTATTATCTGAACGACAATAGATTGGGAAAAGGGAAAGTGCAACGAGACCTGGGTGTCCTTGTGCACCAGTCGCTGAAGGTAAGCATGCAGGTGCAGCAGGCGGTTAAGAAGGCAAATGGTATGTTGGCCTTCATAGCGAGAGGATTCGAGTACAGGAGCAAGGATGTCTTGCTGCAGTTGTACAGGGCCTTGGTGAGACCACACCTTGAGTATTGTGTGCAGTTTTGGTCACCTTATATGAGGAAGGATGTTCTAGCCATGGAGGGAGTGCAGCGAAGATTCACCAGACTGATACCTGGGATGGCAGGAATGACGTATGAAGAGAGATTGGGTTGATTGGGCTTATATTCACTAGAGTTTAGAAGAATGAGAGGGGATAAGAACATAAGAAATAGGAGCAGGAGTAGACCAATCGGCCCCTCGAGCCTGCTCCGCTATTCAATGAGATCATGGCTGATCTGATCCAACCTCAACTCTAAAGAACACAAGAAGCAGGAGCAGGTCCAGGCCACTTGGCCCCTGGGCCCGCTCCGCCACCCACAGGGCCTTGACCGATCCGAACTCAAACTCATGTCCAATTTCCAGCCCGCTCCCCGTAACCCCCGATTCCCTTTACTTCTAGGAAACGGTCTATTTCTGTTTTAAATTTATTTAATGATGTAGCTTCCACAGCTTCCTGGGGTAGCAAATTCCACAGACCCACTACCCTCTGAGTGAAAAAGTTTCTCCTCATCTCAGTTTTGAAAGAGAAGCCCCTTATTCTAAGATTATGTCCCCTAGTTCTAGTTTCACCCATCATTGGGAACATCCTCACCGCGTCCACCCGATCAAGCCCCTTCACAATCTTATATGTTTCAATAAGATCGCCTCTCATTCTTCTGAACTCCAATGAGTAGAGTCCCAATCTACTCAACCTCTCCTCGTATGTCCACCCCCTCATCCCCGGAATTAACCGAGTGAACCTTCTTTGTACTGCCTCGAGAGCAAGTATGTCTTTTCTTAAGTATGGACACCAAAACTGTATGCAGTACTCCAGGTGCGGTCTCACCAATACCCTATACAACTGCAGCAATACCTCCCTGTTTTTATATTCTATCCCCCTAGCAATAAAAGCCAACATTCCATTGGCTTTCTTGATCACCTGCTGCACCTGCATACTAACTTTTTGATTTCCTTGCACCAAGACCCCCAGATCCCTTTGAACTGCAGTACTTTCCAGTTTCTCGCCATTAAGATAAGAACTTGCTCTCTGATTTTTCCTGCCAAAGTGCATAACCTCACATTTTCCAATATTGTATTGCATCTGCCAAATCTCCGCCCACTCACCCAGCCTGTCTATATCCCCTTGTAGGTTTTTTATGTCCTCCTCACTCTCTACTTTCCCTCCCATCTTTGTATCATCTGCAAACTTTGATATGTTACACTCGGTCCCCTCCTGCAGGTCCCCTCCTGCAAATCGTTAATATAGATTGTAAAGAGTTGGGGACCCAGCACCGACCCCTGCGGAACACCACTGGCTACTGGTTGCCAGTCCGAGAATGAACCATTTATCCCAACTCTCTGCTTCCTGTTAGATAACCAATCCTCCACCCATGCCAGAATATTACCCCCAATCCAGTGATTTTTTATCTTGAGTAATAATCTTTTATGTGGCACCTTGTCGAATGCCTTCTGGAAGTCTAAATACACTACATAGAAACATAGAAACATAGAATCTAGGAGCAGGAGTAGGCCATTCGGCCCTTCGAGCCTGCTCCGCCATTCAATACGATCATGGCTGATCATCCAAATCCAGTACCCTGTCGCTGCTTTAATCCCCACAGTACACATATCCCACCCTACCCCTGTAACCCCACGTATTTAATTCCCCCCAACATATCCCATCCTATCCCCATAACCCCACATATTTAATTCCCCCTAACACTAAGGGTCAATTTATCATAGCCAAATCAACCTAACCCACTGGTTCCCCTTTATCCACCCTCTACGTTATGTCCTCAAAGAACTCGAGCAAATTTGTCAGACATGACTTCCCCTTCATAAAGCCATGCTGACTTTGTCCTATTAAATTATGTTTATCTAAATGTTCCGTTACTGTCTCCTTAATAATAGACTCCAAAATTTTACCCACCACAGATGTTAGGCTAACTGGTCTATAATTTCCAGCCTTCTGCCTACTACCCTTTTTAAATAAGGGTGTTACATTAGCAGTTTTCCAATCTGCCGGGACCTCATTGAAACTTATAAAATTCTAACAGGACTAGACAGACTAGATGCAGGAAGGATGTTCCCGATGGCGGGGGAGTCCAGAACCAGGGGTCACAATCTAAGGATAAGGGGTAAGCCTTTTAGGACTGAGATGAGGAGGAATTTCTTCACCCAGAGAGTGGTGAACCTGTGGAATTTTCTACCACAGAAGGCAGTTGAGGCCAATTCATTAAATATATTCAAGAAGGAGTTAGATATATTTCTTAAGGCTAAAGGGATCAAGGGATATGGGGAGAAAGCAGGGACAGGGTACTGAATTTGGATGATCAGCCATGAGCTCATTAAATGGCGGAACAGGCTCGAGGGGCCGAATGGCCTACTCCTGCTCCTATCTTCTATGTTTCTATGATCTTTACTTCTTCAAGGCAGGTCCAGAGGAGGGTGAAAAAGCTGATGTGTAGAGAACTGTGTTTAAGGAACAAAGAATACTCAACCAACTTCATTGTTTGAGGGGAAGGGGAAGTGGAAAGAATGGCAATCCAAAGTAGTGTTGCTCAGCAGGATGGAGAATCCATCCATCTGCGAGTTACAGCACAGTTCATGCATCCTTGTCTGAACTGCAAGTCTTGGCTTGCAGCCAACTTAAAGGAGCAGAAGTGGGGGATTATTCCACAAGACTGCCTCGCAAATATCCTCAAAGGCAAAATGATTTAAGATTAGCTCATATTGTGATTGAAGTTCTTGCTGAATGAGTTTCAACCTTGAGTGTTCATCGCTTTTAAATGAAAGCAACAATAGATAACAGTGCCAACTATCTGTCCTGCATTTTGTACCAGGTGGACCAGTTTTGGCCACATAGGAGACAAACAGATGACTTTGACTCTTAGATCACGCACATATTACCAAACCACCCTGTTTATACCCAAACCGTGAATGGCAACAAATAGAATGGTTACATCAGATTAACACCTTCAACAGAAACCTACATTAATCTATGAACACTCCTCTACATGTCATACCAGATAGGGACGGCCTCACAGAAAATTATGCTCTCCTCCTCTTCTCCAAATTCAGACTAAACTAAAATTATTAGTTGAGCTGTCTTTCATGGGAGGAACTTTAATACAGAGGCATTGACCAGCTTTAAGAGGAGGTGCAGATGGTTATGTAACACTCAGTTTGCCATACAAATCACTACATAAATCACAATCTTACAACGGTTGTTATGATGACCAACTCACACATTGGTGCAAGCCATAGATTTCCACTTGGTCACCTGTAGTGAAAACCTCAGGTACAATTTTAATCATAGAATCATACAGCACCGCCCACCAAAGAGCTATTTAACTAGTTCCACTCCCCCGCTCTTTCCCCATAACCCTGCAAATTTTTCCCCTTCAAGTATTTATCCAATTACCTTTTGAAAGTTACTATTGAATCTGTTTCCACCGCCCTTTCAAGCAGTGCATTCCAGATAATGATAACTCGCTGCATAAAAGAAATTCTCATCTTGTCTCGGGTTCTTTTGACAATTATCTTAAATGTGTCCTCTGGTTACCAACCCTCCTACATGGAAACAGTTTCTGCTTATTTACTCTATCAAAACCCTTTGTAATTTTGAGCACCTCGATTAAATCTCCCCTCAACCTTCTCTGCTCTAAGGAGAGCAATCCCAGCTTCTTTAATCTCCCCACTTAACTGAAGACCCTCATCCCTGGTACCATTCTAGTAAATCTCCACTGCACCCTCTCCAATGCCTTGACATCCTTCCTAAAGTGTGGTGTCTAGAATTACAATACTCCAGCTGAGGCCTAACCAGTAATTTATAAAGGTTTAGAATAATGTCCTTGCATTTGTACTCTATATCCTCGTTCCTCCGTGTCTCTGTAACCGCCTCTATTTACAAAGTCAATGATCCCATATCCATTTTTTTTTTTTTTAAAACAGCCTCATCAACTTGTCCTACCACCTTCTAAGATTTGTGCATGTAAATCTCCAGGTCTCTCTGTTCCTGCACCCACTTTAAAATTATACCATTTACTTTATATAATAATAATGCTTTATTTTGACATTAGGGTCCCAAGTCTGTACAGTATCTTGTTTTATCAGCTAGGAAAGCATTGGTAACAAGATGTCAGCAAAGTGGTAGTTGTTTGAACCAGATAATTTTAAGACCATTAATGCAACATAAGAATACATACTCTGTCTTTCCTGAAAGGCAGAGAGGAAAATAGGATTGCCATCTACTCAGCTGGAGTGATCCCACTGAAAGACTGAACTGAGTTGCTACAAAATTGCTGCTGACATTAGACGCAAAGCTAAAATCCCATGGTTCCCGAATTAACAAAATTCATTCCTTTGGCAAGCAGACTGATCCGTCGACAATCTGAAGCTGACCCCTGTAAAGCAGAGGGTCTGCAGAAGACTCGGATTTGAGACTTTCCAGGTTTGTGTATCTTTCTAAACTGGAAAGCTACGTGCAATGTAGGAGCCGCTCATCCAGAGAATGTATTCTGATCAGTCAATTTTTCAGGCATGGAAAAGGTTGCCCTATTGATACGGGTGGCCCTCCACCATCGAGTCATTTGGTAAGATCTTTGATGGTTTCAGTTAAGTCAAAGGGAAGCTCGCTAATAGATACATACTGATTTAATGCCTCCTAAAAACTATGAAAATGAGCATCTTGGATATCTGAAGCACAGAAATAGTCTCCGAGATAGACCACATGAATGGCATGAACAGCAACAATCTCAAAGAATCGTGTAAAGGTTTCTTCGTCAAGCTATACACTACAGCCGTTAGCTGGTGGTGCAGTGTAAACCGTGTCATGTAAAGATTTGAACCAAAAAATTACCACTGGCAATATCAGCAGATAAACGCATAACATGTTTGTATAACATTCCTCTGTTATTTAAAATAAATGGGTTAATGCTTACATTAAAATAGTAGACGGAGTGCCATATGAACCCATTAACCATTCGTCCTCTATTATTGCCAATAATTACAGTAATGTCTAGACTTTGGTTTTTTTTTGTTTTGTTTATTTCGTTTGCTTCTAGAACCGTTAGTTTTAAAATTTAAAGTTAACTGTTTGACTCTAATCTTACAACATAGTAACCACCAGTGTGAATTAGTGGCCGCTGTTCAGCTAGACGCTGCACAGCACTGGTGTCAGAGGTGACAGTAAGCTGAATTTAGATTAGAGTGGCAGGGCTGGGCTCAGCGAACATACCTGCGAGGAGTACTATCTTCATGGGGTGGGATGATGATAACTTTAACAGTTACAGATGTTCTCAGCAGATCAATCATTTGTTCATGGGTCAGAGTTGCCACAGCAACTTTACAGATCTCCACCAGTCGGCTGCCCTGTCGGAGTCCTGCTTGCCATGCATAGCCGTAGGGTTCAACGTCGGCTACAATCCCTTCATAGTTAACGTGGAAACCAAGCTGGCCTAGCCCATTTCTCCTTAATGTCATCTCAACTGTCTCGCAGCCCTTCGTGGTCACCTGAAAAGGATGCAGACAATGTTATTACATAGGATATACGGCACAGAAACAGGCCATTCGGCCCAACCAGTCCATGCCGGCGTTTATGCTCCACTCGAGCCTCCTCCCGTCTTTCCTCATCGAACTCTATCAGCGTAACCCTCTATTCCCTTCTCCCTCATATGCTTGTCCAGCCTCCCCTTAAATGCATCTGTACTATACTATGATTGTGTGGGGAATGCAGCGTTTTATATAGAATGCAAACTTATACATAAAAATGGGCATAGTTTCCATTGTCAACACTCAGCTTACATTGATACAGGCATTTTACATAGGTTACACAGAGTTGACAGTGAGCAGTAAGAGCAGTTATGAGAGGTGACTGAAAGCATTTTTTTTTTATACAAAACTTCAATTTTATTGTTTCTCGGGTATCTGTGGTGTAGCAGAGACTGCTGGCATAAATTAACTGAAGGGTAAATAATACATTTTTAATTAATTACATAGAATGGGAGAGCAGGTGATGTGTTACTGCTGCAATATGTGGGAGCTGGTGGACACCATTGATGTTCACGGTGAACACATTTGCAGTAAGTGTTGGCTGCTCGAGGAACTCCGGCTCCGTGTTGATGAGCTGGAGTCCGAGCTTCAAACACTGCGACACATCAGGGAGGGGGAGAGTTACCTGGACTCCGTGTTTCAGGAGGTAGTCACACCAATTAGAGTAACTAATTCAGAAGTAGCCCGTGGTCAGGGACAGGAAGGTGTGACTACGAGTGAGGCAGGTACAGGGATCCAGGAGGTAGTGTTGGAGGAGCCGCAGCCCTTGCTCTTGTCCAACAGGTTCGAGGCTCTTACTCCCTGTGTGGATAGGAGCGGGGACTGCAGGGAGGATGAGCAACCTGGCCACAGCACCGTGGTAAGGGGGGCCATTCAAGTGGGGGGAGTAAAAAGAAATGTTGTAGTGGTAGGGGATAGTATCATTAGGGGGATAGATAGGGTTCTTTGCAGCCAAGAGCGAGAGTCCCGAAGGCTGTGTTGCCTGCCCGGTGCCAGGGTTAAGGACATCTCCTCTGGGCTGGAGAGAAACTTGGAGTGGGAGGGGGAGGATCCAGTTGTCGTGGTCCATGTTGGTACCAATGACATAGATAGGACAAGGAAAGAGGTTCTGCTGAGGGAGTTTGAGCAGCTAGGGGCCAAATTAAAAAGCAGAACCTCGAGGGTAATAATCTCTGGATTACTACCTGAGCCACGAGCAAATTTGGCTAGGGTAAATAAAATCAGGGAGTTGAATGCGTGGCTCAAAGACTGGTGTGGGAAAAATGGGTTTTGCTTCTTGGGACACTGGCACCAGTACTGGGGCAGGAGAGAGCTGTTCCGTTGGGATGGACTTCACTTGGCCAGTGCTGGGACTAGTGTCCTGGCGAATCGAATAACTAGGGCTGTGGAGAGGGCTTTAAACTAATTAGTGGGGGGGAGGTTTCAAGAGAGCAAAAAATAAAAATGACAACAGAGAGGGTCATAGACATAGGTAGCAGTAGGGGAATCACAAATCAGAGCGTGGCAGGAAGGGACAGAGTGTGTGGAGTAAAAGGTAAACTGGTAAAAAGTGAAAAAGCAGGAACTAAGTGCCACAAAGCATATTTGAAAGTTCTCTATCTGAATGCACGTAGCATTCGTAACAAAATAGATGAGTTAATGGCACAAATAACTACATATGGTTATGATATTGTGGCCATTACAGAAACATGGCTGCAGGGTGACAATGCCTGGGAATTAAACATACCAGGTTATTTAACGATCAGGAAGGACAGGCAGGAAGGAAGGGGAGGTGGGGTGGCTATGTTAATAAAGGAAGGAATCACTGTAATACAGAGTAATGATATTGGGTCAAAAAATCATGATAATGAAACAGTTTGGGTGGAGATAAGGAATAATAAGGGGAAAAAAACATTAGTGGGCGTAGTCTATAGGCCTCCGAACAGTTGCAACTCTATTGGACGGAGTATCAATCAGGAAATAGTTGAGGCATGTAATAAGGGAACATCTATAATTATGGGGGATTTTAACTATCATATTAATTGGACAAATCAAATGGGGCAGGGCTGCCTTGAGGATGAGTTCATTGAGTGTATTAGGGATGGGTTTCTTGAGCAGTATGTAACTGAACCGACCAGGGGGCAAGCAACCTTAGATCTGGTCCTGTGTAACGAGACAGGATTAATTAAAAATGTCCTAGTAAAGGATCCCCTTGGAATGAGTGACCATAACATGGTTGAATTCCATATTCAATTAGAGGGTGAGAAGGTTGGATCTCAAACAAGCGTGCTAAGCTTGAATAAAGGAGACTATGAAGGTATGCGAGCGGAATTGAGTAGAGTGGATTGGGAAAATAGATTAAAGGGTAAGACGACACATGATCAGTGGTGTACATTCAAGGAGTTATTTTACAACTTCCAAAAAATATATATTCCACTGAAAAGAAAAGGGTGTAAAAGAAAGGACAGTCATCCGTGGCTAAGTAAAGAAATTAAGGATAGTATTCGACTAAAAACAAGGGCATATAAGGTAGCGAAATCTAGTGGGAGGACAGAGGATTGGGAAAACTTTAAAAGGCAGCAAAAAATAACAAAAAGATTGATTAAGAAAGGGAAGATAGATTATGAAAGTAAATTAGCAAAAAATATAAAAACAGATAGTAAGAGTTTTTATAGTTATATAAAAAGAAAAAGGGTGGCTAAAGTAAATGTTGGTCCCTTAGAGGATGAGACCGGGAAATTAATGGTGGGAAATATGGAGATGGCAAAAACACTGAATGAATATTTTGTATCAGTCTTTACAGTAGAGGACACTAAGAATATCCCAACACTGGACAAACAGGGGGCTATAGGGGGAGAGGAGCTAAACACGATCAAAATCACTAAGGAAGTGGTACTCGGTAAAATAATGGGACTCAAGGCGGATAAATCACCTGGACCTGATGGCTTACATCCTAGAGTCTTGAAGGAAGTGGCGGTAGGGATTGTAGATGCATTGGTAATAATTTTTCAAAACTCCCTGGATTCCGCTAAGGTCCCGGCAGACTGGAAAACTGCTAATGTAACACCCTTATTTAAAAAGGGCAGTAGACAGAAGGCTGGTAACTATAGACCGGTTAGCCTAACATCTGTGGTAGGTAAAATTTTGGAGTCCATTATTAAGGAAACAGTAACAGGACATTTGGATAATCATAATTTAATAGGACAAAGTCAGCATGGTTTTACGAAGGGGAAGTCATGTTTGACAAATTTGCTGGAGTTCTTTGAGGAAGTAACATATAGAGTGGATAAAGGGGAACCAGTGGACGTAGTGTATTTAGACTTCCAAAAGGCATTTGACAAGGTGCCACACAAAAGATTATTGCTTAAGGTAAAAAATCACGGGATTGGGGGTAATATTCTGGCATGGATAGAGGATTGGCTATCTAACAGAAAGCAAAGAGTTGGGATAAATGGTTCATTCTCAGACTGGCAATCAGTAACTAGTGGTGTTCCACAGGGGTCAGTGCTGGGTCCCCAACTCTTCACAATCTATATTAACGATTTGGAGGAAGGGACCAAGTGTAACATATCAAAATTTGCAGATGATACAAAGATGGGAGGGAAAGTAGTGAGTGAGGAGGACATAAAAAACCTGCAAGGGGACATAGACAGGCTAAGTAAGTGGGCAGAGATTTGGCAGATGGAATACAACACTGGAAAGTGTGAGGTGATGCACTTTGGCAGGAAAAATCCTAGAGCAATTTATTATCTTAATGGCAAGAAACTGGAGAGTACTGAAGTGCAAAGGGATCTGGGGGTCCTGGTGCACGAAACTCAAAAGGTTAGTATGCAGGTGCAGCAAGTGATTAAGAAGGCAAATGGAATGTTGGCTTTCATTGCTAGTGGGATAGAATATAAAAATAGGGAGGTATTGCTTCAGTTGTACAAGGTATTGGTGAGACCGCACCTGGAATACTGCATACAGTTTTAGTGTCCTTACTTAAGGAAAGACATCCTTGCTCTCGAGGCAGTGCAAAAAAGGTTCATTCGGTTAATCCCGGGGATGAGGGGGTGGTCATATGAGGAGAGGTTGGGTAGATTGGGACTCTACTCATTGGAGTTCAGAAGAATGAGAGGCGATCTTATTGAAACATATAAGATTGTGAAGGGGTTGGATCGGGTGGATGCGGGGAGGATGTTCCCGATGACGGGTGAGACGAGAACTAGGGGACATAGTCTTCGAATAAGGGGCTGCTCTTTCAAAACTGAGATGAGGAGGAACTACTTCACTCAGAGGGTGGTAGGTCCATGGAATATGCTGCCACAAAAAGCTGTAGAAGCTACAACATTAATTAAATTTAAAACAGAAATAGACAGTTTCCTAGAAGTAAAGGGCATTAAGGGTTACGGGGAGCGGGCAGGAATTTGGACATGAGTCTAGGTTCGGATCGGTCATGGCCCTGTGGGTAGTGGAGCGGGCCCAGGGACTGTGTAGCCTGATTCTGCTCCTATTTCGTGTGTGCAATTCTGTTAGATGCAGGAGATGGTTCTGTGATAGATAGTAGATTGGCGGTTAGGATCAGATCAGCCATGATCTTATTGAATGGCGGAGCAGGCTCGAGGGGCCGATTGGCCTACTCCTGCTCCTATTTCTTATGTTCTTATGAAAAGACTGGCTTTTAAAGCCAGGGACAGAAGCAGCAAGGTGCAGGGATTTAGGGAGGGAGCTTCAGAGAGTAGGGGCAAGACAGCTGAAACCGATAGTGAAGCAAAGCAGAAGGCCAGAACTGGAGGACTAAAGAGTACATAGAGATGGAGGAGGTTGCTGAGGTAGGGTGGGGCAAAGCCATGGAGGGATTTCTAAACAAGGACTTTGAATTTGGTACAATGGATGGCAAGGAGGCAATACAGTATTGTACACCAGCACTAAAGTTCATAGTCAAGACGTTCAACCATTTTCCACTACAACGTTATTGAACACACCTCTTGCTCAATTTCCATCTCATGGTTCATCTTGTGAAGCAGGCAATCTGCTCTTAAACCTCACACATTACAGAATGATCATGACTACCCTGATATTATCATATGGAAACCAGAATAGCCTTTGCCAACTTCAATCTTTGAGGTCATGCTTTGGAGTTATAAAGCACTGGTCAGATTAACAATGCCACATTTTTTATTTAAAGCACCTTATGATAGAAAAATGCCCCAGGGCACTCACTGAGGTGTAAATAGACAAAAATCTGTACTGAGCCAAAGGAGGAAATATTAGGCAGGATGACTAAAAGCTTGGTTAAAGAGTTAGGTTTTATGGAAGGTCTAAACTGCAGTTGTACAGGGCCTTGGTGAGACCACACCTTGAGTATTGTGTGCAGTTTTGGTCGCCTTATCTGAGGAAGGATGTTCTTGCCATGGAAGGAGTTCAGCGAAGATTCACAAGGCTGATACCTGGGATGGCAGGAATGACATATGAGGAGAGATTGGGCTTATACTCGCTGGAGTATAGAAGAATGAGAGGGGATCTCATCGAAACATATAAAATTCTGATACGTCTGGACAAACTAGATGCAGGAAGAATGTTCCCGATGGTCGGAGAGTCCAGAACCAGGGGTCATAACCTAAGGACAGAAATGAGGAAGAATTTCTTCACCCAGAGAGTGGTGAACTTGTGGAATTCTCTACCACAGAAGGTAGTTGAGGCCGAGTCATTAAATATATTCAAGAATGAGTTAGATATATTTCTTAAAGCTAAAGGTATCAAGGGATATGGGGAGAAGGCAGGTACAGGGTACTGAGTTTGGATGATCAGCCATGATCTCATCGAATGGCGGAGCAGGCTCGAGGGGCCGAATAGCCTACCCCTGCTCCTATCTTCTATGTTTCTATAAAGGAAGAAAGGCGGGTGGACAGGCAGAAGGGTTTAAGGAGGGAATTCCAGAGCTTACGGCCTAGACGGCTAAGGCACGGCTACCAATCATAGGGTGTACAGATTTTGAGATGCACAAGAGGCCAAAGTTGGAGGAACGCAGAGTTCTCAGGAGGGTTATAGGGCTAGAGGAGGTTACAGAAACAGGGAAAGATGAGTATATGAAGGAATTTAAACCCAAGGATGAGAATTTTAAAGTTGAGGCATTAGGGGACCAGGAGCCAATGTACGCTAGCAACGACAAAAGTGATGGGCGAGTGTGACTTGGAACAACAACAGAAAACGCTGAAAAAACTCAGCAGGCCAGGCAACATCCGTGGAGAGAGAAACAGAGTTAACGTTTCAGGTTGAAACCCTTCATCAGAACTGAGAAAAAAAGCAGGAAATGAAACAGATAAAAAAGCAAGGGGGAGGAATAACTATGGTAAGTAGAGACATTAAGAGATGGTAATGGGACAGGTTAAGAAACAAAAGGTGAAGTGTGAAATGCTGGCAGAATGAGAGATAGCTGCCGTAGGGGGAAGAGAGAGAGGAAAAAAAGGGAAAAGGGCACGAACCAAAAGGGTCGATAATATTATATATATATATATATATAAATAAATTATAGTTATAGTAGGGGCCGAGGTTATGATCTGAAATTGTTGAACTCGATATTGTGCCTAAACGAAAGATGAGGTGCTGTTCCTCGAGCTTACGCTGAGCTTCCGTGGAACAATGCACGAGGCCGAGGATGGTGAGGTCTGAGTGGGCGTGGAGAGGTGAATTAAAATGACAAGCAACCGGAAGCTCAGGGTCACCCTTATGGACTGAACGGAGGCGTTCCGCAAAGCGGTCACCCAATCTGCGTTTGGTCTCCCCAATGTAGAGGAGACCACATCGTGAGCAGCGAATACAGTATACTAGATTGCAAGAAGTACAAGTAAATCGCTGTTTCACCTGGAAGGGGTGTTTGGGGCCCTGGAGAGTGGGAAGGGGGGATGTATAAAAGTGTGACTTGGTGCTGGTTAGGACATGGACAGCAGAGTTTTGGAACAGCTGAAGTTTATGGAATGGAGGTTGGGAGGCAGGTCAGGAGAGCATTGGAATAGTCAAGTTGGGAGGTGACAAAGGCATGGATGAGGGTTTCGGCAACAGATGGGCTGAGGCAGGGGCACAGATGGGTAATGTAATGGAGGTGGAAGTAGGCGGTCTGTGTGATAAAGTTAGAATCGGAAACTCAGCTTGGGGTCAAAAAGGACGGCAAGGTTGTGAATAGTCTACTTCAACCGGAGATAATGGCGGAGGAGTTCTAGGGGTTTTAGTAGACTCAGTGGTTCCAAAGTGTACTCTACTATTTTACTAATGAACGAATAAAAAAAAAAGTTCAATATTCTATTAGCTGTGTTGATTGGTGGTTGGCGGTGACTGGACATAATGAATACTGAGTCTATTAAAACTCCTACATCTTCAACTTCATCCTATTCAACACCATTCATGGAATATTTATGTTGCTTATTTTTTCCCCTAACTATAGCATTTTACACATGTATTAAATTTCATCTGCTATTGTTCTGCCCACTTGTATACAGTATTTTGCCCAACTCAGTTGGCATTTCCCGAGCTGCTTCCTCAGATTTAACTAACTCATGTTTGGTGTTCCGTGAATTTGACCGGTTTGCAGTGAGCTTCCAAATAAATCATTATCGATTGGAACAATAGACAGCCTAAAACAGATCCCTGGGGCACCAGTCAGCACTTGCCTTCCTCCTGATATAAATTCTTTGACAAGTATGTGCTGCTTCCTATCATTCAGCCAATTTCTTCTGTATTCCCATTTTTTACTCTAAATCTCCACTGCTTTCAATGTTTATATAGCAACCTTTCGTGTGGAACTTTGTGAAATGCACCACATTGTTGGGTTTTCCAGGTCCATTTGGGATGTCGGTTCCTCCAAAAAGTCGAGGAGGTTGGTCAGATGGCATTTTACCCTTCTGAATCCATGTTAGCTGCTGGTTACTAGGTTATCATTGAGGTTGGCCTAAAGTTTACTCCTGATATCTTATTCCACTATTTTACGCCGTTTTGATGTAAGGCTAATGTATCTGTGGTTGGCTGGGTTGGTTTGGCTTCCCTTTTTGAAAATAGGCAGCAGCTTAGCTCAAAAGTACATCAAGATCCAGAGGACACAAATGGAAATAAATTAAATTTTGTACTGGCATCAGGAAAGTTTGCTTAAATAATGCTAAATGTTTGAAATAATCTACCAAGCAAAGTAGGAAGAGTAGGAGCCGCAATGTGTCAAAAAGACTTCTTTCATCCCTGTCTTTTTTATGCTTTTATGATAGTATAAACATTAATGAATTGGCCTTTGATTTGTTTTCTTCTCGGCACCAAAGCATTCCGAGACTTCTTTCCAACATGAGCAGCACTACGTAAATGCAAGAAGTTGTTGGAAGTATAGACATGGTTAACAGAAGGACTCAAATAGTTCTAGACTGCATGACTGTCACTAAAACCATCGATGGGCTCTCAAACTATGGCTAAATAATCAAACTGGCAAACAAACCTCTACCTGGGAAAAAGAGATAGGGGAGAGCAAGCAAGGAGACCGAATGAGAGCACTGCAAATATGAGTTTATGAAAAAACAATGATTTACCAAAACAAAACAGTACTTTGAGGCATTTAACTTCTTATCTGGAGTGATGCCACAATTGATGTTCAAATGTACATGAATTAATACTTTGTTGTTGAAACACACAACACATAATTAGCATTAGCTTAATCTCCAGATAGCAAGCTTCACCCAACCATTCAACAATTAATAAACGACACCTGGAAAACTATAAAACAGGTAGTTTGTTTTGCGTTAAGGATGAAGCATGCTATATAACCATTGATTATATACAGATTTGTATGCAATATGTTGGTTCACTTTTTCCACAAGTGCAGATTTTTTAAAGTAATTGGGGGATAAATTAGCTAACCCCAGAAAACAGGCGTGGGGGGAATCATGGTGTGCTATTAACCCACATCCGTTCATCGAGTTGCAGGCAGCACGGTAAATAAATGGTTGCGGTGTGCAGCCAGCACTCCCCACGCTGTTCATTGTCTGCACGCATCAGCAGGGGGCCCAATATCGTAAGTGTCCAGCACTACTTAAAGGCAGCCTGCACCTCTTAAAGGGAGGTGCACTGTGGCTGCAAGAAATGGTGGGAGTCATTTGAAAACTGATTCTGCGCTGATACTTTGAGGAATGGCTGATCACGCGAGAGAGCATGTACTGGAGGTCTTGGTGGAAGAAGTGGAAAGGAGGAAAGACGTCCTGTATCCGCAGGGGGCAGGAGGCCCTCCAGACAGATGCTCAGGAGGCAGTGGGGAGAAGCAGCGGCATAGGCCAATGCCAGGAGTGTTGCTCCAAGTACATGGGTGCAGTGCAGGAAGAAGTTTAATGATCTCATACAAGTTGTTACAGTCAGCGAGTTCATCTTCAAATGGCATAGCCTACAACTGCACTGCTAGCCTCATCCACTGCTCAATTCACTACACCCTCATCACCCATCTACTAACAATCTCTGTCAATCAGTACTCAACCCTACAATTCATATGCTTTACCACACTCTCGCACACTTAACACTGCTGCAAGCCTCACACTCACTGGCAGCTATTCAACCATGATAGCCATATCACCCAAACATATTGCAGGACACTCACTGATACACTTCCTTCTTTCTTGCAGGAGAAGGTGGCGCAGAACAGCAGCAAAGAACTAAGGATAAGCGTGCCTGCATGTTTTAACCCCCATGGAGGAGACCATGCTGGCTATCATGGAAAGGGGCATCACGAAGGCCATGGCTGAAGTGATTGATGATGGTATGCTCATACCTAATCCTCCTGCTCTCATCCCGCTTCTCCCTCATCCCTCAATCTCTTCTGACTGATAAGCTGCAGAGGGTGTAAGCACGCACTTCTCACTTTCTCCTCTCCCCTCACCACAATCTAGCCCATGTCCCTTTTTCATTTAAGATAATTAAGAACTGGAACCTGCCCAGTCAGTGGATTGCATGCAACCACTGGGGAAGCACCTCGTAGGAGTACTAGGATAGGCAAAAGCAGATGGAAGACCAGCACTTAGGTATTAGCTTATTTTTGTCTGCATTATGTCATTATTGAATTTATAAATTTGGATTTGAATGTGCATTTTCTGGTGGCTTTTATTTTTGTGTTGTCAGAAAGAGGACGATGTGATGGTCAGTGATAGAGGAAAGGTAACTGTTGGTGAATGGGGAGCTGTGGTTGAGGTTACTGGTATCGCTCATTAATTGTTTAATCATGTCGAGCCCAGGCAGAAAGAGGCTGTCTACGTTGTTTCCTCCCTTCCTCTTCCTCGTGCTCCTGCTCCTCACCTTCTCGTCTGATAGGTGGTGGCAAGGGCTGTTTCCTCAATGACTAGGCTATGCACTATGCAGCATACTACCACAAATCTTGATAACCACTCAGCGGAGTACTGCAGGGCTCCTCCGGAGCGGTCCAGGCAGCGGAAGCGTTCCCCGAGGGTGCTGATGGTGCACTCTATAATGTTCCATGCGGCAGCATGGCTCTCATTTGGATGTGCTGTGCACGTATGCATGAGTTCTGGAGCCATGAGCCAGGTCAATGGTGGATAACCCCCGCCACTCAGTAGCCAACCTTTGACTTGCCGTGGTGGGTCAAATACAGTTGGCGCAGAGGACTGCAGCAAAATGAAGGAACCGTGAATACTGCCAGGTTAGCAGGCATTCACCTGCATGATGCGCTGCCTGTGGTCGCACATGAGCTGCACATTGAGGGAGTGGAATCCCTTTCCATTCATGGAAATGGCTGAGTTGACATGAGGCGCACGCAAAGCATTGTGCGTGCAGTCAATGGCACCCTGCACCATGGGGAAACCAGCAATCCGAGCAAATCCTTGTGCTCGCTCCGCCTGCTTGCCTCTGGCAAGAGGGAATGAGATGAAGCTGTCTCTCTCTATACAGTGGGATGTTGTTTATATCTCCAGCAACAGCCTGGAATGAGCCAGACATGTAAAAGTTCAGAGCCACGGTCACCTTGACAGCCACAGGCAATGCTGTCCTTGCCCTGCTCGGAGGTTGCAGTTGTCGCTGCAGCAGCGGCAGATTTCAGTCACGACCTCTTTAGTGAAGTGAAGATGTCTCGAGCATTGCCTGTCGCTGAAGTTGAACTCACAGAATTGCTTCCTGAAGACCCTTGACGGATATGGCCTCCTGCTGAGACCCCTTCTCCTCATCCTCCTTCTCGCAGCTTGTCCTGCTCTGCGTGGCCTCTCTCCATTCTCCCAGTCACGTTCACTTCCAAGAGGAAGGCCTACCAGGCCACCCATGTCTGGAAGCAACTAGTTTGAGCACATGCTTTTAAATCAACAAAGAAGTACTTCAGCACCAGGCAAACCACTCCCTGTAGGCTCTTGAAACTTTCGGCAAGTATAGGAAAGCTCCAAACGTGTGCAATTGCACCAACAGCCAGAAGAAATAATCCAGCAACTAACCTGTAAGTAGTTCCTGAACCCTTTAAGTAGCGCTGGTGGGATACTGATAGATATATTATAATCTGCCTGCTCCGCATACTGCTGGCGGTCGCTAGATGCACACGTGCAAACCCCTTTACCAAGATGGCGTCCAGTGCACTTCCTGTCGGAAGTATGCGCGAGTATCTTGGACGCCATTTTCAACCATTAGGAGGCCACGTAGTGGCTAAAAAATGGGCGTTAGAGAGCCTAATTTCTCCCCCATTATATTGAGAAACAGAGTGCAGGATACCACCAAATTCAAACACAGTAAGAGAGAAGATGAGAAGCAGAAAGGTAGTACTTAGGTGATGCCAAGCTTGGGTTTCAAAAAGCGTGTAGATTGTAGAAAAAGACTAAAGCCGTGATTTCGCCTACCGAGGCGGGCTCAGTGCGGTCGATACAGGTGGCGGGTTGCGACCCCACTCCCAGCTCCATCCCGCTCGGAGAAGAATTTTCCGTTGATTGGGCTTGTTGCGCCCGCCCTGCGAGGTTCCCAGCCAATTAAAAGGAAGCAGGTCTGATGACATCATTTGATGACGAGTCATCAGCTAGTTTCCTAAAAGGAACCATGTCCAGATTGATTTTGACATTTGTGCTGTCAGTGATCTACAGCATTGAGGTGCTGCAAACACTGCACAGAGGTGCACGGCTGCACCCAGGCTCTACCATGACTCCCTCCATGTGCTTATGGAGGGAGTCACAGCACGCAGGGAAGTTCTCTTCCTTTCCAAGGGCGGAAGAGACCTCCCCAGGAGACCAACGCAGCCTGGTTGCACATTGCACAGGAGGGCACAAGCAGGGATGTAGTCAGGAGGACCAGGCTGCAGTGGCGCAAACCTTTCAATGATCTCAGTAGATCACGAAACGTTACTGTAAAGCCACACTCAACCTCATCCTGCTGTGCCACTCATCACATCCCCATCACTCTGCCTTCCCTACCCTACTCCTGCGCATCTTTACTCACACCAACTTACCTTGCACCTCCACCCATCCCCCTCTATCTACATTATCACTTCCCCATCTCACTAGCAACCCCTCAGACTCACCCTCATCCTACTGTAAGCATACCAACTAACAACACACAAGGGTAGGCACCTGGGTGGTTTAGCCAATGTTCATGTGAAGTTTCTGGTAATGTGCTGTCAAACATTGAAACCTTTATTTTCAACACTTTGCATTCTTGGACAGATTTGTGCACACCTTTGTAAGTGGCTTAGTGAGTTGCAGTGAATGGTAAGACATAAGGAACAGGCCCCCCCCCCCCCCCCCCACACCCCCACACAATGGCGATGAGTGTGAAAGGAATGGCTTGGACATTGTAGGGATACTTTATGGTGCTGGTGTGGGGTGATGCCAACCTGGTGCATCATGTGTCCGCCAGGGTGTACAGCGTCAAGTGAAGTAAATGTGGCCATGGTGAGGCCAATGCTGGCATCCCGGGCAGCAACGTGGTCGGGTGCTGATGCCCTGTGTCCTGTGCAGCATCAGGTGATTGTGGAGAAGGTTGGTGTTGTTGTTGGTGGTGCTGGTGTGCCTGGTGATGTTGGTGTTGGGGCTGATCATGGTGGGATTCTGAGGACCAAGGTGAGATTTTTTCAAGGGCACCGATGCTGCTGGAATAGTTGGCAGTTGAAGTTGAGATGACAGAAGCGATCTGTCAATGGTGAGAGAGCTTGCTCCAAGGAGGTGACAGTGGATAGAGAGTTTACTCCAAACACTCCTAAACTGCAGACAGCTCAAAAGTGTGTTC
Source organism: Squalus acanthias (assembly GCA_030390025.1). Classification (NCBI taxonomy): domain Eukaryota; kingdom Metazoa; phylum Chordata; class Chondrichthyes; order Squaliformes; family Squalidae; genus Squalus; species Squalus acanthias. The sequence goes on along the minus strand of CM059425.1, from coordinate 84,011,453 downwards.
CAAATCATGAAGGCTACAGCTTCTAAGATTAGGAAGTGTACAGCTGTGAAATGGTAGGTTTTATACAACTTTTGCAGCTGTCACCTATTCACAGCAATGGAGAGTCATTGAGAACAGGACATACTTACCTGACGTGATACCCGCTCTCCGGGAACCTCGTTAAAAACCTGGTAAAATGGTAAGTACATGGGAAAATGGTGCTTAACTACTTTTAACAAGCTTTTCAGTATCTAAATTGGCTGACCCGCCGCTTGGTGTCGGGTCTGTTCAGGGATGACAGACCCGACAATTGGGAAACGGACAAGGAGGCGGGTTTACAGCGGGATACCGACCCGCCGACAATCTTTGTAATTTTGACGGCGGACACGCCTCCAAACCTGCACTCTGAGCACTGGTAAAATTCTGGCCATAGAGGTAAGAAGTTCCACGGTTCTCAAGTTTATGGAAAGAATTAATTAAAAGTAGAAGGTGGTGAGATGAATTGAGATTTCAACAATGAGGAATCAGGATGGAGCAAGGGCATATAGGAGAACATATTTGGTGTTTAGGAGGAACAAAGAAAAGCAATGACTATAGGAATATTGTTAACAAAAGACAAGAAGGGTTGCAAATAGAGAGGTTGCAGGCTGGAAGTTGGAATTGAGAGAAGATTCACCTATTTGACGATGAGCTTTTTCTTGCGCCTTGTTTAGAATCCTTCCCCGATGTGGGAATAGTTTCGAGTCTTGACAGACTTCGGCTTTAGAGAGAGTTAACAGTTGTTGAAGGTAAAAGATGTCTTTGGAATTTTTCGGCCGCTACGTGGCCTCCCAATGGTTGAAAATGGCACCCGAGATTCACACGCATACTTCCGAAGGGAAATGCGCTGGACGCCATCTTGGTAAGGGGGTTTGCACCTGTGCACCTAACGACTGCCAGCAGCAGGCAGATTATGATGTAAATTAGTATTCCACCAGCGCTACTTAAAGGGATCACTTTTGTCTTATAACACTCCTGTGCGGCACCTTGGGACGTTTTACTGCATTAAAGGCGCTATATAAATAAAAGTTGTTGTTGGAATGAAAGAGGAAGGGGAGCTTCTTGGAGGCAACTTTAGCAACAGAGGAGATGTAGGAGTTTCACTGCTGTTGTGAGGACAAGACTGTTGAGAGATGAAGGAAGACTAAAGATGGAGCTAGGGTGAGAGATGGTAGGAGTCAGCAGCACCGGAGAAGGCAGAGGATAAATCAGAGCAGCTGAAGGCAGTAAATTAGGAAAACTAGGTTATACTGGTTTTCCAGTAGCAGGGCTCAGCCAGCTCCCTTGTTTAAGGGCCTATAAAAACAGGCTTCGCAGTGCGATTTGAACAGAGTGCTGGGAGTTAGGTGGGTGAGGATTGGAAGGAGGAGCTCCCTTGCTTCGCCTTTGCTTTCCCTAACTTGTCACCCTGTCGGAATTGGTTCTTACTTTACACCCAGGAAAGAGTCCGAGAGCGGGAGCAGTCAAACAACAACAACAGCAAAACCGCTAAAGAGACGTCACAACCAGGGAAGGAGCTGATTGGTAAGTAGGACCTGGTGAGTATTTCTACAGTCCAGTCGTTAAAGTCAAAGTAAGGTCTCTAGCTTAGAGTAAGTAGTGTGTAAAGTGAAGTAAGGTCCCTAGTGTATTTAATATTCTTTAATTTAGAGGAAGTAAAGGGAGTAAATTAAGGGTAGGACATGGCAGGGCAGCTCGGCAGCGTGGAGTGCTCCTCCTGTGCTATGTGGGAAGTCAGGGACACTTTCGGTGTCCAGGGCGAACACGTGTGCAGGAAGTGTCTCCAGCTGCAGCTACTCGAAATCAGCATTTCGGATCTGGAGCTGCGGCTGGAGTCACTGTGGAGCATCCGCAAGGCTGAGATCTACGTGGATAGCACGGTTAACGAGGTGGTCACACCACAGGTAAAGAGTTCACAGGAAGAAAGGGAATGGGTGACCGCCAGACAGAGTAAAAGAACTAGGAAGGGAGTGCAGGAGTCCCCTGGGTCCATCTCCCTCTCCAACAGATTTTCCGTTTTGGATACTGCTGGGGGAGATGGTTTCTCAGGGGAATGCAGCAAGAGCCAAGTCCGTGGCACTACGAGTGGTTCAGCTGCACAGGAGGGGAGGAAAAAGAGTGGGAGAACAATAGTGATAGGGGATTCTATCGTAAGGGGAACAGATAGAAGTTTCTGTGGCCGCAGACGTGACTCCAGGATGGTATGTTGCCTCCCTGGTGCCAGGGTCAAGGATGTCACCGAGCGGCTACAGGACATTCTGAAGGGGGAGGGTGAACAGCCAGATTTCGTGGTCCATATCGGTACCAACGACATAGGTAGAAAGAGGGATGAGGTCCTGCAAGCAGAATATAGGGAGCTAGGAAATAAATTAAAAAGCAGGACCTCAAAGGTAGTAATCTCCGGATTACTCCCAGTGCCACGTGCTAGCGAGAGCAGAAATAGGAGAATAGACCAGATGAATGCGTGGCTGGAGAGATGGTGTGGGGGGGGAAGAGAGGGGATTTAAATTCCTGAGGCATTGGGACCGATTCTGGGGAAGGTGGGACCTGTACAAGCTGGACGGGTTACACCTCGGCAGAACCAGGATGAATATCCTCGTAGGGGGGTTTGCTAGTGCTGTTGGGAAGGATTTAAATTAGTTTATCGGGGCCTGGGAACCGAAGTGTGGGCCCAGAATGGAGAGAAACAAAGCTGGAAGTGCAAGTTAGAAAAGTAGTCAGCAAAACTAGTAGGGAGCAGAAACAAAGGCCAACAGGAAAGAGAGTCAAAGTGCAGAAAAATATTAAACAGGCAAAGGTGAAGGCACTTTAAATGCACGTAGCATTTGCAACAAGGTGGATGAATTAATGGCACAAATAGAAGTAAATGGGTATGATGTAATTGCCATTACAGAGACATGGTTGCAGGGTAACCAAAGCTGGGAACTGAATGTTCCAGGGTACTCAACATTTAGGAAGGACAGACAAAAAGGAAAAGGAGGTGGCGTAGCGCTGTTAAGAAGGGATGAGATCGGTACGGTAGAGATAAAAGATCTTGGCTCGGCAGATCGTGATGTCGAACTGGAATCAAGTTGGGGTGGAGCTAAGAAACAGCAAAGGGCGGAAAACATTGGTGGGAGTTGTGTATAGGCCACCAAACAGTAGTGGTACTGTAGGGCACAGTATCAATCAAGGGATTAGAAGTGCATGTAACAAGGGCAATACGGTAATCATGGGGGACTTTAATCTACATATTGACTGGGCAAATCAAATTACCACTAATGGTGTGGAGGACGAATTCTTGGAATGCATGTGAGATGGTTTCCTGGATCAGTATGTGGAGGAACCAACCAGGGAACAGGCTATGCTGGATCTGGTACTGTGTAATGAGAAAGGGTTAATCAATAATCTTGTGGTAAAGGGGCCTTTAGGGACAAGTGACCATAATATGATTGAATTTTATATTAAGTTTGAGAGTGATGTACTCCAATCTGAAACTAAGGTCTTCAATCTAAACAGAGGAAACTACAAGGGTATGAGGGACAAGTTGGCCTGGTAGATTGGGAGACTACACTAAAAGGTATGAAGGTGGACATACAATAGCCAACATTCAAGGAAATAATGCATAATTTGCAACAAACATATATTCCTCTAGGGCATAAAAACCCAAAAGGAAAAGTGATGCCACCATGGCTAACAAAAGAAATTCAAAGGAGGAAGCTTGTAAAGTTGCCAGAAAAAGCAGTCAGCCTGAGGATTGGGATCTTTTTAGAAATCAACAAAGGGGGACCAAGAAATTGATAAAGAAAGGGAAAATGGAATATGAGCATAAACTAGCGAAAAATATAAAAACGGATTGTAAAAGCTTCTATAGGTATGTGAAAAGGAAAAGACTGGCGAAGGTAAATGTAGGTCCTTGACTGTCAGAGACGGGAGAATTTATAATGGGGAATGAGGAAATGGCAGAGAAATTAAATAAATACTTTGTTTCTGTCTTCACGGAGGAAGACACAAAAAACCTCCCAGAAATACGAGAAAACCAAGGGTGTGGCGAGAATGAGGAACTTAAAGAAATTATTATTAGTAAAGAAACAGTACTAGCAAAATTAATGGGACTAAAAGTCGATAAATCCCAAGGACTGGATGACCTACATCCTAGGGATTTGAAAGAGGTGGCCATTGGGATAGTGGACGCATTGGTTGTCATCTTCCAAAATTCTATAGATTCTGGAATAGTTCCTGCAGATTGGAGGATAGCAAATGTAACCCCTCTATTTAAGAAAGGAGGGAGAGAGAAAATGGGGAACGACAGACCTGTTAGCATAAGAACATAAGAAATAGGAGCAGGAGTAGGCCAATCGGCCCCTCGAGCCTGCTCCGCCATTCAATAAGATCATGGCTGATCTGATCCTAACCGCCAATCTACTATCACAGAACCATCTCCTGCATCTAACAGAATTGCACACACGAAATAGGAGCAGAATCAGGCTACACGGTCCCTGGGCCCGCTCCACTACCCACAGGGCCATGACCGATCCGAACCTAGACTCATGTCCAAATTCCTGCCCGCTCCCCGTAACCCTTAATGCCCTTTACTTCTAGGAAACTGTCTATTTCTGTTTTAAATTTATTTAATGATGTAGCTTCTACAGCTTTTTGTGGCAGCATATTCCATGGACCTACCACCCTCTGAGTGAAGTAGTTCCTCCTCATCTCAGTTTTGAAAGAGCAGCCCCTTATTCTAAGACTATGTCCCCTAGTTCTAGTCTCACCCGTCATCGGGAACATCCTCCCCGCATCCACCCGATCCAACCCCTTCACAATCTTATATGTTTCAATAAGATCGCCTCTCATTCTTCTGAACTCCAATGAGTAGAGTCCCAATCTACACAACCTCTCCTCATATGACCACCCCCTCATCCCCGGGATTAACCGAGTGAACTTTTTTTGCATTGCCTCGAGAGCAAGGATGTCTTTCCTTAAGTAAGGACACCAAAACTGTATGCAGTATTCCAGGTGCGGTCTCACCAATACCTTGTACAACTGAAGCAATACCTCCCTATTTTTATATTCTATCCCCCTAGCAATGAAAGCCAACATTCCATTTGCCTTCTTAATCACTTGCTGCACCTGCATACTAACCTTTTGAGTTTCGTGCACCAGGACCCCCAGATCCCTTTGCACTTCAGTACTCTCCAGTTTCTTGCCATTAAGATAATAAATTGCTCTAGGATTTTTCCTGCCAAAGTGCATCACCTCACACTTTCCAGTGTTGTATTCCATCTGCTAAATCTCTGCCCACTTACTTAGCCTGTCTATGTCCCCTTGCAGGTTTTTTATGTCCTCCTCACTCACTACTTTCCCTCCCATCTTTGTATCATCTGCAAATTTTGATATGTTACACTTGGTCTCTTCCTCCAAATCGTTAATATAGATTGTAAAGAGTTGGGGACCCAGCACTGACCCCTGTGGAACACCACTAGTTACTGATTGCCAGTCTGAGAATGAACCATTTATCCCAACTCTTTGCTTTCTGTTAGATAGCCAATCCTCTATCCATGCCAGAATATTACCCCCAATCCCGTGATTTTTTACCTTAAGCAATAATCTTGTGTGGCACCTTGTCAAATGCCTTTTGGAAGTCTAAATACACTACGTCCACTGGTTCCCCTTTATCCACTCTATATGTTACTTCCTCAAAGAACTCCAGCAAATTTGTCAAACATGACTTCCCCATCGTAAAACCATGCTGACTTTGTCCTATTAAATGATGATTATCCAAATGTCCTGTTACTGTTTCCTTAATAATGGACTCCAAAATTTTACCTACCACAGATGTTAGGCTAACCGGTCTATAGTTACCAGCCTTCTGTCTACTGCCCTTTTTAAATAAGGGTGTTACATTAGCAGTTTTCCCGTCTGCCGGGACCTTAGCGGAATCCAGGGAGTTTTGAAAAATTACCAATGCATCTACAATCCCTACCGCCACTTCCTTCAAGACTCTAGGATGTAAGCCATCAGGTCCAGGTGATTTATCCGCCTTGAGTCCCATTATTTTACCGAGTACCACTTCCTTAGTGATTTTGATCGTGTTTAGCTCCTCTCCCCCTATAGCCTCCTGTTTGTCCAGTGTTGGGATATTCTTAGTGTCCTCTACTGTAAAGACTGATACAAAATATTCATTCAGTGTTTTTGCCATCTCCATATTTCCCACCATTAATTTCCCGGTCTCATCCTCTAAGGGACCAACATTTACTTTAGCCACCCTTTTTCTTTTTATATAACTATAAAAACTCTTACTATCTGTTTTTATATTTTTTGCTAATTTACTTTCATAATCTATCTTCCCTTTCTTAATCAATCTTTTTGTTATTTTTTGCTGCCTTTTAAAGTTTTCCCAATCCTCTGTCCTCCCACTAGATTTCGCTACCTTATATGCCCTTGTTTTTAGTCGAATACTATCCTTAATTTCTTTACTTAGCCACGGATGACTGTCCTTTCTTTTACACCCTTTTCTTTTCAGTGGAATATATATTTTTTGGAAGTTGTAAAATAACTCCTTGAATGTACACCACTGATCATGTGTCGTCTTACCCTTTAATCTATTTTCCCAATCCACTCTACTCAATTCCGCTCGCCTACCTTCATAGTCTCCTTTATTCAAGCTTAGCACGCTTGTTTGAGATCCAACCTTCTCACCCTCTAATTGAATATGGAACTCAACCATGTTATAGTCACTCATTCCAAGGGGATCCTTTACTAGGACATCTTTAATTAATCCTGTCTCGTTACACAGGACCAGATCTAAGGTTGCTTGCCCCCTGGTCGGTTCAGTTACATACTGCTCAAGAAACCCATCCCTAATACACTCAATGAACTCATCCTCAAGGCAGCCCTGCCCCATTTGATTTGTCCAATTAATATGATAGTTAAAATCCCCCATAATTATAGATGTTCCCTTATTACATGCCTCAACTATTTCCTGATTGATACTCCGTCCAACAGAGTTGCAACTGTTCGGAGGCCTATAGACTACGCCCACTAGTGTTTTTTTCCCCCTTATTATTCCTTATCTCCACCCAAACTGTTTCATTATCATGATTTTTTGACCCAATATCATTACTCTGTATTACAGTGATTCCTTCCTTTATTAACACAGCCACCCCACCTCCCCTTCCTTCCTGCCTGTCCTTCCTGATCGTTAAATAACCTGGTATGTTTAATTCCCAGGCATTGTCACCCTGCAGCCATGTTTCTGTAATGGCCACAATATCATAACCATATGTAGTTATTTGTGCCATTAACTCGTCTATTTTGTTACGAATGCTACGTGCATTCAGATAGAGAACTTTCAAATATGCTTTGTGGCACTTAGTTCCTGCTTTTTCACTTTTTACCACTTTACCTTTTACTCCACACACTCTGTCCCTTCCTGCCACGCTCTGATTTGTGATTCCCCTACTGCTACCTATGTCTATGACCCTCTCTGTTGTCATTTTTATTTTTTGCTCTCTTGAAACCTCCCCCCCACTAATTAGTTTAAAGCCCTCTCCACAGCCCTAGTTATTCGATTCGCCAGGACACTAGTCCCAACACTGGCCAAGTGAAGTCCGTCCCAACGGAACAGCTCTCTCCTGCCCCAGTACTGGTGCCAGTGTCCCAAGAAGCAAAACCCATTTTTCCCACACCAGTCTTTGAGCCACGCATTCAACTCCCTGATTGTATTTACCCTAGCCAAATTTGCTCGTGGCTCAGGTAGTAATCCAGAGATTATTACCCTCGAGGTTCTGCTTTTTAATTTGGCCCCTAGCTGCTCAAACTCCCTCAGCAGAACCTCTTTCCTTGTCCTATCTATGTCATTGGTACCAACATGGACCACGACAACTGGATCCTCCCCCTCCCACTCCAAGTTTCTCTCCAGCCCAGAGGAGATGTCCTTAACCCTGGCACCGGGCAGGCAACACAGCCTTCGGGACTCTCGCTCTTGGCTGCAAAGAACCCTATCTATCCCCCTAATGATACTATCCCCTACCACTACAACATTTCTTTTTACTCCCCCCACTTGAATGGCCCCCCTTACCACGGTGCTGTGGCCAGGTTGCTCATCCTCCCTGCAGTCCCCGCTCCTATCCACACAGGGAGTAAGAGCCTCGAACCTGTTGGACAAGAGCAAGGGCTGCGGCTCCTCCAACACTACCTCCTGGATCCCTGTACCTGCCTCACTCGTAGTCACACCTTCCTGTCCCTGACCACGGGCTACTTCTGAATTAGTTACTCTAATTGGTGTGACTACCTCCTGAAACACGGAGTCCAGGTAACTCTCCCCCTCCCTGATGTGTCGCAGTGTTTGAAGCTCGGACTCCAGCTCATCAACACGGAGCCGGAGTTCCTCGAGCAGCCAACACTTACTGCAAATGTGTTCACCGTGAACATCAATGGTGTCCACCAGCTCCCTCATATCAGTAGTTGGGAAAATGCTGGAATCTATTATAAAGGATGCAATAACTGGGCACTTAGAAAATAATAGTAAGATTGGGCAGAGTCAACATGGATTTATGAAAGGGAAATCCTGTTTGACAAACCTATTGGAGTTCTTTGAGGATATAACTAGTGGGGTAGACAAAGGGGAACTGGTAGATGTGGTGTATCTGGATTTTCAGAAGGCCTTCAATAAGAGGTTGGTGAACAAAATTAGGGCACATGGAATTGGGGGTAATATACTAGCATGGATTGAGAATTGGTTAACAGACAGAAAACAAAGAGTAGGGATAAACGGGTCTTTTTCAGGATGGCAGGCTGTGACTAGTGGGGTACCGCAAGGATCGGTACTTGGGCCCCAGCTATTCACAATCTATATCAATGATTTGGATGAGGGGACTAAATGCAACATTTCCAAATTTGCTGATGATACAAAGCTAGGTGGCAGTGTCAGTTGTGAAGAGGATGTGAAGAGGCTTCAAGGGAATCTCGACAGGCTCAGTGAGGGGGCTAGAACATGGCAGATGGAATACAATGTGGATAAATGTGAAGTTATCCACTTTGGTAGAAAAAACAGAAAGGCAGAGTATTTCCTAAATGGTGAAAGATTGGGGAATGCAGATGCTCAAAGGGACCTGGGTGTCCTTGTACGTGAGTCACTGAAAGTGAATGTGCAGGTGCAGCAAGCCATTAGGAAGGCAAATGGTATGCTGGCCTTCATTACAAGAGGATTTGAGTACAGGAGTAAAGAAGTCTTACTCCAATTATATAGGGCCTTGGTGAGACCACACCTGGAGTACTGTGTACAATTTTGGTCTCCTTACCTAAGGAAGGATATACTTGCCATAGAGGGAGTGCAACGAAGGTTCACGAGATTGATTCCTGGATGGCGGGACTGTCGTATGAGAAGAGATTGAGTAAACTAGGCCTGTATTCTCTTGAATTCAGAAGAATGAGAGGGGATCACATTGAAGCATACAAAATTATTACAGGGCTTGATAGGGTGGATGCTGGGAGAATGTTTCCCTTGGCTGGGGAGTCTAGAACCAGGACCACAGCCTCAGGATAAAGGGTAGGCCATTCAGGACTGAGATGAGAAGAAATTTTTTCACAGAGGGTGGTGAATCTTTGGAATTCTCTACCCCAGAGGGCTGTGGAGGCTCAGTCATTGGGTATATTCAAAACAGAAGTATAGATTTCTGACTAGTAAAGGCATCAAGGTATATGGCGATAGGGCCAGTGAATGGAGTTGAGGCAGATCAGGCATGATCTCATTGAATGGTGGAGCAGGCTCGAAGGGCCTACTCCTATTTCTTATGTTCTTATGAAAGAGGAAGGGGAGCTTCGTGGAGGCAACTTTAGCAACAGAGGAGATGTAGGTGTTTGACTGGTGTTGTGAGGACAAGACCGTTAAGAGATGAAGGAAGACTAAAGATGGAGCTAGGGTGAGAGATGGTAATGGTTGTTTGGACTTAAGGGAGACATGAAGAAATTGTCTGCTGTGCTCAAAGAGTTAAAGTATATACCTCAGGTAAATGTATTAAATTAAATAACTAACACACACACTCTGTCCTGCAGTACAGAATCATTAGCTCTGCCTCAGATTAACAGGGGAGATTTAATATATTGAAAAAAATCAGCTTCTTGGTAACTTGGAGCTGCCACTATTCCCATACTGATTATGTAATGGTTTTGGTATTACCTATAGGTGGAACAGTTCCGTGACAACCTTACTCCAAATACTGCAATACTCAGTTTAACAGTAGAAATTAACCTCAGACCAGTAACTGAATTCTATGAAATATCAGATACAGTAGATATAGGTTATCCTTGCTACATGATCAATAAAGGAAGACAGACCACTTAGAAAAAGAGCTATTAAAATACTCTCGAGAACAACTGAAAAGCCATAATTTATTGCCTACATTTCAAGAACACAATTAGTGTCTTAATGACTATAAATCTAAAATTCAAAGCTGTTTATATCTTGTTACTTTCTGGCAATCAACTAGACCGTCACTCTGTATAGCAGCAGTAATTACATCACAACCATTAATCCTTCAGTGAATCATGCATCAATACTATCTGGCCTGGCCAATGCCTGTCACAACACCCACCAACTGGGTGAGGGTTGAAAATAGCAACAGAACAAAATATATTAACAAACTAGGTTGCTCTGGGGGGGGGGAAAAGGAGACTTCAAAGCCTCCTAATTGAAGCTTACAAAAATCCAAAGCTAATGGAGACAAATTGTTTATGACAAAGGGTTCCATTACCAGGGAACGCGAGGTGAAAATAAGGAGCAAGGAGGAAAGCCAGGCAGACTTTCTCACCCAAAGACCTGTAAAGGACCACTTGGATAAATCGGTTCAAGAGACAATTGGACAGGTTTCGGGAGAAAGAGACTGAAGGGTGCGAATAACATGGTATTGATTTATGAAAGAATGAACAGGCTTGTTGAGTCTAATTGGCTTGAACAAAGTCTCATCTCTGTGCTGATTGTAAAGATCTGGTTAAATGATGTTAAGCAGTCTCAAGCCATTGCCCAGTACGAGCAGGATTTCAGCACAAAAAAGCCTAGATTGGGGTTGAAGCACATTGCTGCAGCATAGTCGCAGGAGCTTTAAGCATTCAAGTCATGCTATACCCAAAATGAGAATGTCAGTGTTTACACTGGATATCTATTATGGAAAAATGTACCATCCCCTCGCACCAACACTTCTCAACCCAAGTGCAAAAACCCACCAAATAAGATAGAAATATCAAAACAAAATGCAGCAAAATTAGAGAGTTACCGAAAGCAATCACAAATCGATAGGTTTGCTCCGGATACCCAAGCCTGGCAGGAAGTGTTGCCGGCTTTGGCTATTGATATCTGAACGTCCAAAGCACCAAATACAATTACAGGAAACTTTCGTTTATCCGGCACCCTAATATCCGGAATTCTCGCTTAACCGGCAAAAATCAGGTAAGTTTTATTATCCAGACAATACCCCGATTCTGACCTTTCGCCCCCACGAAAGGGGGGTCAACGTTCTTCCGACTCCGACCTGTCGCCGCCACGGAGGAAAAAGCCGGAGTCTCGTTTACCTTCCCTCTCCGGGTCCCAATTGTTCAGCCTGTGGCCGTGTACGGGGCTCTCGTACCTTGGTAAGTATACCTCTCTGTAATCCGGCACTTTCGATCAACCGGCACCACGCCGGTCCCGTCGGTGCCGGATAAACGAAAGTTTCCTGTAATCAGACTACTGCACTTCACCCTGAACTAGAGCTCAGCTTGTGGCCAGATCCACAGGATGACATTATCGGACTGTGTGCTGTGCTTCGCAATTTATGCTTAAATAATACTTTAAATGGGAAGGAATGAAGACAAAAATAATCGTGGTATTCTCTTTTTAAAACAGGGTACATATTGATTTAAATCAGGTTTAAGCCCCGATTCAAACCAGTTCAGTTTTACAAAATGGATTTCACATAATGGAAAAAAATACTGGACTCGTTGCTTTAAAAGTATTGAAACCATGGCTTACCTCCAGCCTTTTGACTATCTCTTTAATCTCCTCGACGTTATTATTAAAAGTCCTGACAAAAATGCACTCTCCTCGTTCATAGAAGATTTTAATTGTTGTGAGATTTGAGGTCCATCCTATAACGTCCCTGCAGGAGCAATTGAACACGACCTGCTTGGAGCTCTCTTCAATGAGCACCACAAACTCATTGGAGACACCCAGCAAACAGTCGATTTCGGCAGCACAGCTGTAGTCCTCTGCATGGACACTCCATACGATGGTTCCCAGACTGTACATCTCCGCATTGGAGTAAGGTTTCGATTTCTCTTTCTTTTTTGTTGCCAAAGAAATAAAAGGAAACTTTCCAGAAGGATCGATGGGTGTGTTGGTGACACTATTCTCTGCCAGATCTTTCAAATACTCCTGCCGTGTCCTCGTTGCCATGGCACGGAACTTTTCTGACTTGTGAGCTGCATTCTCTGCATTAATCACTTTGGCAAGTAAAAAGTCCCTGAAAACAGTTGACTTGGGGAAGGTGACTCCTTTCGGAATTGGTGGTCCAAATGCAGGCACATCTTTTGACCTTGCCACAGCGACACTACAAAAAAATTATCCATGTTATTTTTACATGACGGCTGAAGAACTGTTTATTGATCAATTGACAACATTAGCACACCCAATATGTTTGCTGTGAATGCTGGTACTCTTTCTATCCACCTTACTTTCAGAGAAAAGCATTTAGGGTGTGAAATTTCCCAAAGAGAACAAACTTGGGATGCATCAGTTGCCAATCTTCATACCAAACTGCACAATTTGATAGCGGAAAATTTTACTTTCAAAATTGTTCTGTACACAAGAAACAAAGATTATAAGTCATTAAAAATTGTATATTTAAAAAGGTACTGGTAACCTGGCATCAAGCTAGAGTGCCAAGAAGCATAGGATGTACATTCCCCCCCGCACATAGGAGGTTCCTAATCTCAGCCATTGCCGCAGTCACTGAGCAAAGGCCAGACATTTCCACAGAGTGACAATAGTAGGCAGAAGTGGAAAGTGAAGAACATGTCTTGAAGTGGTAGTCTGGGAAGAAACTATGGTCTGAATCTTAACCCCCAAAAATGGATGAAATGGGGTCAGGGTCGGGTGAGATGTTAGAACTTTAAAAATCTCAAACCAGATCTCAACCCGGTTACTTCTGGGTTTAATGGAGGTGGCACAAGGGGCGGACAGCCAGCCCGCTTCCAGGAGGCAGGTTGGCAATTTAAATATTTTAACGAGGCTGGCTGCTTTGCAGGTTTAACCCTGGCTGGCGGGGTTTCCCAGGCTTTGGGAAACCCGGCAGCTGAAGGGAGGCAAGGACAGCTTCGGGGAGAAGCTAAGTGCTTCGCTCCGGCTCCCCAAGCTCTTCCCACCCACAACTAGCAGCAGCACGCGACTTACCTGCGGCTGCGGCCTCCTCCGGAGTGCTCCCCACCCAACTACAAGCCAAGCCTGTCAATCAGGCAGGGAGCCTGTCAATCAGGCAGGGAACCTGTCAAGGCAAAATTACCCAGGCTGTGAAGTCAATACTCCACAGCCTGTGGGGAAACCCGAACTTGCAGGTTTACCGACAAACTATGCCCCAACCCCCGCCCGTCAAGATTCAGCCCCATATCTCTGGCTGCATTTCACCATGCAGAAGGCTGCAGCCAGAGAGCTACACCTTTTATCACCAGGCATCCCATTTTATCAACCATAGGACCAATGTAATATTCCTTCCTCAGTACAAAGCCTTATGCATTAATAGTATGTGTGCAGTCTCAGCCTTACTCACCTGTAACAGACACTCTCAGTGCAAGGGTTGTGCACTCTCACTATGACAAATACATGCTGAAAATGGGAGCGAATGTTCTTTGGGGTGAAGGGCATGGCTCCAGGCTCTTGCAATACTATAGTCACAATATCATTCCCAATGTGTCGTTTCCTAAGAAGCTGAAATCAAAAAGGAAAAAATAACTCATGGGTTTCCTTTAAATCCAGGTGAAACAATTTGTAAATTCTCATGTATTCATTATTATCTCTAGGAAAACAGGAATAAAAAAAAAAAAATTCCCGATTGGGATATTCTTAATAGAGATCATCAACATGAGGAGAGACCCCAGTATTTCCTGTGGAACCACTCTGATCAGCCTTACTGTTGATGTCAGCTGAGTGGCTTCCACTTTATGTGCATAGCCAAAGAATGACAGCTCTGTAGTAAGGAAAAATAACTAATCTCCTGGGCAAAACTACGGCAGATGGGGAAGTGTGAGGTCATCTACTTTGGATCTGAGAAAGCCAATTCAGAATATTATTATTATTTTATTTATTTATTTATTTTTTAAATGGTGAGAGACGAGGAACTCTGGAGGAGCAAAGGGATCGATACTAGGACCACTGCTTTTCTTGATATATATTAATGACTTGGACTTGGGTGTACAGGGCACAATTTCAAAATTTGCAGATGACACAAAACTTGGAAGTGTAGTAAACAGTGAGGAGGCTAGTGATAGACTTCAAGAGGACATAGACATGCTGGTGGAATGGGCAGACACGTGGCAGATGAAATTTAACGCAGAAAAGTGCGAAGTGATACATTTTGGTAGGAAGAACGAGGAGAGGCAATATAAACTAAAGGATACAATTCTAAAGGGGGTGCAGGAACAGAGAGACCTGGGGGTATATATGCACAAATCGTTGAAGGTGGCAGGGCAGGCTGAGAAAGTGGTTAAAAAAGCATATGGGATCCTGGGCTTCATAAATAGAGGCATAGAGTACAAAAGCAAGAAAGTTATGAAGAACCTGTAGAAAACACTGGCCTCAACTGGGGTAGCGTGTCCAATTCTGGGCATCGCACTTCAGGAAGGATGTGAAGGCCTAAGAGAGGGTACAGAAAAGATTTACAAGAATGACAGCGCAGACCTGAGTGGGAGCATAAAGGGAGATGAGAGGAGAAGGCCCAGAACACAGCGCGTACCTGAGCGGAAACAGCGACATAAAGGGAGATGAGAGAAGGCCCAGAACACAGCGCGGACCGGAGCGGGAACGGCAGCATAAAGGGAGATGAGAGAAGGCCCAGAACACAGCGTGGACCGGAGCGGGAACGGCGGCATAAAGGGAGATGAGAGAAGGCCCAGAACACAGCGCAGACCGGAGCGGGAATGGCGGCAGCGGCATAAAGGGAGCTGAGCGGCGACTTAAAAAAAGACAAGACACAAGGAGCGACGTCACAGGAGAGCAGGTAGGTGATTGGTTGGAGGCAGAGTATAAATCAAGCGGGAGGACCCGAGAGTGCGCAGACCGGAGCAGTGGTGGCAGCGAGGAGGCGGAGTATGAATCGAGCGGGAGGCCCAGACCGGAGCAGCAGCGAGGAGGCGGAGTACCTCCAGCAAAAACAACAAAAGCAACAACTGCAAAACAGCTAAAGTGGCGTCACAACCAGGGAAAGAGCGGATTGGTGAGTAGCTGGTAAGTGTTTCTAGTTAATAGTCGATTAAGTAAAGGCATGGCAGAGCAGCTCAGTCCTGTGGAATGCATATACTGTGCCATGTCGGGACTCCAGGACGCTTCCTGTGTCCTGGACAACCACGTGTGCAGGAAGTGTTGTCAGCTGGAGGAGCTCGAGCTCTGGGATTTGGAGCTTGAGCAGCAGCTGGTGTCACTGTGGTGCATCCGCGAGGCTGAGAGCTTCGTGGATAGCATGTTTCAGGAGGTGGTCACCCGCAGATAAAGAGTGTGCAGGCAGAGAGGGAATGGGTGACCACCAGACAGAAGAGGAGGACCAGGCAGGTAGTGCAGGAGTCCACTGAGTGCATCTCACTCTCCAACCAGTATTCGGTTCCGAGTACTGGTGAGGGCGATGGTTCCTCTGGGAATACAGCCAGCGCCAAGTCCACAGCACCACGGGTGGCTCAGCTGTACGGGGGCGGCAGGGGGGAGGAAGAAGAGTGGGAAAGCAATAGTGATCGGGGATTCAATAGTTAGGGGAGCAGACAGGCGTTTCTGCAGCCACAGACGTGACTCCAGGATGGTGTGTTGCCTCCCTGGTGCGAGGGTCAAGGATGTCACCGAGCGGCTGCAGAACATTCTGAGGGGAGAGGGCGAACAGCCAGAGGTCGTACCAATGACATAGGTAGAAAGAGGGATGAGGTCCTGCAGGCAGATTTCAGGGAGCTAGGAAAGAGATTAAAAAGCAGGACCTCAAAAGGTAGAAATCTCCGGATTACTCCCGGTGCCACGCTCTAGTGAGTATAGAAATAGCAGGATAGAGCAGATGACTGCGTGGCTGGAGAGATGGTGCAGGAGGGAGGGCTTTAGATTCCTGGGGCATTGGGACTGGTTCTAGGGGAGTTGGGACCTGTACAGGCTGGACGGGTTGCACCTCAACAGGGCCGGAACCAATATCCTCGTGGGGAGGTTTGCTAGTCCTGTTGGGAGGGTTTAAACTAATTTGGCAGGGGGATGGGCACCAGGATGTAACATTAGAAAGGGGAACTAAAGTGATCAAAGGATTGGGAGAGGCAGAGAGCACTAAAGTAAGAAATAGTAAGGTATTAGGTGGGGTCAAACCAAGAGAGAATACAGGATGGTCTAAGATGGGTTGACAGTGTATGTATGTGAATGCACGAAGCGTAGTAAACAAGGTAAGTGAGCTGCAGGCACAAATAGCCACATGGGAATATGATGTTGTGGCAATAACGGAGACCTCGCTCAAAAAAGGGCAGGATTGGGTATTAAATATTCCTGGTTATAAGGTGTCCAGGAAAGATAGGGAAGGAAAGA
Organism: Squalus acanthias; assembly: GCA_030390025.1. Classification (NCBI taxonomy): domain Eukaryota; kingdom Metazoa; phylum Chordata; class Chondrichthyes; order Squaliformes; family Squalidae; genus Squalus; species Squalus acanthias. The sequence continues at coordinate 83,994,670 of CM059425.1, read as the reverse complement.
TAGGAGGTGGTGTGGCTGTATTGGTCAAGGAGAATGTTACAGTACTGGAGAGGGAGGATGTCCTGGAGGGGTCAAGGACAGAATCTTTATGGCTGGAGTTAAGAAATAATAGAGGTGCCATTACACTACTAGGTGTATTCTATAGACCACCAAATACTGTAGTGGGAAAGATATGGAGGAGCAAATTTGCAGAGAAATTACAGAGAGGTGCAAGAACTATAGAGTAGTAATAATGGGGGACTTCAACTATCCTAATATAGACTGGGATTATAATAGTGTTAAGGGCAGAGAAGGGGATGAATTTCTGAAGTGTGTTCAGGAGAACTTTCTTGATCAGTATGTTTCCGGCCCGACGAGGGAGGAGGCATGCTGGATCTGGTTCTGGGGAATGAGGTAGGTCAAGTGGAGCAAGTGTTAGTCGGGGAACATTTAGGGAACAGTGATCATAGTATAAGGCTTAGATTAGCTATGGAAAAGGACAGGGAGCAATCTAGAGTAAAAATGTTTAACTGGGGGGGGAAGGCCAATTTCAGTGGGAAGAGAACGGATCTGGCCCGAGTAAACTGGAATCAAAGATTGGTAGACAAAACTGTAATGGAACAATGGGCTGCCTTTAAAGAGGAAATAGTCCAAGTACAGTTGAGGTACATTCCCACTAGGGGGAAAGGCAGGGCAACTAAAGTCAGGGATCCCTGGATGACGAAAGAGATAGAGAATATGATGAAGCAGAAAAAGAGCGCCTATGACAGATGTCAGGTTGCAAATACATCTGAGAATCAGGCTATATATAGAAAGGTCAGGAGAAGTGAAGAAGAAAATAAGAGGGGCAAAGAGAGGATATGAGAATAGAATGGCAGCCAACATAAAAGGTAATCCAAAAGTCTTCTATAGGCATATAAATAGTAAAAGGGTAGTAAGAGGAGGGGGTGGGGCCGATTAGGGACCAAAAAGGAGACCCATGCAATGGAGGCAGAGGGTATGGCTGAGGTACTAAATGAGTACTACTTTGCATCCGTCTTCACCAAGGAAGAGGATGCTACCATAGACATAGTAATGGAGGAGGTAGTGGAGATACTTGATCAGATAAAAATTGATAAAGAGAGGTATTAGAAAGGCTGGCTGTACTTACAGTAGATAAATCACCAGGAGCGGATGGATGCATCCTAGGATGCCAAGGGAATTGAGGGAGAAAATCGCAGAGGTACTGGCCATAATATTCCAATCCTCCATAGATACGGGGGTGGTGCCAAACGACTGGAGAATTGCACATGCACCATTGTTCAAAAAAGGTGTAAAGATAAACCCAGCAACTACAGGCCAGTCAGTTTGACAACGGTAGTGGGGAAGCTTTTAGAAACAGTAATCTGGGACAAATTTCAGAGTCACTTGGACAAGTGTGGATTAACTAAGGAAAGCCAGCATGGATTTGTTAAAGGCAAATCGTGTTTAATTAACTTGATTGAGTTCTTTGGTGAGGTAACAGAGAGGGTTGATGAGGGTAATGCAGTTGACGTAGTGGACATGGATTTCCAAAAGGCGTTTGACAAAGTGCCACATAATAGGCTTGCCAGTAAAGTTGAGGCCCATGGAATAAAAGGGACAGTGGCAGCATGGATATGAAATTGGCTAAGTGATAGGAAACAGAGAATAGTGGTGAACGGTTGTTTTTTGGACTGGAGGAAGGTATACAGTAGTGTTCTCCAGGGGTCAGTTCTAGGACCACTGCTTTTCTTGATATATATTAATGATTTGGACGTGGGTGTACAGGGCACAATTTCAAAATTTGCAGATGACACAAAACTTGGAAGTATATTGAACAGCGAGGAGGAGAGTGATAAGACTTCAGGAAGATATAGACAGGCTGGTGAAATGGGTGGACACGTGGCAGATGAATATTAACGCAGAAAAGTGTTAAGTGATACATTTTGGTAGAAAGAATGAGGAGAGGACATATAAACTAAATAGTACAATCATGAAGGGGGTGCACGAACAGAGACCTGGGGGTATGTGTGCACCAATCTTTGAATGTGGCAGGGCAGGTTGAGAAAGCAGTTAAAAAGGCTTACGGGATCCTGGGATTCATGAATAGAGGTATAGAGTACAAACTGTATAAAATACTGGTTCAGCCCCAACTGGAGTACTGTGTCTAATTCTGGGCACCGCACTTTAGGAAAGATGTGAAGGCCTTAGAGAGGGTGCAGAAAAGATTTACGAGAATGATTCCAGGAATGAGGGACTTCAGTTATGTTGATAGACTGGAGAAGCTGGGGTTGTGCTCCTTGTGCAGAGAAGATTTGATAGAGGTGTTCAACATCATGAGGGATCTGGACAGAGTGGATAGAGAGAAACTGTTCCCATTGGCAGAATGGTCAAGAACCAGAGGACACAGATTTAAGGTGATTGGCAAAAGAACCAAAGGCGACGGAAGAAAAAACATTTTTATGCAGCGAGTGTTTAAGATCTGGAATGCGCTGCCTGAAAGGGTGGTGGAGGCAGATTTAATCACGGCTTTCAAAATAGAGTTGAATAAGTACCCGAAGGAAAAAAAATTCCAGGGCTACGGGGAAAGGGCGGGGGAGTGGGACTAGCTGAAGTGCTCTTGCAGAGAGCCGGCATGGGCTCGACAGGCCTCCTTCTGTGCTGTAACCATTCTATGATTCTAATGGTTCCAGGGATGAGGGATTTCAGTTGCGTGGATAGACTGGAGAGAAGCTGGGGTTGTTCTCCTAAGAGCAGAGAAAATTGAAAGGAGATTTGATAGAGGTGTTCAAAATCATGAGGGGTCTGGACAGAGAGAAACTGCTCCCATTGGTGGAAGGGTCGAGAACCAGAAGACACAGATTTAAGGTGATTGGCAGAAGAACAAAAGGCAACATGAGGAAAAACTTTTTTATGCAGCGAGTGGTTAGGATCTGGAATTCACTGCCTGAAAGGGTGGTGGAGGGCAGTCTGAATCGTGACTTTCAAAAGGTAAACGGATAAGTACCTGAAGGAAATTTTTTTCCAGGGCTACAGGGAAAGGGCAGTGGAATGGGACTAGCTGAAGTGCTCTTGCAGAGAGCCGGCACTGGCTCGACGGGCCGAATGGCCTTCTTCTGTGCTGTAACCATTCTGATTATTCTAGTTTAGCTTCAAGATTGACAGGTGACACAAACAGTTAAGATGTCTCAGCTACTAATATCCTGTAACAGTCACTTAAAACTAGACAAATAAAGGCTTTGTAGAAAAAAGAAAGCTCTCTCTTACTGTTGGACCTTGGCCTACCTGCTGCTTGTTGTTTGGTGTGTAAGGAAGCAGGGTGGAGACGTGAAACATGATCTCATAATCTTTGTAGGTCGTGTAGAGGGAATGAGTGCCGGTTGAGTCAGCTGAAAACACAGCAATGCAGGATTAGCATCATCAGCGAGAAAAGAACTCGAAAATACAGATGAGAATACAATGAAACCACCACCCTGCATACTGGAAGAATTTAATCGACATTTGACTACACAGACCACAATAACTGAACAGCAGTTGTCCTCTTCTGCAGGAAGATTGCTCTGTGCCAACCACGTGCGAATATTGCTTACATGATTGGCAGGAACGAATCAGATCCGAGGACCATATTCGACAACAAACACAAAAGGCAACCGTGAGAATTCCTCATCAAGAACTGAGCAATTAAGCACACCAGCTGAAATAACTATAACTATTTAATAGCTGAACTTAGAGTTGAAGTTCTAAGAATAGCCTTAGGGAAGTCTGAAAGAGCCTAGATCTAGAGAGCCGATTAGATTGATTGCAGCACCTCGTAATTATTTGATTAATAGAGACCTAGGTTGGCCAGAAGTCAGCAATATCAGTTTTCAAATATGCAGTTCCAAATTCAATTTTTATTTTGTCTGCAGTGCAATGTCAAAGGAGTTCAATTAGTATTCTATTAAAATCTTAGCTGTAACTCAACAGTATCCCCAGGCCTACCAACTCTTGCAATCAGTGGGAGTCTCGTGAAAGAGACTATCTTCATGCCTAATGACTGCAATCTCCTGCGCATATAGACTGTTCTGCTAATTCCTGGTATTTCTCTTGCCTTCCCTTGTTGGAGACAAGGCTATCACAGTGTGCGTAGCAATAATGAAAGGCTTATATGGAAGCTGTAGGTGCACAACTGAAAAGCTCGCACCGAGGATCTGTCCATGGTGATTTCTGAATATTAATCCTACGTGCAATACTTGGGGGGGGTGGGAAAGAGCCTTCTTAGAAAAAGTTTCTAATCCGGCAGCAAGTAGTGCAGGATAGTTGCTAGAGAGAAGGTTTCATCCTTGATTAATAATGCTTATCCAGTTAAAAAGGGTGCACTCTTGCTCATCCAACCTTTTCTTTACAAACGTGTGAAAATCTCAAGCTTTCTGGGTGCTGTGATCCCAATTAGTGTAGCGTTTATTGGTTTTTCATTTTTATCACTCGTTACCTTAAAATCACTCATTGACTTTCTTCTCAACTGGGAATTACACTCTGTGCTCGGTTTACTCGATAGTGAATGAAGTCCGCTGAAATGGCTTGGTTAGACTAAATTTGGCTATCGATAGTGAGATATTAATCATCAGCATAAACTATTTCTTTTGCCAAAGACCCTTTATTGGCACTCAGATTTGAGAAGCTACTTCAAAAGAAAATCCATATCTACTGAAAATGAATTTTTTTATTGATCCGCTGATGTTTACTGTCCAGGTGTATATTCTATGCATCTTTGGGCTAACAAATCAATAAGTGGATACACTTTGGTTGATTACTGTAAGATGGTGCTGCACTTTATAGCCTTAATAACCTGGCTTCTTACTGAAAAGAAGCATGGATTAAAATCAGAACACAAGCATATATTTTAAATTGATGCAAGCTTTACCATCTGTAGCTAGTTAGATATCAGGTCACAAAGCTACGCATACCCCTGAATTTTAACAAAGTTGCACGTTTTACGAGTAGATCCCTTGGTCACCTATTTGTTAAAAGTCACCAACCTGTGTAGAACTGTGCAATACAGGCCAGGAAGATGAAATCCAGAGCCAGTATGGAGTCAGACAATCTCAACTAGGGCAGCTCCCTCAGCACCCCTCCACAAGGGCAGGGTGGAGAGGAGAAGAGGGGCAATCAGCCAGGGCTATCGCTCCTATTTTTTGTTAGGCAAGGGTATTAAGGGTTACAGAACCAAAGCGGGTAGATGGACTTAAGATACAGATCAGCCATGATCTAATTGAATGGTGGGACAGGCTCGAGGGGCTGAATAGCCGACGCTTGTTTCTATGATTGCTATCCAGAAACCCGTGCAAACACACACTGGCCAGAATAGAATCAGGATCAGCTGTGATGCTCCCATGGTCAAAAAGCCAAACACTCAAGCTTAGATTTAATAATCGTAATACCAATAGTAACCGATTCATTTTAATGGACTACAGTCAGCATTGCAATCATAAAATGCCGACCCGACGATCTTGGCTTACACATGCTAGAATGTCCATTTGGGCACTGGAAGCTACCTGGTATTGCGTAACTGTACTTCACAATGAATTAGTTTTGTTGCCTCCCAGGTGCTAGGGTAAGGGACATTTCAGAAAGACTGGAAGAGTTTGTGGCAGGGGAGGGTCAACGTCAGTCATAGTGGGCCGCATGCGAGCCTACGATACAATAAAAGGAAAGGCTTGAAGTTCTGCAAAAGGCGTTTAGAAGATTAGGAAGCAAATTTAGCAGCAGGACCGCAAGGTTGGGAATATCTGGATTACTACTGCAGCCATGTGCTAGAATGGAGAAGAATAGGAAGATTAGGGAGCACAACACATGACTAAAGGGGTGGTGTCAGGAAGAGGGTATCCATTTCATCATTGGCATCACTTCTGGGGAACATGAGAGCTATTCCATAAAGCTGTGCTAAAGGGAGCTGATGAACTGGCAAAAGAGATAAATAGGAAAAATGAAAAGTCATTTAAAGTAGAAAGGAAAGGGTTGGAGGATGGGGGGTGGGGGTGGTGTAGAAAAAATAAAAGCAATCAGAAAGATCAAGTAGATAAATAAATTAATATATACAACAACTGATATTTATGTAGCGCCTTTAACATAATAAAATGTCCAAGGCGTTTCACAGGAGCGTTATCAAAAATAAAAACAAAATTTACAAGCAAAAACAATAGCATGCAGATGGAATAAAGGGAAGAGGAAAATCAAATCGACCTGTTATTCGCAATGAAATAACTGAGATAAAGAAACATGTTACCTTGAACAAAAAAAACCTCAAGCGAAAGGGAGTCATTTTAATTACCCACTCATTGATTGGGCCAGGAAGGAAGAGAGGAACATGAAATTCCAAAATGTGTGCAGAACACCTTCCTCAAGCAGTATGTTCATATTCCTACAAAGGGAGGGGCATTGCTAAATCTAGTTATGAATAATGAAATAAGTAGATGATGTTAAATATGGCTGAACATCTTCAGAGTAGTGCCCATAATATGCTAAGCTTTAAAGTGCAAATAGAGACGGATAAAGTTAGTACAGAAACAGGGGCATCAGATTGGAATAGGGTCGATTTCAGAAAGATGAGAAATAAGCTAGGTGAGGTGCAAAAGATAAATTGTTACGAGAGACTGTGGGATTTTTCTTTAAAAAGGAGATTGCAAAAGTTGCAGAATATGTACCATTAAAAAAAAACTACTTCACATTTCAAAATGCCGTGGTTAAGTGGTTAGAAACAAACTAAAATTTAACAAGAGTGCGTGGCATTGATAAAAGTAAACAGGAAATTAGAAAAGGATATGAAATGCAAGAGGGGATATGAGGAGTGAATCTCAAAAGAACAGTAAAATATTATTCTACATACATATCAGTAAAAAGTCAATTGTTAAATGCGAGGTGGGACTAGGGTTGCCAAGCCTCCAGAATTTTCCTGGAGACTCCAGGAATTAAATATTAATCTCCGAGACACTACTGCAAGCAAACCCAGGAGAAAAATCATTGGGGCATGAAAAAAAGTGTTTTTTTTTTTCCATTTCTTTGAACACCTTCATTTATTACTTACACAAGTATTGGAAATGGGAAAAAAGACTGGCTGACAGTCAAAAATCATCCAATAGAATAATGAAGAGTCTGTTTGTTTTGATTGGCGTATGAAGGTAGTACGTCGCGAGGATGGGTGTGTCGAACAACCGATGGTGGGAGCATGGGGTCGGGGCAGTTGGAGGCAGGAGGTCATTTGATGAAACTACCCAGAATACATCCCACCAAAGTTGGCCACCGTAGACGGGGCTCGAGAGCGGAGTGAGGCAGTGGAGGATTAAGTGGAAATTGGCAGGGATAATTAACAAGTACTTCACTTCAGTGTTTACAAAAGAGAAGGATATTGGGGAGGAGTTAAATCCTGAATTGGTTAAAAGTGAGATGAAAGATATTATAATAAATATTAGAGAAGTTAGTTAAGCTAAAGGAGGGCAAATGCCAGGATCTGAAATAACAGAAGCCATAGAAGTTATATTTTAGGATTACATTGAGAATAGCCAACATAATACCCATTTTCAAAAAGAGAGCAAGAGATCCATCTAGGATAATTACAGGCTAATTAGCTTAACGTGTGGTAGGGAAAATTTTGGAATTTTTAATTAACGATAAAATGACTAAATATCTAGTTAAATAGAAAATAATTAGAAACAGCCAACATGGATTTTCAAAGGCAAATCGACAAACATGGAGTTTGTTGAGATGACGACACATATGGGGGGAAAGACAGTGGATGTGCTCGACTTGAATTTTCAGAAGCCTCTGACAAGGGATCACACAGGACATTACTGAAGAAATTTTAAAGACTATGGAATTAGGAGGAAGGTAGGAAAGAGATTATGGAGATAAGGACAGTTTTGCAGATTGGTTGCACACGGGTGTGATATGGGTGGCAGTGTCCCACAGGGTGCTGTTCTGGGACTGCTTATGGTGTGTACATCAACGATTTAGATATAGAGCTAGAGGGAGAGGTGTCTAGATTTGCAAATGATACTAAAATAGGAGACATAATAAATCATTGAGGACCCAAGGAGGCTGCAAAGAAATATTGATAAGGCAGCTGAATTGGCAAAAAAAGCGGCAGATGCAATTCAATGTCAGTAAATGTGAAGTGGCACATTTTAGTAAAAAAAAAGGTGGTAATAATTATAATTTGACTCAGCAGAGATCTGCAAAAGGTTTATTTTTCCAGGGAAAGCTGGGTGATGTACAAGAACAGAGGGATTAAAATCAATACCTCAAGTATATAAGGGCAGAAAAAAGGAATACTGGGTTTTGCAACAAGAGGCACAGAATATAAAAATTGAGATGTAATGGTGAATCTCGTCCCCAAATCCTTCATGGACTTTACCCCATGTCACAGGACAAATGGCCCCTTCCTACAAAGAAATGCAAAGGCAAGCCTTCAAAAAACATACTGAACTGCTGGGGTCATATCTAAATCCCGACAGGTTTATATTTTACATAAGTGCACGCATTCTGCTGACATCATCCATGGGGTGTTCATGAAATCCATTCAGTAGCTACTACCAAATATCACACAGCTGGTCAATTTCTAGATCATATAAAGCTGTTTTTTTCTTCTTTTTAAACCCAAGTAGCCCACTGACATTCACTGTTTAGGATCACACATGAGGAACAGCTGGTAGGGCAAGGCACCGAGAGCTGACAGTGTGCCCGTGGTGTCATGAGTCACTATCTTCAACAGAGGAGAGAAGAAAAGGGAGAAAATTGGGAAAGAGGGGCAGAGGAGGCAGCACTGTGTGACCATTCCAGGTCGTCTAATTACCATATTCTCACAAAATTCTATAATTCCCTGAAGCCCTTACTTTTGGTGTCGAGCTGGGCTCGATACTTGTCGAAGCCTTGAGGCGCACTTTGTCTCCCAGCAGCTGGAGAAACTCTTCAAATGCAGAGCCAGCCACCTCATTGTTGTACATCTCTTCCTCCGTGCTCTGTCCAGCTTTACAATACATTACCCCCACTTTGTGCTGGAAACTAAGCTGTTAGAATAGAGACACAAATGGGTTACATTTTCATCTGAAACAACAAAGTGCATCGACTGCATAGTAGAACGTATAGTGAAACCTTGAGTATTTACCACAATGGGTCCCCCCTCTACCCCAGTGGCTATCACAACGAAAGAGTACCTCAGTAGACTGGCAGACTCCTCTATAGCTATAACATCTGTATCACATGATGATCCTTTGTTTCAAAACAGCCTTAGATTCGCCAGTGTAATACTGGCAGCACAGACTTCTGTAGGCCTCCGTACCTAACGCTCTGCATAGAGTTGTTTCCCAACTCAACTCAAGCCCCAATTCATCCCATCTCCTCCAAAAATTCTCGCAGAAAATCTTTTTTTTTTAAATTTGTTCTCGGGATCTTGGAATTTCTGATATTGCCTGTATTTATTGCTCATCCTTAGTTGTCCTGAGAAGGTAGCGATACAACAGAGTGGCTTGCTAATTCACTTCAAAGAGCAGTTAAGAGTCAACCATGTTAGTGTGTGACTGGAGTCACAGAGGCCAGACCGGGCAAGGACAGCAGGTTTCCTTCCCTAAAAGGACATTAGTGCACCAGTTGGGTTTTTACAACAATCCAATAGCTTCATTGTCATTTTTTTAAATATTGAATTCAAATCCTCAAAAGGAATGGTGGGATTTGAACTCATGTTGCGGGTTGAGAATAGATGGTGTAACTGATGGAGTCGATGGTTTTCTGGAGACACGAGTAAACTGTAGCATTAACGCAGGCAAAACAGAGACTTTTATATAGGATAGCAAAATACTGCGGATGCTGGAAATCCGAAATAACAACAGAAAACGCTGGAAAAACTCAGCAGGCCAGGCAACATCCGTGGAGAGAGAAAGAGAGTTAACGTTTCAGGTCGAAACCCTTCGTCGGAAGAGACTTTTATATGTTGGAGACTGTTTCATATGCAAAGCTTTGTTCTACTAAATGGTTTGCCTCTAGGTATTAATAGCTGGGTCATAACTTCATGTCTCATCATGTAACCAATGTAAATAATATTTACCTACAAACATGAAAGAGTTAATAGCACCCAATAACATTCCATCACCTCTGACCAATATCTACCCTGCAGTCCTTGCATAATAGGGACCACCATCCTTGCTTGGAGGAGGGTAAGAGACCTTGACATAATTCTCATTGGCAGGATTTTTCTGCTGTTGCCACTTAATAGTGGAACCTTTCATCATAGTGATCTTTCACAATGCATTCTGTACATGGTAATTAAAAAATCTGCCGGATTTACTCTAGTGTGCAATGGGAAAATGTTTCAATGTTTCAACTGGGGCCATGATTTCCCCCTACCTCGGCAGGTCCGGTGCGGCCAGGGTTGGTGGCGGGTCCCGACCTCGCTGCTGGCTCCAGCCCGCTCTGTGAAAATGATTTTACCGTGATTGGGCTTGTTAAGCCCACCCAGCACATTTGCCGGCCAATTGAAGGAAGCGGGTCTGATGACGTCACATGATGACGCGTCGTCATCAGCCGGGTTCCTTAAAGGGACCACGCGCAAATTGATTTTGACATTTGTGCGGTCAGTGTTCTACAGCATTGAGGTGCTGCAAACACTGACAAGCACTGCACAGAGGTGCACGGCTGCACCCAGGCTCTTCCATTACTCCCTCCATATGCTTATGGAGAGAGTCACAGCATGCAGTGAGGTCCTCTTCTCTTCCAATGGGCAGAAGAGACCTCCCCGGGAGATCAACGCAGCCTGGTTGCACATTGCACAGGAGGACACAAGCAGGGATGTCATCAGGAGGACCAGACTGCAGAGGCACAAACCTTTCAATGATCTCAGTAGATCACAAAACGTTACTGCAAAGCCACACTCAACCTCATCCTGCTGTGCCACTCATCACATCCCCATCACTCTGCCTTCCCTACCCTACTCCTGCACATCCTTACTCACACCAACTTACCTTGCACCTCCACCCATCCCTCTCTATCTACATTATCACTTCCCCATCTGACTAGCCACCCCTCACACTCACCCTCATCCTAGTCCAATCATACCACCTAACAACACACAAGGGTAGGCACTTGTGTGTTTTAGCCAACACTCATGTAAAGTTTCTGTTAATGTGCTGTCAAACATTGAAATCTTTATTTTGAACACTTTGCGTTCTTGGACAGATTTGTGTGCACCTTTGGAAGTGGCTTAGTGAGTTGCAGTGAATGGTGAGACCTAACGGTACCCCCCACAATGGCGATGAGTGTGAAAGGAATGGCTTGGGCATTGTAGGGATGCTTTATGGTGTTGGTGCCAACCTGGCGCATCATATGGCAGCGTCAAGTGAAGTAAATTTGGCCATGGTTAGGCCATCCTTGGCAGTAATGTGGTCGGGTGCTGATGCCCTCTGTTCTGTGCAGCATCAGTTGATTGTGGAGAAGGTTGGTGTTGTTGTTGGTGCTGCTGGTGTTGGGGCTGATCGTGGTGGGATTCTGAGGACCAAGGTGAGATAGTTTCAAGGGTACCGATGCTGATGTAATAGATGGCAGGTGAACTTTGTGATGACAGAAGTGATCTGTCAGTGGTGAGAGAGGTTGTTCCAATGAGGTGACACTGGATAGAGAGTTTGTTCCAAACACTTGCAACCTGCATAAAGCTCAATCTGTCTTCCAAATGCAGTAAGCAACAGCTTCTGAACTTGGAAAGTGAACAGCTGAGAGATGGGAGCTTTTATACCACATTTACAGCTGTCAAGTAGAGATGATTTCATGGCAATACAACTCCCGACCTCCTTACCCGACGTGATCCCGGAGCAGCGTGAACCCTGTGGGCGACCTCATAAAATGTAAAAGTGAGCTCAAAATACTTTTTAAGTGGCTCTTAACAAGGTCATAATGACCTGAATTGGCTCCCCCACCGCTGTGTGTTGGGTCTTTTCAGCGTTGACAGACCCGACATCTGGGAAAGTCTCGTGGTGGCGGCGGGTTCCCGACCCGCTGGCAAAAAAAAATTCCCACCCGATCTGCCACCAAACGCTCCCGCTGACCCCACCACCCCCCCCCCCCCCGAAAAAATCCCCCCTCTGTATCCAATAGTGCATCAGTTTCTCTCCCTTTCCCTGAATTTGGATCAGCAGGTTTCTTCCTCAGTGTTTGTTTAGCATTCAGACAGGTCCCTTGGGAGGAGTCAACTTACCCACCAGGATTATTCTGACCATTTTCAGACTCCTAAAAGCTTGTTGCAAAATACTGATCCAGTCTTACACCAACAGAGCGTCATTTTAGGAAATGCGCTGAGGATATTTGGCAGTGTTCAACCTGCCACAGAAGGTTCCAGCAAGAAGGTGATCAAAGCTCATTAATGTGACTGAGCCCATCTTGCATGGAAAGAGTGCAGTATTTAGTCCAGCAGGCTACCAAGTTTGGGTTCTACATTACTGACCAACCAGAGCAGTAAACTACTTAGAAAGTGCCTCAACATACAGATATTTTACACAAACAGAGCTCCTCAATGTCAATTACATGAATTACAGTTCTGGTTGATGACGTGATTTTTTTCATCAGAATATGTATCAATTCTCTATGTAGCCAGTTTTGTGAAACTGTTACTCTGCAGATCCTCTCATTTTTATTCTACATTAATGAACAAATATGACAGCCAATTCTTGACTTGATTCTCAATATCCTATATAAATTTCAACATGGCCACCAAGTCAGAGACTGAGGGCTGAATTTTGCCAGCCCTGGGGAGGCGGGACTGCTGGAAAAATGGCAGAATTTGGGTGCGGGTGCCCAACCCGCCCCCATGCCATCTTGCCAGGAGGCAGGTAGCCGTCCCGCGCCAGGTCTAGTCTCCTTGGAGACGGGAAGGGATTACAGCCACTTAACTGCCTGTTAACAGGGAGTTAACAGGCAGAAAAAAGAGGATTAACCCACTTTGCCCTCACAAGTGCGGGCTTCCCGAAGACTCCGAAACGCACCAGGGTCACCGAGGCGAGTAGTGGGTCGGAGGGGTCCAAAAGTGTGCTGTGGAGGTGAGTATCTGAGGTAAGTGCAAAGTGTTAGAAAAAGGGTACTTACCTTTGTTTCTTCCTGCAGGCTTCAATCGGTGGGTATCTGAGGAAGAGTGTGTTTGAAGACCAGGACCTCAAACCCGGCACTAAGCTCATGCTCTGCAGAGCAGCAGTGATACCCGCCCTACTGTATGCTTCAGAGACATGGACCATGTACAGCAGGCACCTCAAAGCACTGGAGAGGTACCACCAATGCTGCCTCCGCAAGATCCTGCAAATCCATTGGCATGATAGGCGCACCAACGTCAGTGTTCTTGCTCAGGGCAACATCCCCAGCATTGAAGCTTTGACCACGCTCGATCAGCTCCGATGGACGGGTCACATTGTCCGCATGCCCGATACGAGACTCCCAAAACAAGCGCTCTACTCGGAGCTCCGGCACGGCAAGAGAGCCCCAGGTGGGCAGAGGAAACGCTTCAAGGACACCCTCAAAGCCTCCTTGAAAAAGTGTAACATCCCCACCGACACCTGGGAATCCCTGGCCCAAGACCGCACAAAGTGGAGGAGAAGCATCTGGGAAGGCGCCGAACACCTCGAGTCTCTTCGCCGGGAGCAAGCGGAAGCCAAGCGCAGACAGCGCAAGGAGCGCACGTCAACCCAAGCACCCCACCCACCTGCCCCTTCAACCACCGTCTGCCCCACCTGTGACAGAGACTGTAGGTCCCGCATTGGACTCATCAGTCACCTGCAAACTAATTTTTAATGTGGAAGCAAGTCATCCTCGGTTCCGAGGGACTGCCTAAGAAGAAGATACGGAGAGTCTCGCACCTCTGTGGTAGAGATGATAGATAGCCGTTGCATTCTCCAATGCAACCATCTAATTTCTGCAAAAGAAAAAGAGGTTTGATGAGGTCTTGAATTCAAGAACTCATCAAACTAGAGAATGTCAGTGTTTGACAGCTTCACAGAGCTGTCAAACGATGACAATTCATCTGTCAAAAATTTTTGACAGATGAAACGTCATACGTTGACGTTCTCTGTAACCGGCTTTCCCTTAATTGGCCTGCTAAGCCCGCTGGGCGGACTTAACAAGGTCAATCAAGGGAAAATAGCGTGGGTTGGCCAGAAGTTGTTGGAGGCGGGACTGAAACCCGACAAGTGGGAGTCTCGCCTCCAAAAGCTCCCAATTGGCAAAATCCAGCCCTGAAACTCTGGACCAATCACAAAATCTTTACAGGAGAGCCTATGTACCAGCATGCTAGAATCTAACGCATGCTCTACTTTCTTGATGTTTCCGCACTTATTCAAACTTCCCCTTCTCTCTCCCACCACCAATAAAATATAGTTAGCAAAAAAGAATTACCTTGGAAGACACAAAGTAGCTCGAATGCAGAAAGAATTCTAGATCACTGAATTCAAACTGCATAAATCAACAAATATACACACTTTATTAATAAAACAGACTGCACACTTCAAACATAGAGCCTTGCCATCAGTAGTTCTTTTGAAAATCGAACAAAGAATTATAATTAGTATTAACATTCCTCCTCCCCCATTTGCTTAAACAGTGACTGTTATTCACATCATTTGGGAAGGTGGTAAGAGAAGCAAGCTACTTTGAAGAATTCAGTGAAAGACAAGACACCTTTGTGAAACATGACCCCTCAAACATCTTTGAGCAGCCACCTCTACTGGTCATTATAACCAGCGCATACTTGTCCCACTCCTCTGAGCCAAAACCACCCTTCCAGCTCATCGATTAAAAGAAAGCAGGATTAAACGCACAAGAACACTCACCCCTTGTTCATCCAGTTTCATAAGCTGCTCTGTGACTTTGGGGGTGTTCAAGCCCAGTCTGAGACAATTAACACTGAGCTCTGATACGGCAAATTCAAGCACTTCCTTCATGGGAATACCTCTGGCTGTGCCATGTTTAGCTGTTGAAGGAACTGCATCTTCCAGTACAGAACCTCTTAAAGTAGTCAGCTGAAAAATAATATCAAAACAGGATTTAATCTTGCTGCCCCCCACAATGGCTTAGCATGTTTACCCAGCGAGTAGCTGAGTTGCACTGACCAAGGTTCCAGACTCGATTCTCAGTCTGTGTCGAGTCGGATGATCTCGGCCAGCACTGTACTTGTGCACTACTGGTGGGTCTCAAGGGACTTATTTTAGAGACAGGAAAATCAATCAGGGTTCCCACTTGTGATCATTACCGAATGCCTCGTTCTAAATTTCCAGCATGGATGTCAGGCGAGAGCTGGGCTATGCTGTCCCCTAGGTTAATTAACTCACTGTCAAGCTCATACAAAAACCCTAGCCACCCAAGTGAAGAACTGAAGGGTGCCTGATCTATGTGGATCCATACTCCAGGTAGGAGCCAATGCTTTCCGGGGGGGGGGGGGGGGGAACTGGCAAAGAAAAATATGAGATTTAGTGTTCTCACATGACATTATGCAAGCTTTTAAAAGCTGTGCTCGCGCCGTTGTCAGTTTTGGAGCCTCTGAATGGGAACCAGCGTCTTGCACTTAGGGTCGAGGCGAGTTCAGAATTTGGTTGGTTGGTAAACAAAACAGATGATAAACTTGGGCAAATTCAATTTCCATTTTTGTAATGTAAGGCAAGGTGTTAGGAATGCCTATTAATAGGTGTGAATCTAAACTGTAAATTCAACACAATGCTTCACTATAAGGGGGCATTTACACACAACCTTAGGTTTGCAGTGACGGCTAAAGATGGCGTGTAATGGCAGAACGATTCGATCTCCGGACCCGACTGTCTAACTCCAGCGTTGTGAGGATTTCAGACAGAAGCTGCTGGTCTCAGGTTCCAAAGAGAAAGGTTTTGCAGTACCAATTAACTACTCCTCATGGGAATACATTAGAAATACATTTAAATGTAAAAAGAACTAAACTCTTTAGTGAAGCACGAGTCATGATGTCACGACATCACCATTAAATGGATCCCTAAGGTCACATCAGGTTTTGGAGGTGCCTGTGAGAATGGGACCTCCACAGCCAAAGTGAACTTGTGCATGAATGCACCATAACACACTGGGTGAAACTATCAGTCCCAGCAGGTGCGCAGGGAGAGATGCTTTCAATTGCGGATCCTAATCAGTTCAACCAGGCAAAAGAATTGATAGTGTCCATGACGATATCTGCAAACTGAGCAGACACTCTGACTGTGGAGGACACGTGGATGTGGGGCCATGAATTTATCAGAATCAAAATTCAAATTCTTGACACCTAAATAGGCACTCTATTGTATGCTGCACTGCATATGAACCCACTCTTAAAGATAACTAATGGCCCAGCTGTTGAAGAACGACCAGTGTTGCCAGATATGTTGCATCAATTCATATCAAAGCAACTGTGTGGTTTTATGAAGAATTTGTTTTGCCATTTCTTAAAAAAGACTAAATAAAATTCACTCAGAAGATTTGTCTCTTTTGCAGAGACTGTGTAAACACAGGTCACATCAACATTTTAACATGTACCATAACCTTGAAATGTGTTACACTTCATTGGCTATATAGACTATTCAATCACTAATCCCGTTGGTCTCCCCTGACCATGCACTGCCCACAGTCAATAGTGCTTTGAGAAATTATGCTTCCAGGTTTCCATTTGTACTACATCAAGCCAGGCACCGAGGCAGGCAAGTGCAGCCTGGAGACGACGTTTCTCCACTTCTCCCTGTTGCTATAGGGAGAACCTAAAATTCACCTGGCAACATCTTGATAATTGTAGGGAATCATTAAGTCCTTGGAAGAGAACCTGTGGCACCTGCCGTTGGTACCTAAACATGCTGCACCATTGCATCACCTCAGGTTCTTCTTTTAAAACTCCAGCATGAAACCAAGAACAGATGCACACACTCCATCACGTCAGGTTTCAAACATATACAATGTTGTTTAAGTCTTGTTGCCTCGTGTTTAGTCTACAATCAAATTAATCCAACAAAAGCACATCTTTACTAAATCCCAACTTGCTCTTGACTTAGGATGCATAGGCAAAGCTGATCAATGTGTAGTCACAAGAAAGTAACACATTTAAATTGTTATATAAACCACAAATACCAAACTCAAGACTTTGAAAGCACATTGTGTTATCCAATAGACCAAGTCAGCAACTAGGAGGGCAGAATCAACAAAGATGACTGTGCGTCCCCAGGACCACCCTCCAAAGGAAGCAGAAGGGCCCCTGTATAAGGGCTAGTCTCCATAGCTCGCTATGGTTCCATCTGCAACTTGCACCGTTTCATTTTCCCCAACTCCCTAATCTGAAAAATGTCACTTACAAGATTATTTTTCCAGATTCTTGTAATACACCAATCTATCAGCCACATTTCAACACACGACAAATCAGTGCTACTTTTCATGGGTGTGCAGTTGTGTGCTAAAGGATGTGCCTACTGTACCTGCAACAGCAATCAAAAGCTGCTTGAAGACCTCACTTGTGTGCATGATACTTCAAGTGTTAAAATATTTAATTGAAATATTTTAGAAACAAAAAATGTCAACTTCAGACGATTCAGATTTCCACAAGTTCCCATTAAAACATTACAATCTGTCACACACTACACAAGCATTAACCCAGTGAGGTGGTCATTGTTTTCTTTGTGACATGTTCCAAAGTATGCTAACAGCAAGAGTAAATACAAAACAATGAATTATAAATAGGAACAGTGATTAGTCACAGTGCAACATATCATGCAATTTTTCACACTTACTATGTAGCATGCAATTGGCTGCCCAAATACTGCAACTTTGCATAAAAAGTCCCAGAGGCAGTGAAAATGCCGGCTTCCGAGTTGCAAATAAAAAATTACTTGCCCTAATTATAAAACACCACTGGTTTAAATAAATACAAATCAGCACTGGTTATAAATCACAAGTCGTCTGTTTTGCTGGTAATGGGTTGACCCTGAAAAAGGTCAGTGATATGTTGACAACGCTAAGAAACGAAGAGAATTTGAACCTTGTTTTCAGCCTCATTTTAAAGAATTTCAAAAGCCAACTTGTAATAATTGATGAGATCTTGCATTATCGCAGCAGTAGGCCTTTTAAAATGGGCAGCGTAGTGTGCTTCATCTAAATTACTGCAGAACCAACAGGAGACATCTGTACACTTACTGCTGTGACTCAAGTCTTCTTTTGTTCTTGTGCTTTGTTTATAATTATTGGTCAGAAGAAGCCTGTGAGTGAGTGTTTTATGCAGAATTGGTTAGCAATACAGTACTATGGAGTTGAGTTCCAGATGGATGCCGTCACTTGGAACAGGAGGCTGGTTGCAGCATGCTAAAAAATCACATCACGGTCAGCCTGACTTAGTTGACGGCACGCTTATCTCAGTCAGAAGGTCGCGGGCTCAAGCTCCACTCAAGGACTTCAACACATCATCTAGGCCGAAGCTGCAATGACGTCCTGAGGGAGGGCTGCATTGTTGAAGGGGCCGTCTTTTAGATCAGACATTATACCAAGTCCCTGTCTGCTTGTTTTTGCTGCTTTATGTCGACATTAAATATCCTGTAGCACTCTCTGAACAAAGAGCAAGGAGTTCTCGGAGTATCTCAGCCAACAATTAGAAACATAGAAAAATTGGAACAGGAGTAGGCCATTCGAGCCTGCTCCGCCATTCAATATGACCATGGCTGATCCTCTCTCTCAATACCATATTCCCGCTCTCTCCCCATACCCCTTTGATGCCTTGTGTCTAGAAATCTATCTATCTCCTTCTTAAATATATTCAGTGACTTGGTCTCCACAGCTGTCTGTGGTAGAGAATTCCACAGGTTCACCTCTGAGTGAAGACATTTCTCCTCATCTCAGTCCTAAATGTCCTGCCCCGTATCCTGAGACTTCTTCCTTCAACCAAAACTACCAACAGATTGATTGGTCACTTTGGTTGATCATGCTGGGAGGAAAATGGGTGCCTCTTATACCTACAGAATACCCCAGGAAACTCTTTGGTATCCGGCACCTACGGGACTGGGATGGTGCCGGTTGATTAAAAATTCCGGATAACGGAGAGGGTTATCTACCGAGGCTATTTTTAATAAACAAAGAGTCAGACTCCTGTTATTGAGGTGTTCGGACTTCCGACAGCGCCAAGAAGCCGAGTAGTGACAGTTTGGAGAACTACCCCCACTGACTAACTCGGCCACCGCGGGAGACTCGGACTCGGCAACATTTCCGGTTATTGAGGTGTTGTTTTCGGAGTATGAATTTTGCCGGTTAATAGAGAATTCCGGATATTTAGGTGCCGTTTAAACGAGAGTTTCCTGTAGTTACTGCATGTCCAAGTAATTCATTGTACATGACTTCCTTCAAGATGTTTGAGATACATGAGGTGATGCTATATAGATGGAACTTTAAAAAAAAACACAAAATTCAGGAACAAAGAAACCACCAGTTAAGTATACAGATAGTTCCCTTTTTTAACACTTGGGATTAAGTGGCAATCCCAATGAGCACTTTTAAAACCAATACAACTAAATGTTTACTTGAATCAGATACAAATAGATTCATTGCTCTCACCTCACTTGTTCGAAGGATGATTCGGTAGTTGTACTGAGGTCCGTGCTCTTTACTGTCCTCCAGCTTTTCCCGTCTAATGCTCACCGCTACAGGACCCAGATTGTCATCCACCCCAAAGTAGTTCGAGTGTTCTGCGAAAATATCATTTAAAATTAACAAAAAAATCCATAAAGTGCGAGTTTCACTCATTACTTGCACAAAAGTCAGGATACAGAATTAGTATTATCAAATGTGCATGGGGCCATGACTAGAATTAGCATTGGAAGGGATTTCTGTTACTGTTGCACAACACAATCACTGATCATACAAATACATACACCATCTGGTCCAAATTCAGTGACCCAAAATTAAATGATCTAAAAAAATAATTGTATTGATGAATAAAATCATTCGTCCATTCCTGTTTGATCAATCATAGGCACTGATTTATAACATCACAGATTAGAGATGAAGAGATAAATTGCTCCTTAATTACATGTTTTTAAAGCCCTTTAAAATTAGCGTTACCCCCCCCGCTGCTCACAGGGCGAGACTCTGTTCTCCCCTTCCAATCTCCAACGGTCTCCTTCAGCTACATACTACCTATGATCAAACTGCTCCTAAAGTTTTCACCAATGCCATCCTGAAAGAAGCCACTTGGATGAGCACAATTCTCCTCCTTGAGGGGAGGGAAGGAGAAGATGAAGATGGAGAAAACGACAACAGAGATGAATGGAGAGGCGTTTGAGACCAGGGTCCGCTTCACATTCTTCATGTTGTGTCCAAGACTGGGAAATCCAATTGGAAACCCATGGACCATCACCCCATAGCACAGGACGCTGATGCTCATAAGCAAGACTGGGATCTTGAACACAGCGACTTCCTGAAAGCTACAGCAAAATCTAACACATCCTTTACCATCACAGTCCGTACACTGAAGGAGAAGGAAATTCTTACTAGTTAATCCTGAAGTCAATGGGGAAAATCTACACATTAAACAAACAGAAAATGTATCCCTCACCCCCTCCCCCACACTCACCTGATGACAGTGGATGAAAAATGCTTTTGTTGGGCAGGGTAGAAGTTGCTGCAAACTACCTTCAGTGGCTCTATAGATGCATTTACGACAACTACAACAACAACAACTTGCATTTATACAGCACCTTTTAATGTAGGAAAAACAAGGTGCTTCACAGAGGCATACGACAAAAAATGAAAGCCAGACCAAAAGGGGAGTTATTGAGTGACCAAAAGTTCGGTCAAAGAGGTGGGTTTTAAGGAGGGTCTTGCACAAGTACTTTTACAACAGAGTAAAAGTTCCTAACCTTCAACTCAACCTTTCTGACATCTATCTCTCTCTCCAAGCAAATTGTCCTGTTCCTGTTTCTCCCCACCCTCAGCCCACAGAACACATTGGCCCAGAAATTGATCTCGCTCTGTTCCCGCGGGGGTAAGGAGCAGACGCGATCTCTCACTCCGCGTTGGCTTTTTCAGATCCAGCTCGCACGAACTTGATGTTCCAGACATCAGCTGGGCAGTGCTTGCGTATCCCACCGGCGTAGTGAATTCGTGCGAGCTGTGGGATCACGTGACTCAGTTAGAGCCAATGGCAACACACCATCTTCCATTCATAAGTTTCACATACGTGCTGTGAAAGCTATGAATCTTACACCCCCCCAAAATAACAGCTAAACCTCAATTAAATTTAAAAAAAAAACCATCACATTAATAAAATAAGTATAGTTAAATAAATTAACCATTTTAAATAAAAAATTAAATTTTTGAAAAAATTTAAAATCTTTTAAAAAGTTATAAAAATAAACTTACCTGTCTTTAAAGTCTCTAAAAAAGATATACCTGTTAAAAAAAATTCAAAAAAATACTTAATTCACTACTTACCTTGTTAAAAGTGGGTCTTACTCCTCCTTTTTCCATTTCTAAAATCTTCCGTACTTACCTGCGCGTCCAAAGCACTAAGTGCACAGCGTGCGCGCAGCCTGTAGCGCGCACGCGATGCACCGAGGAACCGCCCCCTTTTCCAAAGACCAAGTGCCGGTTTTCAGCGCATGCGCAGGGCATGCAGAAAACCGGCAATTGGAGAGAGCTGCGTACTCTCGCGCAGCGGGATGAATTTTTGGCCCAATATATACTTGAAAAAAAGAGAAATTTGCAGGTCTATGGGGAAAGAGCAGGGGACTGGGATTAACTGGATAGCTAATTCAAAGAGCTGGCACAGACATAATGGGCCAAATGGCCTCCTTCACTGTTGTATGATTCTAATTCACCTTTTCTTGTCCCCTCCCATCCCAAACATCGTAGAGAAACCGTGTCTGCATTAACCTCGTTGAGTCTGTACTAAGGTATAGATGACAGTACCCAAGAATAGATACAAGATGCTTGATGTGAGAATAGTGCACGCTCCATCACAGGAGTGTAATTTATATCTATCAACCTAATTTCTCTGGTTTTTAGATACACACACTTTCAATAATAAGGCAAAATTGAACTGAAGCTATAAATGATCTTAGTTACATTACAGAACTAGGTACGGTTACAGCACAAAAGGAGGCCATTCAGCTAACTGCGTCTCTGCTAAAGCAGTAAACGACTGTTTACAGTCACAGATATCTAGGCCAATTTTAAAACTGCCTCATCACCTCGAGCATCATTCTGTTGGATTTCTGTTGAATGCTATTAAGTTCAATCAATTGTCGTCTACCTGGATCAACTTATCAGGTTGTTGACAGGGTACTAGAATTAGATGGAATGCCTCAGATTTGTGGAGCAGTCCCCCTCAGAGGGAGCGAAAAATAATTGGCAACAATTTCAGCTCCTTTTGGAGTGGCACTGTGGGTTTAATTTTGACTTTGTGCAATAGTGTAAAGTGGGCGATAGCGAATCAGCAACCGGTTTTACACCTGTCCCGATTGACTTCAATGGAAATGATAATTAGGAAAGATGTAAAACGAGCTGCCAAATCACTGTAGCCCATTTTACACCATCGCACAAAGTCAAAACTACCCTGTATGTGTGGTGCTGAAAATGAAAGGTCATCAACCTGAAACGTTAACTCTGTTTCTCTCTCCACAGATGCTCCCTGACCTGCTGAGTGTTTCCAGCATTTCTTTTTTTTTTAACCGGAGAACAATGGCTCTTTGCTTCACTGTCTCAGTCGACAGAGTTCATTTATTATAAGGTACAGGAGTGCTGGGTGACTAGAGGGGCATCTCTCTAAGATATTAGGCCCTTTTTAAAAAATATAAATAGGCTTCTTCCACACCCATAATTCCTTAAATTATTTGTGGCATGGAAGGTATTTTATTTTTTAAGGAGAGTGGACAGAGAATTGTGACATGGCGGTCTGCATTGGGAATGCAGCTTGTATTAGAGTTGAACCCTTCTTTTGGCTGCAGAGCAAAGTTTTTTTTAAACTAACCTGGTCTTCTACCATAGATAATAGAACAAGGGTGTGCAACTAATGCTGACATTGGACAAATGAAGCGCAGGTGGCACAGAGGACGCTAAACTCATAATATGGAGTTGTGGAGAGGGAGTGTGAGACAGGTAAAAATAGGTACAATTATCCTGTCAGCACAATTGCTCCTTAGACATGCTGTATTTTCAAAGTTGAAGGTATCAGCTTTACCTGTTGGATAAAGTCAACCATGAGAAAAGTCTTAGACTGAGGAAGAGATCTGAAATGAAGCATCTTTTGTGACATCAGGTCTCAAAGGTTAATTCCAGTAATTGTCTGTTAGATGATATATTAGTTTTAGAGCTCTTCACCCGGATGCTTTGCCCATGGCCATGACTACAATTATCTGGAATGACAGTTCACTAACTGCCTTGCAAGGTTTGATCTGCAGCATTTTCTCTTAGTTGGCTGAAACAGAAATTATCTCTGTGTTGGACTATGAGGACTTTCACGCTCATCATGTAGTGCAGCACGGAGTTAAACAGACCAAGGTAGTCCCAAGTTCAACATCTGGTCTGTGCAGAGTTAACTGATCTCAGTTAGCAGTAGAACACTAGCATTGGCTTCAGTGTCTCTGGGATGGGGTTTTTTGGTTTTTTTTAAACCTAGGTTTCCCACCCCTAATCACTATTCAACAATCTCTGCTGGAAAACAGACTGACATTATGGGAGGGCAGATTGGACGCCGATCGATTGCCCCCATAGTTGAATAAGCTTGCTGTCACTCATGTGGAAAAAAAAACGACAATTGGGTTTATGTATTAAAGGTCTCCCGGCATTGTTAGATCTAAATCCCAGCAAACCACCTCCAAGAAAGGAGGAGGGTGGGAAGAAAGCAAATTGGGGTGGGTGGGAAGAGAAACAGAATTCACATTTCCTGCATAAAATATTCACTGAAGCAATTTAAAGTAGATAAGATTGCAATATTACACACCAACATTCAGATTCAAAATAATGCAAGCTGAATCTGAGGTGATGTGATCACAGTGTTTAAATGAGTACTAAAGAAGGCTTCTTCAGTGAGTTGGTTTTTACCAGTATAAAGACTCAATCTGGGCTTCAGCTCTTTGGTGGCAGTAGAAGGTACATATCAGCCAGGGCTCCTGCATCTGATTAAGTGCAAGAGCCTGTGCTGGAAATGTGTATAGAGTACAGGTAGGCAGGATTAGAATCAGCTGGGTTGCCCTCGACTGCTGAGTAACCTGCCGACAGTTACCGTCAGCACTCAGACATTGTGCCCAAGGTACCAGAGATAGAGCTTTACCCCAGGACAAAGTCAATGCTTCCAGAAGAGGAGTGAGGAATAAAGTGAAGCTATAATAGTACAAAAGGTCTATTTGGTGAAGTGTAGGCACCATTGCAGTAATATAATGCAGTATTTAAAAAGAGCCTGCAAAACAAATAATTGCTTGAAATACAATTTTCAGCTTTTAAAAACAATGAAAATCACTTAGCTTCTTTTAAACTCCATTTTACAAAACCCACCAGCCTGTCGTAAAGCAGAAGTGACGATTACTTGAAGGGCCTGAATTTGCAGTCGGACGCTTCCCGCGGGCGGAAGCTTGACAGATCGCCAGTTCCGGGTTTTCGCTCATGTGCTTTGCGCGCGCAAACCCGGAACTTGTGGGCGCGTACACACCCGTAGGCACCGAAAAATACAGGCCATAGAATTTATATCCCGAGGGAGTGCTGCATTGTTGGAGGTGCTGTCTTTCAGATGAGGCCCGATCTGCTTGTTCAGGAAGATGTAAACGAATCCATGGCGCTAGTTGGAGTGCAGTGGAGCTTTCTCAGTGTTCTGGGCAACAGTTATCCCTCAAACAACACCATCAAAATAGATCAACTGGTCATTTATCTCATTACTGCTTGTGGAACTTTGCTGTGCACAAATTGGCTGCCGCATTTGCTTACTCAAAAGAAAAGTAATGTGTTGAGCTTTGGGACATCCTGGGGACATGAAAGGCGTATATAAATGCAAGTGCTATCTCTCCCTCTTATACATTCATTGGTTTACACCGTCTATTTCAGACATCTCGTGTGAGGATTTTTGTTTAAACAGTGAATGCTGATATCATTAGAGGAACTCAAAGCTGTGAAGAGCAGGGGGAAATGACAGGAGTGAGATTGATGGTGAAAGAGGAAGACAGATTGTAAATCCACTGAAATATAAAAAAGGAGCGGTGTTCATATTACGAGATGGTTACATAAAAAGAGGCCAGATTTTTAAATCCAAACAGCCCTGAAACTAATTTGGTGAAGTTTCTAAGTATTAGTGTGAAGAAGCTGAATTAAGCGGAGGGTTGAAGTGACGACCAATGGTCAAGGACCATCTCTACCGATAGTAGGTCAACTCCATCACAATATCAGCAAGTAATTTAGCCAAAATAGTTCTCCCAGGCGTGAACATTTCAAAAGAAAAATGTTCAATATAGATCAAAGAAAAAACAAAAAAAGATAAAGTTATACAGTTGGCAGGAGACGATAAATGCCGAGGAAATCATTTCATTCAGGGGCTAAATGGGATCATAAGCTGCAAGAGCAAAATTCATGTCATTTATTGCTACCTGAACTCAAAAATTAGCTCATCGGTAATTTAAAAAATGTATTTCAAAATCTCTGTGGGCAGTTTATAACTTGTTTTCAGTTTATTTTCTTGACAGCAGATATCATGGTGCACATGTCCCAAACAGCTCAGGTGATCATATTCTTCTTGAAGGATTAAGCTCTTGGCTAAACTAATTACTGCAAGATTACTGAGAAAAAACGGTTCAACACATTTAAAAAAATTGCTGTTAATGATAGTCCCTCTGTAACATTAAGATGAGGCTGCAGTCCTAATTTATTCCAAAAAAACACATTCAGCGTGAAATTGGGATTGGTCGCGCCCTTTGTTTGGGTGCTCCGGGTGTCATTTGGGCACCAAAATGGCGTCCGATGCACGGGCGCAGACTTGTGGGGCGAATCGTGCCGGATGCTATATTGGTGAGGTCATTAGCGCGCGCTCGGCTAACGTCCCCCGGAAGTATAAAGAACAGGCAGATCATGACGTCAATCGGCATGCATTCAAGATTTGACGCCAGCAGTGCCAACGCTCCAGCCAACACCCTCTCTTAAGCTCGCTCAGCCGAACAAGCATTCAGCAGCAGGAAGGATCCCCTACCAGCACCATTCAAAGGCATCATCAACTACTTACGGGTTAGTTGCTGGTTGATTTCTTCTGGCTGTTGCTACGATTCTACAAGTGTTTGTGGTGCTTTCTATAGTCGTTTCAAGTTGCAAAAGTCTACAGGGAGTGGTGTGGCAGGTTTTTTTTTTTTTTAATTCGTTTTTATGGGATCTGGGTGTCGCTGGCAAGGCCAGCATTTATTGCCCATCCCTAGTTGCCCTTGAGAAGGTGGTGGTGAGCCGCCTTCTTGAACCGCTGCAGTCCGTATGGTGAAGGTACTCCCACAGTGCTGTTAGGGAGGGAGTTCCAGGATTTTGACCCAGCGACGATGAAGGATTGGCGACATACTTCTAAGTCAGGATGGTGTGTGACTTGGAGGGGAACTTGGAGGTGGTGGTGTTCCTATGCGTCTGCTGCCCTTGTCCTTCTAGGTGGAAGAGGTCGCGGGTTTGGGAGGTGCTGCCGAAGAAGCCTTGGCGAGTTGCTGCAGTGCATCTTGTAGATGGTACACACTGCAGCCACGGTACACCGGTGGTGGAGGGAGTGAATGTTTAAGGTGGTGGATGGGATGCCAATCAAGCAGGCTGCTTTGTCCTGGATGGTGTCGAGCTTCTTGAGTGTTGTTGGAGCTGCACTCATCCAGGCAAGTGGAGAGTATTCCATCACACTCCTGACCTGTGCCTTGTAGATGGTGGAAAGGCTTTGGGGAGTCAGGAGATGAGACACTCGCCGCAGAATACCCAGCCTCTGACCTGCTCTTGTTGCCACAGTATTTATATGGCTGGTCCAGTTAAGTTTCTGGTTAATGGTGACCCCCCAGGATGTTGATAGTGGGGGATTCGGTGATGAATTTTTCGTGACTTCTGGATTCTGCACAGACCACTTGCTGCCAGACATGGGTGCACTAGTAAGCATTCCCCTTGGAATACAGCTCGGAATAGAGGCCACGCAGAGCAGGACAAGGTGCAGGAAGAGGGAGGAGGAGGAGGAGGAGGGGGAAAAGGGCTCTCAGCAGGACGCCATATCCACCCAGGGTGTTCGGAGAAATTCTCCTACCTGAACCTCAGCGAGAAACAATGTGCGAGACGTCTGCGCTCCAGTAAGGATGTCCTCACTGAAATCTGCCACCTGCTGTAGCCACAACTCCAACCTCAGAGCAGGGCAAGGACCGCATTCCTAGTGGCTGTGAAGGTGACCGTGTCAATGAACTATTGTGCGTCTGGTTCCTGCCACGCTGGTGCTGGAGATATTTGCAACATCTTGCAGTTTGCCCTCCACTATTTCATAACAGAGGTTACTGAGGCGCTCTATTCAAAGAGAGCAGACTACATTTCATTCCCTCTTACCAGAGACAAGCAGGCGGAGCAAGCACGCGGCTTCGCTAGGATAGCAGGCTTCCCCATGGTGCAGGATGCCATTGACAGCACGCACATCGCTTTGAGGGCGCCGCATGTCAACTCTGCCCTCTGAAAGGGATTCCACGATGTCATGTCCAGCTAGTGTGTGACCATAAGCAGCAAATTATGCAGGTCAACACCCAGTATCCTGGGCAGCAGTCGTGATGCCTTCATTCTGTGGCAGCCAGTGTGTCAGCTGCATTTCAGCCACCATAGCAAGCCAACAGTCCCACACCTTCCCTTCCCTCTGTCACTGACCATCACAGTGCCCACTTGCTCACAATGCAAAAATAAAAACAGCCACACAAAAAAAATTCCAAACCAAAATTTACAAATGAAATCAGGCCATATTGCGTACAAATAAAGTAATCACCCTTGTGCATTCCCTTAGTGCCTGCCTTCCATGTGCCTTTGCCTGTCCTAGTGCTCCTATGCAGTGTTACCCCAGTGGCTGCAGTATGGGTGGTGGAAGGCAACTGAATTTCAGTGGGGGAGACTGCAGATGGCCTTGGAGGACAACCTCAAGCAGCTCTGGGCCTAGAAGGCCCGGGTTCAGACTGCACCATCTCAGCATGGGCGGAAGCAGTCTGGGCTGGCTGGCTGACGGGCAACAGCAAGGGCACTGGCAGTGGTGGGAGGACGAATTCAGTCATCCTGAGAGAGGACAGCAGGTTCGTGCTCCATGAAGCCACTGCCACTCCCCCGGGATGGCACCTCAGCAATCCTAGTAATCTGTTGGAGGACAGATTGCTGGACTGCTGAGACACCCTGCAAGCACTTTTGCACACTGTAATCCACAGCCATGATGGCAGCAGTCTGAGCTTGCATGGTTAGCTCCTATTGCCTCTGGTTGTGCGCCACCTTGTCCTGCAAGAGAGGGGCACATGAATGTTAAGTATGAGACCTGACTGATAGAGATTGTTGGTGGGCGAGTGATGGGGGTGTGGTGATTTGAGCAGTGGCTGAGGCTACTGGTGCAGTTGGTAGGATATGGCGTTTGAAGATGCATTCACTGTCCTTGACCACGCGAATGAGGTAATTGAACTTCTTGCGGCACTGCATCCAGGTCCTCGGGGCTTAACTACTGGCATTGACCTCCACGGCTATCTGCCCCCACTGCCTTTTGACCGTGTGTCTGGAGGGCCTCCTTCCCCTGTGGATACAGGACAACTCTCCTCCTTCCCCAAGACCTCCGAAAACCTTGGAGCCCGCTCTCTTCCCTGCTGTGCCATTCCTCACTCTTTCCCAGGTCAGATTCTCTTCAACCATGACTCCCAGCACCTGCTCCAGCCACAATGCACCTCCCCTTTAAGAGGTGCAGGCTAGCTTTAAGCAGTGCCGGCTAGCTTTAACTGGTGCTAGCCTCTCACGATATTGGCCCCCTGCTGATGCTTCCAACCAATGAACAGAGCGGTTAGCGTTGGCTGCATGCACAGATCATTTAAATGAGCAGGCAATATGAAGTTGGAGTGCTGACGACATTCCAATCGATCAATCACGCATTGTGATCCGCGCGCCCGTTTTCGGGGGCTATCCAATTCAGCCCCCATAGATTTCAAGAGGGACTGGGATGTCACACTGATCAACATTTGAAAAGGCAGAGAATGAAAATTTGTTTGGTCACATTAAGACAGAAATTGAGTGTCGAAATGGTACAACATGGGAGGAAATGCAAATGAAAGTAACAGCAAACATAGCATCTATAAAAATATAAATTGCACGCACTCCATTTAGAAACTGCAGAGGTTCTACAATTTGATCAAGTGCAGAGATAGGGGAGGATATAAATATGCTTTCAGTTTTAAAGTGTTCGCTGTGTTGATTTTCTTGTTAAAAAAGAGGTGCGCTGATCGTTTCCTGCAGCTGCCAACTCCTCCTGTGGGCCCCCAATACAGACTAAATCAAATCGGATTAGCATTAAATTCCAAGTTAAGTGTCCTGGTTGCTGTTTCTAAAAGTGAGCTGAATAATTTCAGAATTGATGGGTCTCCTGTGGCCGTTCTGCAAGTTTCCCTACACGCAAGTCACTTTAAATGAATTTGCGCTGTGATGGTTTCGTTGCCCTGCTGCCGGCTTGTGGAGTCAGCTAGAGAGAGTTGGCGGGGGGGGGGGGGGGGGGAGAATTCATCAGAATAGCTACAAGGACAGGTTGGAGAAGCTGGATTTGTTTTCATTAGAGCAAAGGAAGTTGAGAGGTGATTTGATAGAGGTGTACAAGATTATGACGGGTTGGGAAAGGCTGTTCCCACTAGTTGATAGTACAAAGACTAGGGGACACAGATTTAAGGTTTTGGGCAAGAGACACAGGGGGGGATGTGAGGAAAAACTTTTTTGCGCAGCGAGTGGCGAGGACCTGGAACTCGCTGCCGATGGAAGTGGTGGAAGTGGAGACACTCAATGTTTTCAAGGGGAGACTGGATAGACACTTGAGGAAAATAAACTTACAGGGCTACGGGGATAGAGCGGGGGAATGGGACTGCGGCAGAGCGGGGAGCACCACGGGAGTGGCTCCGATTATTTAAACCGAAGCGTTGCGGAGCAGCAGCAGAGCATCGGGAGAGCAGAGAAAACAAACTCTGAGTAAATTTGCAAGTGACGTCAGTTGACGGAGCGGAGGAGCCCATGAATGGCAAGTGCGGTCACAGCAAGCACAGGAGGAACAGCTCTGAGGGTGAGTAAATAAAACGTAATTTTTATTTAATGTAAAAAAAAATTAATTTGTTTCAGTCTTACTTGACCAAGCTCAATGAATTCTTTGAAGAGGTACCAGAGAGAGTAGACAAGGGTAATGGAGTAGATGTAATTTTTATAGATTTCCAAAAGGCCTTCGATAAGGTACCACATAATAGACTAATGAAGGCGGCCCTAGAATGCGGAATCAGGGGACAAGTAGCAGAATGGATAGCTAGCTGGCTTCAATACAGAAAGCAGAGATTAGGGGTAAAGGGTAGCTATTCAGAGCGACAGAAGGTGGAAAGTGGAGTCCCACAAGGATCAGTGCTGGGCCCACTGTTGTTCACAATTTATATCAACAACGATTTAGACTTTGGACTCAAAAACACAATTTCTAAAATTGCGGATGACACCAAATTGGGATGGAATAGTCAATACTGGGGAAGACTGCAACAAGTTACAAGACGACATTAATAAACTGACAGAATGAGCATATAATTGGTAATTGAATTTCAACACAGATAAATACGAGGTATTACATTTTGGTAAGAAAAATACTACTTGGAAAATTAGAATCTAAATGGGATAGAAGAGCAAAGGGATCCGAGTACAAATACACAAATCACTAAAAGTAGCAACGCGGGTTAATAAGGCCATAAAAAAAACAACCCAAACACTGGGGTGCTCCGGTTTCCTCCCACAGTCCAAAAATGTGTGGGTTAGGTTGATTTGGCTATGATAAATTGACCCTTAGTGTTAGGGGGGATTAAATATGTGGGGTTATGGGGATAGGATGGGATATGTTAGGGGGAATTAAATACGTGGGGTTACGGGGGTAGGGTGGGATATGTGTACTGTGGGGATTAAAGCAGGGACAGGGTACTGGATTTGGATGATCAGCCATGATCGTATTAAATGGCGGAGCAGGCTCGACGGGCCGAATGGCCTACTCCTGCTCCTAGATTCTATGTTTCTATGTTTCTATGTTTACTTCTAGAGGGATAGAATTGAAAAGTAGAGAGGTTATGCTAAACTTGTATCGAAACTTGGTTAGACCACACTTGGAGTACGGTGTACAATTCTGCTCGCCATATTATAAAAAGGATGTAGAGGCACTGGAAAGGGTGCAAAAAGAGATTTACAGTACAAGGATGATACCAGAAATGCGAGGTTATACCCGTCAGGAAAGGATGAACAGGCTGGGTCTCTTTTCTCTTGAAAAGAGGAGGCTGAGGGGTGACCTAATAGAGGTCTTTAAAATTATGAAAGGTTTTGATAGAGTAGCTACAGAGAGAGTGTTTCCACTTGTGGGGAAGAGCAAAACAAGAGGCCATCAATATAAGATAGTCACCAAGAAATCAAATAGAGAATTCAGAAGAAACTTCTTTACTCAGAGTGGTGAGAATGTGGAACTCGCTACCACAGGGAGTGGTTGAGGCAAATAGTATAGATACATTTAAAGGGAGGCTGGATAAGCCTTTGAGGGAGAAGGGAATAGAGGCTTATGCTGATAGAGTTAGATGAGGAAAGATGGGAGGAGGCTCGTGTGGAGCATAAACACCAGCATGGACTGGTTGGGCCAAACGGCCTGTTTCTGTGTTGCATATCCTGTGTAATCCCACATAATTTACAGCTTTTTTAGCAGTGGGAGTTAATTTTTAACGATTTTTTTTTAATGTTTCCTTTTAGAAAAAGCAGAGATTTTGTTGTTACTTCTACAGCCTGGTACACAGGAAAGAAATGGATGTAGTCACCTCATAGATGACATCATTCATCGATCACCATTACAAGAAGTCAACTTAACCTATCTCCACTCTCTCCATTCCATTTCATGGTGCCTGAACTGTTTGAGGCTGCATCAAGATACTGCTCTGGGCCTCAGGCAACACTTTATGAGCTTGTATTGGGGCAAAAACCCAAGCAGTGTTTTGCTCGAGAACCCCGGTGGGGATGTTCTAACATGCTGCACCACCAGGTGATAGGATGTCAGAAGGTAGGCTCCTTATTTCAAAAGTGCCATCCCTAAATAGTTGCCAAGTTTGAAGCCAGGCCACTTCCTACAGGGGAAGCAGGGAACTTAAATAAAATACAATACAGTAGATTGAAAGCTTTGTGGTAGTTATTGGAAGAGAGAGCTGCAAGATCATAAGCAAAATACCAAGCAAGTCCATATTATCTATCCCATACAGCAGGCACTTTGCACCATTTGCTCAATACATTCTCACAACCTTACCGTTTAATCTTTTAAATTCATGCAGATCCATATAGAGATTTAAGAGACAACTATACAGTAGAAAAGGAAAGAGATAGACGACCCATCTATGATCTGATCAAGATGTCAATGTTGCTCCAACAACAATCAATCATTCAAAGTCTAAATTAGCTTCATTCCCTTTTCGCTCTTCTCATCTCCTCACTCGTCCAGTGTTATGAACTGGATAGCGTTATTTAAAATTTGATACAGCACTGGAATAGACAGAATATCTTAAATGCAACAAGGAGAAAATTGAACAATTAAGCAATTGCTAAGTTTACAAGATGTAAGTGTGCTTCATTTAGCCCTCACGCCTAAATGTCGAGAGGAAAGAAAAGTGGGGGAAAAATGGGATTGGAATAAGTAGTAGCAGCGAAGGAGCGGTTCAGCTCAGTTGAACACTGCATTCCCTTAAATACTGGAAAGTTATTCATGTCAACTTGAACTTACTTTATTCTAATTCCGATGTGCAGTGTTCTTGTGTTCATGTCAAAAATAATTACCTCTTACATTTGTCCAAAAAATATTTGTAAATGAAGCCCCACTGCTGGTAAAACATGTGGCGTTACTGGGTATCAGGGGACAGGGCTGCATCAGTATGGAGTCTGCAGTCATTTATGCTGCTTTTGGTACTTGCTCTGCACAGACTTCCCTGCACCTGGCTTTCAAAGTTAGTGTCTGTCACTGCAGGTTTCACGCCTGAAACAACGTTCCCTTTTTTCAATGTTTTAATTTTTAAACACAGACAATGGCTAAGCACATCTTGATACAAGCTGTCATTTTAATTTGATCTTCATATCTTGACACGAGGCAGAATTGCATCGGTTAGTGGACAGATTGCATCAGAAGTGGGAACGGTAACGTAGTGGTAATGTCACTGGGCTAGTAATCCAGAGGCCTGGACTAATGATCCAGAGACGCGAGTTCAAATCCCACCACGGCAGCTGGGAAATTTAAATTCAGTTAATTAAATAAAATCTGGAATTAAAAGCTAGCATCAGTAATGGTAACCATGAAACTATCGGATTGTCGTAAAAACCCATCTGGTTCACTAATGTCCTTTAGGGAAGGAAATCTGCCGTCCTTACCTTGTCTAGCCTCCAGACCCACAGCAATGTGGTTGACTCTTAACAGCCCTGTGAATGGCCTAGCAAGGCAATTAGGGATGGGCAATAAATGCTGGCCTTGCCAGTGACGCCCACATTCAGTGAACGAATAAAAAAAAAAGCAAAGGTGCAAATCGCTCCCCATGACGGCTCAGTGGGTAAATATACTACTCAGTGTGGAACTGAGCCATACAGGCCAGCACAAGGGAGATAAAAAGGTCATTCTCGATTGGACACCTATTCACAGTCAAAACTCTCAAGTTTGGCTACAAGCTGGTAGAGTCCTGAAGGACAAAGCTGCCAGTCTGGGCCTGCAGCAGGTGGTGAGAACCAACCTACTTGACCTCGTCTTCACCAATCTACCTGTCGCAGATGCATCTGTCCATGACAGCATTGGTAGCAGTGACCACCGCACAGTCCTTGTGGAGACAAAGTCCCGTCTTCACACGGAGGACACCCTCCATCGTGTTGTGTGGCACTACCACTGTGCTAAATGGGATAGATTCAGAACAGATCTAGCAGCTCAAAACTGGGCATCCATGAGGCGCTGTGGGCCATCAGCAGCAGCAGAATTGTATTCCACCACAATCTGTAACCCATGGCCCGGCATATCCCTCACTCTACCATTACAATCAAGCCAGGGGACCAACCCTGGTTCAATAAGGAGTGCAGAAGCATATGCCAGGAGCAGCACCAGGCGTACCCAGGTGCCAACACAGGACTACATGCATGCTAAACAGCAGAAGCAGCATGCTATAGACAGAGCTAAGCAATCTCACAATCAACGGATCAGATCAAAGCTCTGCACTCCTGCCACATCCAGTCGTGAATGGTTGCAGACAATTAAACAAACAACAGGAGGAGGAGGCACCATGAACATCCCCATCCTCAATGATGGCTAAGCCCAGCGCGCGAGTGCAAAAGACAAGGCTGAAGCTTTTGCAACCATCTTCAGCCAACAGTGCAGAGTGGATGATCCATCTCGGCCTCCTCCTGGAGGTTCCCCACAATCACAGAAGCCAGTCTTCAGCCAATTCGATTCACTCCACGTGTTATCAAGAAATGGCTGAGCGAACTGGATACAGCAAAGGCTATGGGCCCCGACAACATCCCGGCTGTCGTGCTGAAGACTTGTGCTCCAGAACTATCCACACCTCTAGCCAAGCTGTTCCAGTACAGCTACAACATTGGCACCTACCCGACAATATGGAAAACTGCCCAGGTATGTCCTGTCCACAAAAAGCAGGACAAATTCAATCCAACCAATTACCACCCCGTCAGTCTACTCTCAATCATCAGCAAAGTGATGGAAGGTATCGTCGATAGTGCTATAAAGCTGTACTTACTCACCAATAACCTGCTCACCGATGCTCAGTTTGGGTTACACCAGGACCACTTGGCCCCAGACCTCATTGCAGCCTTGGTCCAAACATGGACAAAAGATCTGAATTCCAGAGGTGAGGCGAGAGTGACTGCCCTTGACATCAAGGCAGCATTTGATCGAGTGTGGCACCAAGGAGCCCTAGTAAAACTGAAGTCAATGGGAATCAGGGGGGAAACTCTCCACTGGCTGGAGTCATACCTAGCACAAAGGAAGATGGTTGTGATCGTTGGAGGTCAATCATTTCAGCACCAAGACATCGCTGCAGGAGTTCCTCAGGGCAGTGTCCTAGGCCCAACCATCTTCAGCTGCTTCATCAATGACCTTCCCTCCAACATAAGGTCAGAATTGGGGATGTCCGCTGATGATTGCAGTGTTCAGTTCCATTTGCCACTCCTCAGATAATGAACCAGTCCATTCCCGTATGCAGCAAGACCTGGATGACATTCAGGTTTGGGCTGATAAGTGGCAAGAAACATTCACGCCACACATGTGGCCAGGCAATGACTATCTCCAACAAGTGAGAGTCTAACCACCGCCCCTTGACATTCAACGGCATTACCATCGCCGAATCCCCCACTATCAACATCCTGGGGATGACCATTGACCAGAAACTTAACTGGACCAGCCATATAAATACTGTGGCAACAAGAGCAGGTCAGAGGCTAGGTATTCTGTGGCGAGTGTCTCACCTCCTGACTCCCCAAAGCCTTTCCACTATCTACAAGGCACAAGTCAGGAGTGTAAGGGAATACTTTCCACTTGCCTGGATTTGTGCAGCTCTAACAACACTCAAAAAGCTCAACACCATCCAGGACAAAGCAGCCCGCTTGATTGGCACCCCATCCACCACCTTAAACATTCACGCCATCCACCACCGGCACACTGTGGCTGCAGTGTGCACCATCTACAAGATGCACTGAAGCAACTCGCCAAGGCTTCTTCGGCAGCACCTCCATAACCTGTGACCTCTACCACCTAGAAGGACAAGGGCAGCAGGTGCATGGGAACACCACCACCTCCAAGTCACACACCATCCTGACTTAGAAGTATATCGCCGATCCTTCATTGTCGCTGGGTCAAAATCCTGGAACTCCCTACCCAAGAGCACTGTGGGAGTACCTCACCTCACGGACTGCAGCAGCTCACCACCACCTTCTCAAGGGCAAATAGGGATGGGCAATAAATGCTGGTCTTGCCAGTGACACCCACACCCCAGGAACAAATTTAAAAAAATAAGTGAAGTGCCAATGGGTGGAATAAGGACAAGGCTTGTACTCGGAGGGAGCCTGTATAACTGTACAGCCCGAGTCCTCTCAGATGGATGTAAATGATCCCATGGTATTTTTCAAATAAGAGCTGAGGAGTTCTCCCAGTGTTCTGGCCAACATTTATCCCTCAAATCAACATCACAAACAGATTATCTGGTCATTATCTCATTGCTGCTTGTGAGACCTTGCTGCATGTAAATTAGCTGCCGTGTTTCCCTACATTACACCAGTAAATACTCTTCATAAAAGTACTTAATTGGCTGTGAAGAGCTTTGGGATGACCGGAGGTCATGAAAGGCGCTATATAAATTCAAGTACTTTCTTTTTTTGTATAACAGAGCCAGTGTTGCAACATGGAATGCTATTCATGAGTGGAGTATATGTAGCAATACCTATAACTAACGTCATGATTATGTTGGGTTATACAGGTTAGATAATACTGGAATTCCAACTTCCAAATCAGTATTTTCAGGCATGTTTGGCACATTTCAAACCATTCCAGTGGGAATTACACCTGTGTAACCAGCGCAAAACTGCACAAAATACCAAAACCGCCAGCACAAAACACAGAACTAGTTTGTAAAGCAGTTTGTATTGGTTGATGTGCCAAAACTCAACTCTGAATGTTAATGTGTGTATAGATTACTCAGCCAATAACCACCATGGGTGAAGATGATGGCCTGCAGTTTCAGTCCCGAGAGAAATTAGTAAAATGATCAAAATACTACTGATGTGAATGTACCAAGACGTGATTCTTTGAAACCTTAACCCAATTAATTTGGTCGCTAAATAAGTCAATCATACTACTGAGATAATTGCCACAATATAGTTCTGAAATCCTGGGAACATATAATGCACCATTAACATAAGATGCCTAACAGCACTATTTGAAACATGAACTTATGAAATCTTGTGATCTTGATTTTGTGATAAGTATGGAAGATGACCGTTTGCCCCATCTTAACTCACTTATCTAGAAAATCTGGCAGTTATTCCATCAAAGCATCCAACTGACTCTTAAATTGCTCTAATTTCTAATTCACTACTCGAACTTGTAGTCCATTCCAAGAGTTAATTGCTTGGTGCGTGAAAACTTTTGATATTCGTCCTCCATTTCCCTTTGATCAGTTCAAACAGATGTCTCTTTATCTTAGTGTCATGGCTCATCTTTAAGTAGTATGTTGAATGTATCTATTCTATACCATTTAATATCTTGTATATCTCCATAAAGGAGACAGCTCTGCACTTTTTATACAGAACTCCCTCCTGACATGAATACCCTCCCAGAAACAGTGCTGGAAGCTGTTAAAGGGAAGTGAA
Organism: Squalus acanthias; assembly: GCA_030390025.1. Taxonomy (NCBI): domain Eukaryota; kingdom Metazoa; phylum Chordata; class Chondrichthyes; order Squaliformes; family Squalidae; genus Squalus; species Squalus acanthias. The sequence continues at coordinate 83,957,098 of CM059425.1, read as the reverse complement.
TAACTATTTAGGGAAAAAAATTGAAAGGGCACAGCAATGGGACTAAATGCATAGCTTTCAGAGAGCTGGCATGGGTGCGATGGCCAAAATCTGTGCTAAGGCTGCTCTGACTTGGTTCTGTGTTGTAGATGGACACCGATTTGCTTTACTATGTGTGACAGTTTGCTTTTGCCATCCTCAGTACACTCCATGCCGGCTTCCCGCCCTCCATAAACTCCGATTTGTCTGATAACGATTGCCTATATCCCGTCCCATGCCAAGACTCGCTCACCTATCACTTCCAACCTCAATGACTTGCACTAGTTCCCTGTCCCCCAAAGTATTACATTTAAACCCCAATTCCTCATCTCCCACATTCTTGTCCCACCCTAGCTCAGCAACCTCCTCCAGACTTATATTCACCCCTTAACCCCTCATCCTCTGATTCTGGTCCTCTATGTCCTGGCCCCCTCCACCACCTTACCCTACCATTAGTGCCAGAACATTCAGCTGCCTTAGCTCTGCCCTCTGCAATTCCTTTCCAAAATTCTTCTGCCTCCCCAAAACCCTTCCCAAGACTCATCTTTTTAACCAAGACTTTGGCCAACCCTTCTGCTCTCCCTCCATAGATTGGCCTCTGCTTCTCTGTCTATTTCCATTGGTAAAGCACCTTGTGACTATTTTTTTTACATTAAAGGCACCATATAAATGCAAGTTGTTAATTTAAAAGAAAAACAGAAACTATATCCTGCTGAATGACAATGTTTGAAATAATCAACCCACACCCTCAGAACTCCTGCTCTGCACATCAATTATGAACGATGGTCTTGGAAAAGGTGCAGAACAATCAGAAAAATACCATGAGGGGGGGGGGGGAAAGAGAGAGAGGAGGAGGGGCAAAAGGATGAGTCACTGGAAGTACTTTTTTTACAATAGTGATTAAGAAAGAGCATCCTGATAATGTGACACGGCGCTATATAAATGCAAGGATCTCTCTTCTTGAGATGTATTCAAGCAAAAATAAAATTGGGATTAAGTAAGGTGAAATTAAAGTACCAACTACAGAAACTTGTGCTGCAGCCCTAGAAAATAACAATTGACTTTCTTGTAGTCCCATGGAAGATCCCATGGCACTATTTCGAAGAAGAGTAGGGGAGTTACCCCCAGTGTCCTGGCCAATATAGCTCCCTCAACCAACATCATAAAAAAAACAGATTACCTGGTCATTATCACATTGCTGTTTGTGGGACCTTGCTGTGCGCAAATTGGCTGCCACGTTTCCCACATTACAACAGTGACCCCCACTCCAAAAAGTACTTCATTGGCTGTAAAGCACTTTGAGACATCCGGTGGTCGTGAAAGGCGTTATATAAATGCAAGTCTTTCTTTTCTTTCTTCAGTCATCAGCGGGTTCAAGGCAGGTTAAGAATTGACATTAAGAAATGCCTTGTTATACAGTACTAGAATTTAACTCTCGTAAATAATCTTAATTCAAAAGAAATGTACTGGGCAATAGATTATCTTATACATAAATCATGTGTGTGCACGTGTGTACACATTGCTCAAAGCTCAAGGCATTAAAAGCGACTGTGATTTACTGCTGCGAGTACAAACCAGTGCTGGGTTATCTCGCAAAGACTCTGCAAAAGCTTGCATAAAACTGCTGCACATATTAAGGGTTGATCAATTGGTTATTCTTGCATAAAATCTTCTACAGGAAATCTTTTAAACACTTCATTGATAATTTATCCTACAGAACAGGTCTTGTGTAAGCCAAGACAAAATTGATTCTGGTTGCTCAGGGGTAGAAAATTAATGAATGTGTTCATTTCTGCCACTGAATTTTTTCTGCAAACCCTAAAATAGCTCATCTGTATCTTGTCTGCAACAGAGAGAGACGAATAGAAGATGAAGCAAGGGCGTATGGGGATCAAATGGTGTTAAATGTAGAATCTAGTGAAGCAGGTTGCTTTGGTATTTAATTTAAGGGATTTATGGAGTCTGGAAATAAGTTTTAAATCCAGAGAGTTAAACGGCAGAGTTGGAATTTAACACTAGTGACCGATAGCGTGCTGACATTTAACTGCAGCATGCGCTGCAGAGATGGAGGAGTTCAGTCTGATGCCCAGAGTAATAAAAGTAGATAACTCAGATGCTGGGTAAGAGACATTCAATTCTGGTGTCAGACGTGTGGTGCCAGTCATAGGATGGGCTGTTGAAATGTGCAAATCCCCACCTTGAATAACCTAGATAAACTGCCACTGGGAAGAGGCGCTGAGCAGAGAAGGGAAAAAATTAAAGTGAAATGGGAAAAACTGGTTGGAAAAAGCAGGCAGAGAGGTGAGGAAGATTCCATTTTATCTGGAAACTTGTCAAACAAGCAGCTCAAAGCTCAATTCTACAGTTCTTCCTTCACTCTAGTAACCTGGTCTGGATAGCCGACTGCTAGTTTAGCCTTCAAACCATTGGAGTTCTTTATCCGAGTCAATGGGTTCCTCTCCACTTTTCTAAATCTGTCTCATTCACCTACCAAAAATATCTAGTTATTCATAAAACAATACACTTGCATGCACGAGACAAACGGGCCAAAAATACCAAGGGACTTGGTGAAGAAAGTGTCTGTAGACGTGCTGCCAGAAATGAAAGATAGATAGCTTGTAAAACCATTTAAAAAAAGGTTTCACGTTATTTTCTTATTGTTATATACGACAGGTATAGTTGAGGCTGAAGTAAATAAACAAAAAGGTAATTTAAAAGGTCACTCAATGGCATAGGTATAGTTGAGGCTGAAGTAAATAAACAAAAAGGTAATTTAAAAGGTCACTCAATGGCATAGGATTCAAAGTAAGCAGCGTCTCATAGCTAGGAACGGTAATTATGGCAACTCTTTTCGAACAGTACATTTCTACTTTCTATGCTAAATGTCAATGGTGTTCATAATATAGCCTAGGGGCCATTTTCTGCCTCACTTCCTTCTATTTGTGACATTCAACAGCTCTATGCAACTCTAGGCCTCCATTTATGGTCCTCCTGGCTGCAGGATTTTGAAGTGAAATTCAATATTGTTTCCTCTCCTATTTTGCTCTCAAGCAGAAGAACACGAGGATGCTATTAGTAGGCACGGTTATCTCAGTTTTAACAGAATAAGTGAGCGAGGCCAAAACAACGGGAGAACATTCACAATAAAAATACTTCAAAAAGGTCCCCACCCCCTGCCCCCACCAAGTGTTGTGTGAAGTGGTTATTGTGGAATTCCAACATTTATTGTAGGAATTGAGAGATAACAGATATGGAAAGTAAATAAGCATTAAAAAATTTTGTCTTTTGGATGAACTCCAGTGTAGCATTGTAATGCAGCTAGGATGTCCCACATCATAGAATCTCATAGCACAGAAGGAGGTCATTTGGCCCATTGTGCCCTGTGTCGGCTTTTTGAAAGAGCTATCCAATTAGTCCCACTTCCCTGCTCTTCCATCATAGTCCGGCAATTATTTCCTTTTCAAGTATATATCCAATTTCGTTTTAAAAGTTACTATTGAACCTACTTCCATTCCAGACAGTGCATGCCATATCGTAACAACTCGCAGTTAGGCAAAAAGAATCATCCTAATCTTCCCTCTGGTTCTTTTGCCAATATCTTAAATAAGGTCAGAAGTGGGGATGTTCGCTGATGACTGCACGGTGTTCAGTGCCATTCGCAACTTCTCCGATAATGAAGCAGTCCATGCCCGCATGCAGCAAGACCTGGACGACATTCAGGCTTGGGCTGATAAGTGGCAGGTAACATTCGTGCCACAGAAGTGCCAGGCAATGACCATCTCCAACAAGTGAGCGTCTAACTACCGCCCTTTGACATTCAACGGCATTACCATCGGCGAATCCCCCACCATCAACATCCTAGGGGGTCACCATTGACCAGAAACTTAACTGGACCAGCCACATAAATACTGTGGCAACAAGAGCAGGTCAGAGGCTGGGTATTCTGCGGCGAGTGTCTCACCTCCCGACTCCCCAAAGCCTTTCCACCATCTACAAGGCACAAGTCAGGAGTGTGATGGAATACTTCTCCACTTGCCTGGATGAGTGCAGCTCCAACAACACTCAAGAAGCTCGACACCATCCAAGACAAAGCAGCCTGCTTGATTGGCACCCCATCCACCACCTTAAACATTCACTCCCTCCACCACCGGCGTACCGTGGCTGCAGTGCTTACCATCTACAAGATGTACTGCAGCAACTCACCAAGGCTTCTTCGGCAGCACCTCCCAAACCCACAAACTCTACCACCGAGAAGGACAAGGGCAGCAGGCGCATGGGAACACCACCACCTCCAAGTTCCCCTCCAAGTCACACACCATCCTGACTTAGAAGTATATCGTCGTTCCTTCATCGTCGCTGGGTCAAAATCCTGGAACTCCCTACCTAACAGCACTGTGGGAGTACCATCACCACACGGACTGCAGCGGTTCAAGGCGGCAGCTCACCTCCACCCTCTCAAGGGCAACTAGGGATGGGCAATAAATGCTGGCCTTGCCAGCGACGCCCACATCCCAGGAACGTATAAAAAAAAAAATCTGTCCCCTCTGGTTACCGACCCTCCTGCTAATGGAAACCGTTTCTCCCCATCCACTCTATTAAAGCCCCTCAATTTTGAACACCTCTATTAAGTTTCCCAATAACCTTCTCTGCTCTAAGGAGAACAATCTCAGCTTCTCTAGTCCCTCCACATAACTGAAGTCCCTCATCCTTGGTATCAATCAGGTAAATCTCCTCTGCACCCTCTCCAAGGCCATGACATCCTGAGTAATAGCCTACTGACACTCACCTGTCTAACCTCACACAAGAACCACCACTTGAGTGAGGATTTAGAACAGCTGCTGCCTCAAACTGAGTGAGCGCCTTCGGAAGGGGGGGGGGGGGGGGGGGAGAAATTACAAGGGACAGAAAAGACAGAGGAATAAAAAATAAAAAGATTAACAGAATTATTGGTGCTATAGTTTTTTGCTTGCTCTTCCTTTACTTGACTACTGCCCACAGTGCCATGACTGAAATCAGGAGCTCAACGGGAGGAGAATCACAGGCGTAGAAGTGGGCCTTTTGTGTCCCCTCTCCTAACTCAATTTGGGGAAAGGTTTCCACAGGTCACGACTGCCCTCTAACACTTCACTCAAGTGGTCATTCTTCACAGTGCAGTTAAGCAAGACATTGGTTACAAATGTGACCCTTATCATCAAGATCGGTCCCAATAAGTGGCCTGGATCCCTGGAACTGTGCTGCAGCATATGTTGCTGTTTTCAACAGAGAAGAATGGGAAGGTGGGGTGGGGAAGTTAGGGGTATAGATCAGGACACAATCAGTTGAGTGCATCACATGACCAAGATGGCATACCATGGTATGAGGCGCTTAAGGTCACAGTGTGCTCGGGTAACTCCCCCTTCACTACATTATTTGTATGCACAGATTAAAATTAATAAGGAAGAAGTTATGTTGAAAATCGCTATGAAATCAAAATGAACTCTCAACAAAAATGCTTATTCGAATTGTCTCCAATATTCTGCATGTTAGAAAAAATGTACAGCATCAATTTTCTAAATGCCACTCTAAACTAACGCAGCCATGACTCATTACTTTGCAGCAAGTGCTGAAAGACAGGTGTGAACTGTGCAGATTGACTGCTATGGGGAAAGATGTTACACTCTGCAATTAGTTAGATGTCCATCAATGAGTGGGAGGAGGGAAGGAAAGAGTTTACAACTTGGTTTTGAAACAATGATGAATTTCTGGGTACAATTCATCCCCTTTTGATATTCCCCGAGACTAGTTGAACAATGAGTCCCATCAGTCAAGAGGGGGACTAAACAATGAAACAGCATCTGTGCTGATTAAAGAATGGCCATTCAATCAAAATGATGAAGAAATCACTCCTTTCCAAGGACACTTCAGACAAACTGAAATCATAGTTATTTATGCCAAAATTTAGGAGTTAAATGATATTAACTTTTTAATTGCTTGAAATATTTAGCAAGTTTGATTATGATTCTGGAATACACCACTGGCACTTCTGACCTAATTTATGCATCATGGTTGTCAAGTGTCAAAAAACTTGGAATCTTACATCAGGCTTGTGATACAATTGGCCGTCATGTACGTCATGTAATGCAGAATAGTGTGGAATTAATTCTACCTCTGTGCTACTGATTGTTTAATTCATTGTCCCTCATGAATAATTGCATTAAACATGACTCTCAACAAGTGGCACTTTCCTGTCACTAGATCATAGATGTATTTTATTCCAAAAATATGCTAAACTAAAACAGTTCTTACTTTTTAGAGCACCCCTTTGGAGATATACACGCGTTTTAGACAAAATGTAAAGTCTATATTTGCAAGCCAGAATTTCAATCCATCACCTATTTTTTTACAAATTGTCCTGCCACACAAATGATCTGATTTTGAACATCAAATCACATCCCAAACCAGAGACACCAACAGTAATGAATCAGAGTTTTACCTTTTTGATGGAAGTATTTCCGATAGTAGTAAGCTCCGAGGTCCACATGCTCCACAATGTATCTCTTCACTTTGTCACAATGTACTGCCAGGTTTTCCTTCGATATCTCCAGCACGGCAACTCCTGCATTTGTGCAGTGGGAGCTCAGGGAAAATTCAAAAGAGGTGCTTTCAAATCCACTCAGTGACCCAGAATTTGACCGGGATAGGCTTATCTTGCGTTCTCCTTCTCCACCAATCTCATTCCTGAAGTATGAACAGCTCAGCACAAGCTCGTTGCTTTTCTCATCCCCATAGTCTACGTTGAGATTCTCTTTGGAGTTCAGGTCTTCTGTACTGCCCGAGGGAGAGCTGAAGCTGATCGAGTGCGCCAGCGGGCCAGCGGCCAATGAGGCGGCGGCCGCCGCAGACGCACCTGTTGTGGTGTTCCTTCTCTTAATAACACTGTGCTTGGTCATCACGGCTTCATTCAAGTCAAACAGCACACTCTGCACATCATAATGAGCAAAGCATTTCTGGCAAGCCCAGCCCTTCACGCTGTCCTCTGATTTGCTGTCTTCAAAGTCTGCCGACTTGCCTAGCTCGCTTTCACCTTTGGCATTGCGCAGTTTGCGGAAAATGGAAGAATCCCCCGTTTCAGACTTCGATCGCCTCTTAAGTGGTTTCTCCCTCTCTTTATGCAGTGGCCTGGGGCTCCCTCTGTGTGCAAAGAAACCATCCACAAAATCATGTTTGGTGTTTTCAATATTGGAACCATAGGCTTTACTGGCTTCTGCCTTTAGTAGTTCGCTGAGTTGCTCTGGAGCGGGGCTTCGCTGATCTGTCTGTTCATTTCTATAACCCTTTAACAAATCAAAAAAACTGTCTCCTGACATTCCATGTTTGTCAATGGAGGAAGTGCTGCCATATTCGCGGTGAAGAGCAGTTCCCATTTTGTGATTCAGTGCTCCATACTCCTCGGCGCCATCCACATCCAGCTCACTGATTGTGATGTCACTATTACTGCGCTGTCTTATTCTGCGAAGGCTCTTTGCAGGGGACTGGAGATAGCCATCTGGTGTAAGAAACCTAGAATCCAAGTTCTCCATTTCTTGTGCCTTGCATTGCATGTAGTCATTGTGCATCCTCCTTGACGCCAAAGATTCGAGAGAATTTTGATTGCTTTGGCTCAACCGGCTGTTTGGGCTATTAGAATGGATAGACATGACTGTGCCATCTGGACTGCCTGCAGATTCTTGGTCACTTGTTCTACAAGACTCTTTTACCATGTCCTTTCTAGGAGGCCAGTCGGCAATCCTTGCTCGAACACCCATTTTAGGCACACTTGGCATTCCACCAACATGGTGAGCACTTTCACTTCGTGGTGGCCCCGTCGCACCAGATGAACCAAAGGTGCCATTTGGCGTTCGGAATCGACGCGCGTAGAAATCATCCGAACGTGCACCTATGGTTAGTTCAGGGCCAATAACTGAAGTGGCACCAATACCCACCCTTTCAGTCTGGGAACGTTTTAAACTGGTCATACTCCACACTTGTTTCTCTCAATAGCTTCCACTAAACATACAACCATTTCTTTCGTAAGTAGGAATCTCCTTGAGAGCAACTTCCAAGCAAGACGAGTTGAAGGATAAAGTTGTCTACTATGTTCTGTTACTCTGTAGTATATTTTTCACATATACACATCTTCGTATTGTTTATAATCTGAGGAGCTTCTGTCTAATGACACACGTGACATCTTCACAATATAGAGTTTACACAGTACGATTATTCAACTGCCATGGCTTGAAGAAAACCTGAAAAAACAAAAACAAAAATGCATTGTTCATTCTGTTCTACTTTATGTTTTGTAAAGCACTTTGAAACACCTGCCAAAAAGCAAAATACAGTACTGCAGATCTGAAATAAAAACAGAAAATGCTGGAAACACTCAGCAGGTCACTCGACATCTGTGGAGAGAGAAACATAGGGTTAATGTTTCAGGTTAATGACCTTTCGTCAGAACGGGAACATCCTTCATACATGAGGCCCGTTATAGAAAAACAAGTGGTAGCTGTTTAAAATATCCGAACAGTGTGGCTCACAGCATAGCTGTGTGATTCACTTTTTCCAATATGTCCCCAACATATGGCTAATTCTGTGGTAGGAAAGGAAGTAAAAAAAAATGTTTGGTTTTTTTTAAAAAGAGGGGGGGGCAACAGTGGACTGCAAGAGGTTAGGAGTTGAAGACTGTGGTGAACTCAGTAAAATGGAGAAAGATTGCAGGAAGGGATGAGGAAGAAACAAACAGGGTGCTGGAAAATCCAAGTCAGAGGGAACCCTGGAGAGGATCTGCAAATAAAGACTGCAGAAGATATCATCCCTTCATTGCTACAAAATGTTGTATGCTGCACACACACTGCACAAACTGAAAAGAAAATGTGAAGATCATTGGTCCTTTTTGACAGTAAAGGTCACCAATATAATGTGAAATTGCCATGTTTTCATTATTTTTTGTACCTGTTATTTTCTTTTCAAAAGCTTGACATGTCAGGAGTAACCTTTCAGCCACTTTATAAAATCCCCTTTCTACTAACAACGCCAAATAGTGAGCAAGTACTCACTTAAAATACTACAATGTCAGGACTCCACAAGTTTTCGCCTTCTGTCCTAGTGAGGAGGATTTACCTTAGGGTATCAATCCTTGCACACTTAAAACCCTCTCGATCAAATCCAACCCCAATGCTGGACATCCATAAACATGCATTTTCCAGCAGATACCACTGGATAGTGACTACGAATGAGAACTCTAGCCGATTGCATTTCCCCTTCCTTACCCGAAGAAGAAAGAGACCAATTGTGCTAGCACCATCCTAGCTCAGATAACTCCGCTCAGACCAGAGATAAAACCCATGGTGTTAATTCCCTGCGCGGCTCAGTAGAACACAGCACCTTTATACACTTACCCATCTGAGAAACACAAAATACCCTGATTCAAATGCAATTGCAGTGATGTGTGGTGGATAGCTATTCTATGGCGGTCAGCACAAAAAGGTATACAAACTGGAAAACTAAGAAATTACAAACAATGTTGCAACTAAAAATATTTTGATGGGCGCGTGAAATTTGCAGACCATTTCCACTGTGGAAGGCACCAGCAGCATGCAAAGGACATTATCCTTCCAACCTTGGGTCAATTGTGTCTGAAGAAAGCAGGTGGACGCCAGTGTTAAGTACTGGTCTGTCACTGGTAGTGGTGAGAGCAATGTGACGTGATGAAATAAGACCATCGTAAAATACTGATTTGAGATAGGATTCTTCCTATAGTAAATTGGTGCCAATATTTTAAATAAGCTGGCTGGCAATAATGACTGACTTTTCATACAGGATAAACAAACTAAGACACTAATATTTTTCAGGGTTGGGAATGACAACAACTGTAATATCAACTGAAGCAGCTGAAGTGTTGCTGCTTCTAACACACTGTAGACTGCATTATTCTACAATTAGTACTGATTAGCTGCCAATTCCTGCACTAAAGACTATTCACAGAATACATGCAAAATAGGAAAAGAGTTCCATTTTCCAGTCGAAGCTCTACTGAGCAATCTGAATGTCGATCAGCTGATAACTGCTGATTGATGTCAATCCAATGTATTATTTCCTTTTATGGGCCCCCCCAGTAAAATCAGCTGGTTTTGATTCTTTGAACCCATGCCCATGCCATGCCAAAGTACTGACCAAACTGCAATACACAACTTCAATTACAAAGAATTTTTATAGAAGATCTCTGAAGACTTCTTTTGCTCCCTCCCTCTTCCACATCAGCCAGTTTCCACTCGTCCTTCACCTTGGAGGACAGTTCTGTCCAAGTCAAGCACGAATACTCAAGTGACGGGCATCCCAGAATTCAAAGTCATGACCCTCTGTTTAGGAATGGAGTGTTTAACTACTGTAAAATCTGGTGCACAAGTAGTGCATTGATGCCTGTTATTCGATCCTCCAATTACAAAGATATGACTTGTATAGTACTTCAAACAATCACCAATAAAATAAAGGAGCAACTTAAACTCCAGAATTTATGGCAGTTAGAGCACGGAGTTGCTTACAACTACAACATTGAGTTTTTAAAATCAGCCCTTTTATATTCAAAAAGCTCCTCAGCCTTGATCAGCAAGAAAGCTATCGCCTTAATTTCTCAACAAACTGGTGAAATGATTCAGTAAAGACAAACAAAAGCGATCACAAAATATACATAATAATTAAGAGAGGTGTAAAGGAATTCTAGCTTCTCGAAATCACCGCGAGCTCAGAATCTGTTAAATGAGCAGCAGTAAATTTACCAGTACAGTTGTGTAGTGTTTCTGGCACAGTCTAGCAAGCCAGAGGTCAAGGGTTCAAATCCCACCAGGACAAGTTGTGAAATTGGGCTAGCATCAGAAAAATTGACTATGGAATTTGCCAGATTGTTGTAAAAACAAACTGGTTCCGTCTTTCAGAGAAGGGTGCCCGTCACTCTACCCCGATCTAGCCTACAGCCTTCTTAAATCACTCAAACCCTAAAAACAAATCACTACAAAGCAAGAAGACAACTCGGGTTAAGCAACAAATGAGGGCTTGCCAGTGCCGCAAACATCCAGAACAAATTGAAAAAACATGGGCCCGGAATTTGCGGTGAGTAATAACAGCGAACGGACAGCATTCGCTGTTATTACCCCTTTGAAACTGACCGCAACCTCAGGATTTCCGCGTTAGGATGCGCATGCGCTAAATCCTGAGGTTGTGGTCAGTCATTCACTGCTCCGACACTGGCCGTGCTGTGCCGCCCCCACCCCCACCCCTCTCCCAATGGCCGGCAATCCATGAAACTGACGAAAACTTTCCGCGGTAATAATCGTTGTTAAATATCCCATTAAAAGTTAGACCTTGTTGGATCAGGTGTAACTGGGGTTTTAACAGCTGTTAAACAAACATTTTGGCCCTGAAAAACTAATTTTGTGGAGTGTCAAATTTCTCCATTTTAATAAAAATTACAATTAAGAAACTTAATATATTTTTTTTAATTTGTTCATATTTATTTCAGATTTACCTTTTCCCCATGCGAGAGCCCCAATCTTTGTTTTGCTCTCTAACATTTTTAAAAAGTCAGAACAAAAGCACTACTTCACTTCCTGGTTCCCGGTGAGAGAATTCTGCATCGTGATTGGCTGCTTAGACAGCTTGTTCACCTTGCAGCAGTTCGGGCTATGGAATTCCCACAATACTGCACTGATCTCAACTGAACGTCGAAAAAGCCGAACTTCTCGCCACAGAGATCGCGAGATCTCTGTGGGAAGCTTTCTTCGGGGCCAGTGGCGAGTGTCTTTGCTTCGCCGCTGACCGCAAATTACGGGCTATGATTTGTAGGTTATGCAAATGATAGCACAGTTATATTACTGGACAAATTTTGACAGGCAGGGTTAGGTTGCAATGAACTAACACCCACCCACCCATATACAACAGTATCAGCCATAACCGGCGAATCATCTTTAGATTCTGAACACCTTACATTTATACAGGATACGGTATGGTAATGGTTATGTTACAGGACTAGTAAACTAGAGGCCTCGACTAATGAGAGCATAAGTTTAAATAACCACATAGCAGTTTCAGAATTTGAATTTAGTCACAAAAAATCTGGAAATAATTAAGAGCTGGTATCAATGAAAGTGACCATGAAGGTGTCGTTTAAAAAAACTCTTACATTTATAAAAGCACCTCATCACGTCTTTCAGAAGCTTCCTGCAGAGTTCATAAACAAATAGAAATGTGATCAATGACCAGGTGATCCATTTTTTGTTTGAGGGAGGGCACCAGGGTCCCGCTGTGGTTCAAATAATGCCACGGTTCTTTCAACATCCATCTTGGTCCCCAGAATGGGCAGTCAGGGCTTCATTTTAGTGTCTCACCTGAAAGATTGCACCTTTGACAACACAGCATTCCTTCAATTCGGCACTTCGGAGCGTCAAACTCTTGATTATGACATCAAGTGCTGGAGTGCAGCTTGAACCAACAACCTACTGCCTCAAAAGGTAGGAATGCTGCCAGTGGAGCCAAGCTGGCAGCAATGAATTCAGAAATGTTGCAATTATATTGGGGGGGGGGGGGGGGGAAATAGGGGAAACTGGTCCATCACATCATCGGACTATCACCAATCCAAGAACTTTGCTATAAAAGGCCTGGCAATGTAATACAGATGAGTAATCACTAATAAATCATCCAATGGTTAAAGTAATGCTGATGGGTTTCCTGATAACTGCCAGGAAAGTTGACTCATTTGTTTTCATATTTAAACACACAGGATCACACCACACCACATTTTATTTTTCAGGCTGTGCTGCCCTCCCATTTTCCACTTCCTGGTCTCACCAAGATACACACTTTCTGTGCCAAGAGGGGACTCTCCCGCAGCCAGCCTGTTCCTGTGGCACTTTTGAGCGGTGCGTTTGAAGGTATGCACAAGACGGGCCAGATGACAACTCCCATGAGGCTGTGTCTGGCTCGGAGTGCCCCGAGGGCCCAGTTGAGACTGGCATCTCAGTGGAGTGACAGAGTCAAACTTGCTCCCCAGTGAGGAATGTCATCAGCATTTCAATTTGCCACATCATTAAATTTTATTTTCTTGTTCTGCAGTGCAATATGGAACACAAAATTAAACAAGCGACACCACTGATATTCTGAAATTATTCCATCGCCCGAAGATTGCACCCCACCTTGAGTGAGATAAGCTTGGCTAGTTAGAACTCTGAACAGTTGCTGTAGAAAAAAGACTTACATTTACATAGCGCCTTTCACCACCACCGGACTTCCCAAATTGCTTTACAGCCAATGAACTACTTTTTGGAGTGTAGTCACTGTTGTAATGTAGGAAACACGGCAGCCAATTTGTGCACAGCAAGGTCCCACAAACAGCAATGTGATACTGACTAGATAATCTGTTTTAGTGATGTTGATTGAGGGATCAATATTGGCTAGGACACCGGTGAGAACTTCCCTGCTCTTCTTCAAAATAGTGCCTTGGGATCCTTTACGTCCTCCTGAAAGAGCAGACGGGGCCTAGGTTTTACGTCTCATCCGAAAGATAGCACCTCCAACAGTGCAGCACTCCCTCAGCACTGCACTGGAGTGTCAGCCTAGATTTTTTGTCTTTGGAGTGGGACTTGAACCCACAACCTTCTGACTCAGAGGCGAGGATGTTACCCACTGAGCCACGGCTGACAGAGGGCAAGGAACACGTGGGATCTATGTAAAGGGTGTACTCAACGTACGACTTTACATGGGATATGTAAAGTGGATTCTCATTCAATTCGCCTGAGATTATATACTTTGTTTCTTTTAAAAGCAGTGACTGTCAGTGACTAGGTTTTGCCATTTCCCTGCACATGGACATCAAAGAGAAATAAAATACAGAGAAATGGTCTCTGCTGTCATAAACCACAGCTAAGGGTCTACGCAAGAGCTCATCCCAGGCAGAACAATTAAATGTACTTTAAGGAACATGAAAAGCCATTAGGCCTTTTCCAGGCATTTTAGCCCGACCTAGCCAACTTCTCCTCATATCCCTCAATTCTTACTGCTAGTCTCCAGAAACACATCCAATTTCCTCTTGAATCCACTGACAGTCAGCTTCAGTGAGCCAAGCCACACATCTACCTCTTGGGTTAAAAAGTTACACCTGACTTCCCTCCCTACTTTTGTCTCCTGGTATTTAAACCTTTCCCACAGTGAAAAACATTTAATAGCTTGAGTATATCATAAAACTACTTACTGTAGTTTTCAAGCTATAGAATACCGATTAGGTTAGATAAATATACAAGTGTATTGCAACCCCCTATGCCTTCAGCTTCAAGCATTCAAAACAATCAAGACAACTATGAGCAAATAGTCCTCAAGTGCAATAAGCATTTGCATGAAGTAATAATCCTACAAAATGAACTACAGCTGAAGACACTAGTGGCCTGAAAGGAATCGGACAGTGCACTACATGTCATAAGTCTAACTTGTAGAAGATCATTGCATGCTATACTTGCTTCAGCTACCCAAGAAACAATACGGCACTCAACCTAAAGCCAATATTTATTTTATTGGCCCGCTAGACTTCAAACAACAGGAAACAGTTGCATCCTTTGACTAGACTGAAGCTATAATGGGAGCTGCATTTGCGATATCAAGGATCAATAATCTTCATTTTACTGCTTCTGGGCATGAATATTGGACAACAGTGGCAGATAATTGGAGTCAACACATACTTAACTTCTGTCCGTGAAGCCACTGTATATGATTTATAGAACACTTTCTATGGTGCCCCCCAACTCAACTGAATCAGCTCTTTGTACTCAAAAGACAACATTAAAAATTCAATAATAGGTAGATAGATAAATTCAACCAACCATAGGAAAGATCGCACCACTGAAAAACAGCATGCTCATTTTTGTAGTAGCTCTCACGTAACCAGACCACACAGACTGATCAATGTAATAAAAAAGGTCCACAGAATCCTCGAGGAGAAAAGCTCATCATTGAGCTGAAATAATGCAGTGAGTTCGCTGTGGCAGTCACAACTAAAATGCATTACATTCAATTTTTTATATATAATAATGGAATTTAATAATCTATTAGTTTTAGTGAGATTAATCTTACTGAAGATTTAAGATTTGTTTTGCTTTTAAAGTCATTTCAAAATCTCAGTGGTTAATGCAATATTTAACTTCTTATAATATTAACGACATAGTACGTTTTTAAAGAACAAATATTCATGATATAGCGGGGGGTGGGGAGTATTCCAAAACTTTGCTTTCACCTCGGGACAGAAGTAAAGGCGATATAAAAACTCTTACCTAAATCACTGGGGCAATAATAGGCTCCAGAGAACGAAGGGACTCATAAGGAATCAGTAACCAGTTAAAGCTTTTGACCCTGATAACCTGTTCAACAGTTTGACAAATGCTCCACACACCACCTTCAGAACATTAAAGCTGACCTACTTTTGGTACAGTTGTGTTGTACTGTGTTGAGTCTGTTGCAAAGCACAACCGACGTTCATTTTTCTTTGTTTTGCAAAGTACATCCAGCAAGAGCAGGGAGCTTTGGAACCGCAACTGCCCAGTTCAGTAATCACCAGAATCAAATCTAGAACACAAGCCCACTCAACCGGATATGCACCACCATGTACAGTACCACTATGCTGAAGAGCCCATCTCACAAAGTTTTTGAGTTCCTTCTTCCCTCCCACACCACGCCAACATCCAATTTGCATTTCATTCACGTCACTGAGGAGCTCTGTGAGCCCAGTCAATATTCAAGAGTTTTTTTTCCCCAAGCTCCGAGACACTGAACAGCCAACTGGGCAGTGGCCCTACAGGACTCTTGGACCAAAGCAAGGCTAATTCGAGTTTTATTCCGTTCATGTTCAGCACAGATCCTGCAGCATGTCCCTTTTACACCATCTCTGCTCTTTACTTCAGACAAAGTAGCCTCTATGTGAAGTGTTAGGACTCTTGTGTTTTGCATGTCATCTTGCTACTTCCTGGCCTACAGAGCAGCCATTGATAAAAAACCTGGCGCAGGATACAACATATGCTGGCTTCTGAAAAGACTTAATCAAGCACTGGAAGAAAGAGGCACCTGCTCCTCTCGCTGCCGCCAGCTGTTGAACTGGCTCAACTTTTCCGAGTGTAAGGTCATTTCCAAATTCAACTCGAAGAAAACATATTATTTACAGTGAACGTTAGAATAAAACTACTAAAGACAGACGATTCTACTTGAACAACAAACATCAACAGAAATTAGAAGCAAAATATACTAGTTAATGGTGCCCTGCTGTATTTTTATTTAGCTGGAGATCTTCTAATCAGAGTTGTCCAGTAAACTGCACATTAGCGTATTTACTTTACAATGGAACTGGTGGGAAAGGGGATTTGAAAGAAGAAAGCTGTAAAGTGACTGCTTGGCGGAGTACTGGTTAGGAAACTGGTAGTTTTTTTTAAATTAAACGGAGGCCGTTAAATCTTTTTTTTTACTAGGAGAGGCCGAAATGTGACCTTCGTGTCGGCTCACTTGAAGAATTGAGCCTCCACCAGTGGACTATTACTTTAACCAAAGGTGTTAATGCTAGTTATTGGCTGAAATCAGAAAATATAAACCTATAACTTTATTACTCATCACCCTACCCAACGTTTCTTTTCTTCCCTCTCTTTAGGTCATCTGGACCACTCATTTGGCCAAGATTGTAGGCAGGTGACATGATCGGAGTGAGGAGGTGCACAAAAGTAGGCTGGAGTGACTACACCTCAGATTTATTTCCTCCTTCCCTATGAAAAAGGCTCTGCAACTCTCTTGAATGCATCTGCATGAATAGCAATTCCACACACGATGCAGAATCATGGGTGCAAAGCAACATCCTACCACTCTATGTCACAGTGCACTGGGGGATCCAAAGGGTAGACCAAACAGCTTTCTGAATCTAACAAGTTTATGAATTAGCCTCACGTATTAACCCCGAACCTACAGCTTTCTAACTGTCGCAGATTATTCCTATATGATTACTTCAACTGATGGCATGCCAGGTTCCACATGTTCACTGACGACACAAGCTTTACCTCACCACCAGCCTCTCAACCACTCCATTACCTCAGTGTTGTTAGACTGCTTGTGCGACATCCAGTCCTGGATGAGTGAAAATTTGCTCCAATTAAATATTGGAAGACCGAAGGCATTTCTTTGGTGCCCGCCACAAACTCCATTCCCTAGCCACCAATTCCATCCCCCTTACTGGTCGCCAGGCTGAACAAATTGTTCGCAACCGTGGCATCCTATTCGACCCGGAGCTGAGCTTCTGACCCCATATCCACTCCATCACAAATATCGCCTACTTCCATCTCGGTAATATCGCCCGTTTCCGCCCCTGCCCCTGCCCATCTGCTGCTGTAACCCTCGTTCATGTTTTTTTGTTACCTCCAGACAAAACTATTTCAACGTTCTCCTGGCCAGCCTCACATCTTCCACCCTCCATAAACTTGAGCTCATCCAAAACTCTGCTGCCTGCAGCCTAACTCGCACCAAACCCCGTTCACCCAGGTTGACTACTTCAACTGATGACCACCACCTTAAAGGCCATACAAACCTGCTCAAGATTCACCATTCTACAAATTTAGCATTTTATAACTGCATGCACTGGTTTGTGCAATCCCCAAGAAATGTTCAGTCATCCGTATCAGCACCTAAAATATTCCAAATCCTCTCCAAGGGAAAACATTTCCGCTGTTTTATTTTCTCACTAAAGTCCTGCAATCACCATTTACAGCATTCAGCCACAAAAAACTACAAAATCTTGCAATTGCTTTTTTAAAAACACATTTTTTATTTGAAAAAGATTATTACAATCTCCTGACCTGCTGTGCAATGACATGAGGAAACAAGCTAGAGACTGCGCCGCACCAAATAAAAAGCAATGCCTTCAGGTTTAATTTAGTAAGCCTGCCAATTTAATTTCCAACATATTTGAACCATGGTTTGTCCAACAGCTATTTATTTTTGGTGACTGTTATTAATTTTAGCAAAAAATATTGTGGAGAATGAAGTCTATCTTCCTTCACACAATGTTTTCCTTCCTATCCTAAAGATGCCAACTTTAAGTGTGGTGCTGTTCCACAGGCACTGACCACTCTTCTTTTGCTCTACCCAAGCTATTCTTCACGTGTGAGCATCGACAGCAAGCACTGATGAGCTATTCAATGATAGACACCATCTCAGACCAAGCCCAATCCTGTCCTCACCTGGACTTTGGGAATCCTGTCCGACCCCTTTATTGCCCATCCCAGCCCAGAGTTGCCAAAACTAAAAATAGAACAGTCACCAGGCCCAGATGGTATGCACGCCAGAATACTGAAGGAAGCTGGGGATAGATAGCAGAAGCACGAAACATAACTATCCAAAAATCTTTGAGAATAGGAAATGTGCCAAAGGACTGGAGGGCAGCATAAGTCACACCCCTATTCAAGAAAGGGGAACAATGCAAGACAGGAAATCATAGGTCAATTAGTCTTACCTTGGTTGTGGATAAATTTAGCGAACACAAAGGAAGTCTTCGGCCAATCAAGAACAGTTTGCTTGGATTTGTGAAGATCAGGTCATGCTTCAACTTTTTTTTTTTTTGTTTATTTTTTTTTGAGGGTTTTATCCAAATAGACATTGAATATGAAAGCAAGGAAATGGTGTTGAATTTGTAAAGAAAATACTGGTTGTGCCACAGTTTGAGTGCTGCATGGAGTTCTGGGCATCTTATTATAGGAAGGACAATCCCATTATAGGATATTAGAGCCTTGGAAAGCCATACGGCAAAGATTCACTAGAATGAGAACCACGAATAACCATTTATTTAAAAAATTGGGGCTTCTTCATGGGAACAGAGATCTTTAAGGAATCCAAGAGAGATTTTCTAAATCATGAAATCGTATTGAAAGATTATTTCTACTGGTAACAAGGGGGCATAGAATCAGGATCTTCTTTCCTCCCCCCCCAACAAAGAGGGTTATTGGAACTAGTACCTACTCAACGGAGCTGTGGGGAGGAGGCTATGCAGGTCTGTGATAATGGGTCTCGCGCGGGTGGCGGGGAAATTAGAATTTGGCGGTCGGGAGAGAAAGCCCAGAGGTCGGGGAGATGCGGATTAGAAATCGGTGGCCGAGAGGGAAAGCCCAGAGGTCGGGGAGATTGGGGGGGGGGGGGGGGGGGGGGTGGTGAGTTGGAGCACAAGCGATCAGGATTGTGATTTACAGATAAGTAACTTCGCTTTTTCTTAGCAGGAGATCTTAAGTGTTGGTTTCCCTGACTGCAGCCAGAGCAAACCAATGGTGCAATGGGAACCTGAAGCAGGCATGATGCCCCTCATTTGCATGTACAAAAGATCCAACACTTGCTTCAGGCATGGGTAAACGATTCTTCGTTTGTCCTTACCCAATATTGCAGGGCAGGGCGGGCTGGGGCGCACTCCCAGCCCGCCATTTTGGGGCCTTAGGAGACCGTGTTGTGCCTGAAATAAACCCAGTGCTATGCAACCCAATTTCTAGGCCAAGGAATGCTTTAAGTGACTATTGAGGCAGAGACTAAATCTTTTAAAAAGCGACTGGATAAGTATTTGAAATGGATGAACATAAAAGGATAGGCAAAAAGGACAGGAAATGAGATGACAGTAGACAGCTCCAGTAGAAGAGCTAAGTGGCTTCCTTAAGCTGCAAATTCTATAACCAAACGTAGCAAGTCAACTGAGGTCAGCAGAGACTAGGCAAAGAACCAAAGACCTTCCCATCTGTAGAGCATACAGTGAGCAATGCCTTGGATTGGTGGTAGCCTAATTTCCTTTACCCCGCCCCTAAAGTATTACTGTAACATTCCTAAATTCGTTCGTGCCAACTTGGCTCCATTGCAGGAATTAAGTCTAAAGCTGGAGCAGAGGAAAGAGCTTCATCGCGCTGTACACTTTCACTCTGTGGAAGTTGGCTGCTACTGTGTTCATTAATTGCCTATATGGCAGGGGAACATGGCATTTCTTAACTTGCACTTGTGTCCAAGCAATTTTCTATATTAAACAAAGAAGTCCATCTGTAAACTGGGAGAATAAAAGGGAATTCTGGGATGCAAACTCTTACAACTACGATACAGCATCAAAAAGTACGGTTACAGCCAGTATCGGTCACATGTGAATCCAAGTCCTTATGACCTTTGTTCCCAAAGTACTTTTGGTGCACTAGTTCATGGGGTTATTGGTTTTCTGGACAACAGCCCAGCATAAAAATCACAGTTCTGACCAACAGACCAGATTTTACAACAGGTATTTTTTGTTGAGAAAGGGATAGCTACAAAATACAAAGACTGGCATAAAAGTAGGGAGAGTGTTGAGGAATTCAGGATTACAGGCAGGTTTGCAGAATGGCAGGCAGGCGGAATGTGCAATTTATTGTGGATAGGTGTGAGGCAATGCATTTTAGGAGGAAAAACAAGGAATGAGAGTATACATTCAATAGAAAAATACTGAAGGGTGTGGACAAAGACACCGAAGGTTCAAAACACAAAAATCACAGAAAGTGCAAATGTAGATAGATAAATCCATAAAAAAGGTCATAACATGTTGAGTTTTATAAATAGGGGCATAAAGCACAAGAGTAAAGAAATAATGAAAAATGTGATCAGGCCACTGTTGGAATACTGTGTGCAATCTTGGATGTCCCATTACAGATAGGAGATTAAAACCAGAGAGCACACAGTGTAGATTCATCGGGATGACACCAGGGATGGGAAGATATTTTCACTGGAAGGCTAAGGGGAGATTTAATTAAGTTTTTTTTTAAATTATAAAGGGTTTTGAGAAAGTGAATAGGGAAAGACTACTACCTCTGGTTGGGGAATCAGTGACCAGAGATTATCAATTTAAAATTATTAGTAAGAGATTAGGCAAAATTTCTGTAAAGGTTTGTTGGAATAATGGAATGCTTTACCACAGGGAGAAGCTGTGGCAGCAATTTTTATGGGGAAACTGGATAAAGCAGAGTAAGCACTACGGGGAGAGAGTAGAGCAGTGGGATTAGTTTTGAATTGCTCTCGAAAAGCACTGGCCTTGACATGATGTGACAAATTACCTCCTTCTGTTCTGTGAACTTGTATGGTTCGAATTTTAAAGAGGTCTATACTCGCCTGCAAGGAATATCTACTAGTTGAAATCAACGATGCTCACAGTCAACCCTTCATCAAAGGGCAGCCATATGTCCATCTCTCTCTCTCTCTCTCTCTCTCTCAAGGGTTTGGGGAATAAGGGGTATGCAATTGCTGTGGACAAGGCATCTCTTTCTGGAAAGAGCTCCTGTTGGCTTCCCTACAATGTTGGTATCCATTTAGTGTAGACTGGAGACCACCCCCTGGTGAATCCCTTATTCAAAAGTGATTATACATTTTTTTTTGAAGTGCCAAGCAAATTCAAACCAGGGAGCCCATGTTTGAAAGTACATCTAATCAATGAACTACCCGAGCCCTTGTAAACCAGGCTTAAAAAAATCTGATTTAGTCATCAAAGAAGCAGCTGAGTGTGAAAAACTGGGGGGGCAAGGGGGGAAAAAAATCAAGTAGGTTCTTCTTATAAATCTACTCATGGAAAATCGTACAATGGCTGCATTAAACTGAAAAGTTGGACAAAAACAATGCCGTAAGGAATTAAAATACAATACCTTCTACCTGTAATCGTCAACTTTTGTTGTTCGCTAAAAACACCCTGGATTTAATCATGCCTAGTTTTTCCTAGCGTAAAAGTGAAGCTGGCACAGTAATGAGGGACTGCTATAGAGTTACATTTCCAGCGTACTGTACTGCATTGCATTCGCTTCCGTGCCGGCGGCTCCCGCTTTCCTCCCACATACTTTTTAAAGACATCTGGAGCGGCATTCACTGCTACTTCAGTGGCACGAAGTAGGGAAAAAACAGCATAAAACCAGGACCACTGACAAGTATACTACAGTAACTGTACTCGAGAGAGAAGAATTGTAAGAAGAATCAGATGTTTGGAAGTATGTAATTTTAAATTATTCGGCTTTATTAGCACGGCTACTTTTTCAGTTCCTCTTCAATTCGATTACAAAAAAAAAGCACTTCATAGCACGTCTGACTTCAATCACTTTTCTTTTAGACTCCTAACCCCAATTTCCATTCTAGAAGGCTACGGCTTGCTGCCTTTTATGTTTTATCTTTTATGTTTTATGCCAGTGTTTCAGCAACAAGATCAGCTTCGCAATCCTCCACACCAAGCCAGAGAAAACCTAATCCTTCAGAACAGCTGTTCTGTGCAGTTTGCCATTTTGCTCAACATTAATTTACTGTACGGTCATATCATCAAATCCCTCCCACTAGCTACCAGAAATACCACTGCTGCTTGGGGTCACTATTCACTTGACCTCTGCTGCTCCCAGTACTTTTTCTCTACCTCAGGGTTTCAGGAAAATAACAGGTCTCCAAATTGTGACATGATAACGCTCACACCTTTATGCTCAACATGATTTTTCATCCAAAATATATATACACACTTCCATGGCATGCGTATAAATTAAAATTAACAGTGCTTATTACAGATTCGAACTTTCAACACACCAGCCTATCATGATCAAATAAAATCAAAATGGCTCTGACAGTTATTAAGATGCCTGGAACATTAATGATTTTTGATAACTTTCCAGATTGACCTACAGTAAAATCCCACCGTCTCCCTTCCACTACATAAATAGCTTATGCTATTCAGTGGCTTGGATGGTGAAAGTATAGAAAACAGGGTGATGGAAAACACAAGATTGTGCAGCAAGAAAGGTCCATTTGACCCATCAAGCTATCCACAGGCAGTGTACAACATGCTCTATCATGGACTCTGTCCTACCTGATTTAATCGATTTAACAGTCTACCACAGATTCCTTCCTCTCTCTCCCTCCCTCCCAAAAGGAAATCCAGTAAAACTTCAGAATATTCATTCAGCCTTCCATTCCACTATTCCCCTCAGTCGGACTCTCCTTCCATTCCACTATTCCCCTCAGTCGGACTCTCCTTCCATTCCACTATTCCCCTCAGTCGGACTCTCCTTCCATTCCACTATTCCCCTCGGTCGGACTCTCCTTCCATTCCACTATTCCCCTCGGTCGGACTCTCCTTCCATTCCACTATTCCCCTCGGTCGGACTCTCCTTCCATTCCACTATTCCCCTCGGTCGGATTCTCCTTCCATTCCATTATTTTCCCTCAAATCGGACTCTCCTTGGTGTGAAAAATGACTTGCCTGCATTCGGCAGCTGCTAATCATTCTTGATGTGCCAAAAGTTGGGTTGTTAGTGAAAGATTGCACCCTCTCCTTTTCTTTCATCTTTTCGCAGCCTGCCTGTACTATGACGTTCTCACACTTGTACTATGGAGTTCTCACACCTGTACTATGAAGTTCTCACACCTGTACTATGAAGTTCTCACACCTGTACTATGGAGTTCTCACACCTGTACTATGGACGCTAGGTTAGTCCCACCTCCGTAGCACTATCTTGTTAACGAGTGTGAGTGAAAGAAGAAAAGGCACTACCTGTCATGTCAGCCCTGGCTCAGTGGTAGAACTCTTGCCTCAGGTCAGAAGGTCATGGGTTCAACTCCAGGAAATTGAGCGCATAATCCAGGCTGACACTCCAGTGCAGTACTGAGGGAGTGCTGCACTGTCAGAGGTGCTGTCTTTCAGATGAGACGTTAAACGTCTGCCCTCTCAGGTGGATGTAAAAGATCCCATGTCACTATTTCGAAGAAGAGCAGGGGAGTTCTCCCCAGTGTTCTGCCCAATATTTATCCCTCAACCAACATCACTGAAACAGATTAGCTGGTCATCATCTGTTTGTGGGAGCTTGCTGAGTGCAAATCGGCTGCACCATTTCCAACATTACAACAGGGGCTACACTTCAAAAATATTTAATTGGCTGTAAAGCGCTTTGGGATATCCTGAGGTTGAGAAAGGCATGTGAAATACAAATCTTACTTTCTTATTGAGCAACAGAGTCAGTGCAGTCAGCACATGTGGCTTCTTCAACGCTTAAAAAAAAAATCACGTTGCCCCAGACAAAGCACAATGCTTGAAGTATGACACAGATTGTGATATGTTAAGGACAGACCGTGTTATTCCTGGAAGACAGCCACAACCAGTCACCTGTTCTTTCCATTTCAAAATATATAATATGTAGACTCAAGATCTCTGCTGACAGTTTTAGATTGTGTGTGGGGTGACTGGGAAATTGGAATAATTGGTGGAACAAACAGAATTTGTCCTACTCGCTCATTTAAGAATCCCAAGTGCAAACAGCCACAGACACAAAATTACTGAGCTACAAAGAAGGCACAAGGAGGAGCTCTTCCAGAACAGTTGTGAATGGGAAATTCACACCAGCACCATACAGGGAGTGCAACGAAGGTTCACCAGACTGGTTCCTGGGATGGGGGGATTGTCCTATGAGGAGAGATTGAGTAGACTAGGCCTATATTCTCTGGAGTTTAGAAGAATGAGAGGTGATCTCATTGAAACATACAACATTCCTACAGGGCTTGACAGGATAGATGCAGGGAGCATGTTTTCCCTGGCTGGAGAGTCTAGAAGCAGGGGTCACAGTCTCAGAATAAGGGGTTGGCCATTTAGGACTGAGATGAGGAGAAATTTCTTCACTCAGAGGGTGGTGAATCTTTGGAATTCTCTACCCCAGAGGGCTGTGGAGGCTCAGTTGTTGAGTATATTCAAGACAGAGATCGCTAGATTTTTGAATATTAAGGGAATCAAGGGATATGGGGATAGTACAGGAAAGTGGAGATGAGGTAGAAGATCAGCCATGATCTTATTGAATGGCGGAGCAGGCTCGAAGGGCCAACTGGCCTACTCCTGCTCCTATTTCTTATGTTCTTATTTCTTATGTTCTTGAGTACAGCACTATTGCCAGAACACACGCAAGATTCGAGATTCGATGTAAAGTGAAAATAGCATTGTCTCTATGCGTATCCCACTAGTAGAAGCAACAAAGTCATCATGCTAGATTTCTTGAAACATGTCCTGACTACTTTGCTGTGCTCCCACCCAGTGTGTCCCCGGATTTGGTTTTAGAAAATATGGTCACCCTAATGTTTAAATAATTGGTTGAAATCTTGAGAAATAATGGGAGCCAGTTCAAAGGAATTATGGAATTGACCATGATACAAGAGCAGAAAATACATTAACAACAACCCAGGGCATTTCCATAATAATTTAATTTCAGCACTTCACAGTTCATTTTCCTGCCGCGGGCCCAGTTATTCCTGTAAGTCGGGTCCCCAATAACATACTCAGTACTTACTGATTTTTCATAACCTAATAAAAGGCTTGAATCCTCAGTTTTTCCTACATTTTCAATTTCTGCCGTACAAATACCTAGTATGTGAGGTACCATATATAAATGATTTGCACTCAGGAATTTGTAGAGGAATACAAATGGGGGTAGAGCTAATAATGTAGAGGACTGCACCAAAATACAAGACATAAACAGGCTTGCAGAGTGGGTGAATAAATAGTAAATTAAATTCAATATAGCAAAGTGTGAGGTGGTTAATATTGGTAGGAGGAATAAGGAGGACACTTATTATTACGCAGTGTCAGCTGTGGCTTAGTTGGTAGCACTCGCGCCTCTGAATCAGAAGGTTGTGGGTTCAAGTTCCTCTCCTAGACTTGAGCACAAAATCCTGGCTGGCACTCCAGTGCAGTACTGAGGGAGCGCTGCCCTGTCGGAAGTGCTGACTTTCGGATGAAACGTTAAACCGAGTTCCGGCTGCCCGCTCAGGTGAATGCAAAAGATATCATGGCGCTATTCGAAGAAGAGCAGGGGAGTTCTCTCCAGTGTCCTGGCCAATATTTATCCCTCAACCAACATCACAAACAGATTATCTGGTCATTATCACACTGCTGTTTGTGGGACCTTGCTGTGCTCAAATTGGCTGCCGTGTTTCCTACATTACAACATTGACTACACTTCAAAATTGGTTGTAAAGTGCTTTGGGACATCCTGAGGTCATGAAAGCCGCTATATAAATCCAAGTGCTTTCTTTCTTTTCTTTAATCCTTGGAAGGCAAGAAACTAAATGGAGTAGAGCAGCAAAGAGATCTGGGAATACAGCTACATAAATTACTAAACATAGCAACATTAGTTGATAAGGCCATAAATAAGTGTGAAAAATTGAGATTCATTTCTAGAGGAATAGAATACACAAACAAAAGGCAATGTTAAATATATATAAGAGCCTCAGTTGGACCACACTTGGAGTACTGTGCACAATTCTGGTCTGCATATTGCAAAAAGGATATTGAAGCACTCATGCTTAATCACAGGATTTTGAACTGGCTGGGAAAGGGAGTGTTAAATGCTCTCAGGACTTGGCCGGTTCACCTTGAAACAATCCAACAGATAGTCTGTATAAATGCTCAAACAGAGCTGAAGCGAACAATGCCCATACTACTGCCATCCAGGACATTACACCTCTCTCCCCAAACATAAAGCAAACTCAATGGCCACTGCTGCAGGAGCCAATCCAGGAGGAGGCCCAAGATGGTCATCCACTTGGCACTTCTAGCTGAAGATGGTTGTAAACGCTTCAGCCTTGTCTTTTGCACTCACGTGCTGGGCTCCGCCATCATTGAGCATGGGGAATTTAATGAAGCCTCCTCCTCCCGTTAGTTGTTTAATTATCCACCACCATTCACGACTGGATGCGGCAGGACTACAGAACCTTGGTCTGATCCGTTGGTTGTGGGATCGCTTATCTCTGACTATAGCATGCTGCTTCCGCTGTTTAGCATGCATGTAGTGCTGTGTTGTAGCTTCCCCAGGTTGGTACCTCATTTTTAGGTACACCTGGTCTGCTCCTGGCATGCTCTTCTA
Organism: Squalus acanthias; assembly: GCA_030390025.1. NCBI lineage: Eukaryota > Metazoa > Chordata > Chondrichthyes > Squaliformes > Squalidae > Squalus > Squalus acanthias. The sequence continues at coordinate 83,930,150 of CM059425.1, read as the reverse complement.
CACTCCTTATTGAACCAGGGTTGGCCCCCCGGTTTGATGGTAATGGTCGAGTGAAGGATATGCCAGGCCATGAGGTTACAGATTGTGGTGGAGTACAATTCTGTTGCTGCTGATGGCCCACGGCACCTCATGGATGCAGAGTTTTGAGTTGCTAGACCTCTTCTGAATCTATCCCATTTAGCACGGTGGTAGTGCCACAAAACACTTTGGAAGGTGTCTTCAGTGTGAAGATGGGACTTCGTCTCCACAAGGACGGAGTGTTAGTCCCTCCTATCAATACTGTCATGCACAGATGCATCTGCGACATGTAGGTTGGTAAGGACGAGGCCAAGTAGGTTTTTCCCTTGGTTCTCACCACCGGCTGCAGGCCCAGTCTGGCAGCTATGTCCATCAGGACTCAGCCACTCTTGGTGGTGGACATTGAAGTCCCCCACCCAGAGTACATTCTGTGCCCTTGTTACTCTCAGTACTTCTTCCAAGTGGTGTTCAATATGGAGGAGTACTGATTCATCAGCTGAGGGAGGGCGGTAGGTGGTAATCAGCAGGCGGTTTCCTTGCCCATGTTTGACCTGATGCCCTGAGACTTCATGGGGTCCGGAGTTAATGTTGAGGACTCCCAGGGCCACTCCTTCCCGATTGTATACCACTGTGCCACCACCCCTGGTGGGTCTGTCCTACCGGTGGGACAGGACATACCCAGGGATGACGATGGAAGAGCCTGGGATGTTGGCTGAAAGGTCTGATTCTGTGAGTATGACTATGTCAGGCTGTTGCTTGACTAGTCTATGGGATAGCGCTCCTAATTTTGGCACAAGTTCCCTGATGTTAGTGAGGAGGACTTTGCAGGGTCGACTGGGCTGGGTGTGCCTTTGTCATGTCCAAATCTGGTGCCTAGGTCAATGCCGGGTGGTCTGTCCGGTTTTATTCTTATTATAGTTTTTCGTAGCAGTTTTGATACAACTGAGTGGCTTGCTAGGCCATTTCAGAGGGCAGTTAAGAGTCAACCACATTGCTGTGGGTCTGGAGTCACATGCAGGCCAGACCGTGCAAGGATGGCAGATTTCCTTCCCTAAAGTTTTAGCGAACCAGATGGTTTTTTTTTTTAAATGACAATCCCATAGTTTCATGGTCACCATTACTGCCTCTTTCTCTCCACGTTGTCTCTCTTCCCTCCCCCACCCCTCCTCTCCTCTCTTCTTTCTTGCACAGCACCCAGTTTGGTGGTGGGGGGGGCGGGGAGAGAGAGAGAGACTGGAAGAGGAGGAGGAGGAGGAGGAGGAGGGGGGGGGGGGTGGAGATATCAACTTTTTTGATGAGGTAACAGAGAGGGTTGATGAGGCCAAAAGGCGTTTGATAAAGTGCCACATAATAGGCTTGCCAGCAAAGTTGAAGCCCATGGAATAAAATGGACAGTGACAGCATGGAAACGAAATTGGCTAAGTGACTGGAAACAGAGAGCAGTGGTGAACAGTTGTTTTTCAGACTGGAGGGAGGTATACAGTGGTGTTCCCCAGGGGTCAGTGCTAGGACCACTGCTTTTCTTGATATATATATATAAATGACTTGGACTTGGGTGTACAGGGTACAATTTCAAAATTTGCAGATGACACAAAACTTGGAAGTATAGTGAACAGTGAGGAGGATAGTGATAGACTTCAAGAAGACAGACAGGCTGGTGGAATGGGCAGACACATGGCAAATGAAGTTTAATGCAGAAAAGTGCGAAGTGATACATTTTGGTAGGAAGAACGAGGAGAGGAAATATAAACTAAAGGGTACAATCCTAAAGGGGGTGCATAAAGAGAGACCTGGGGGTATATGTGCACAAATCATTGAAAGTGGCAGGGCAGGTTGAGAAAGTGGTTAAAAAAGCATACGGGATCCTGGACTTCATAAATAGAGGCATAGAGTACAAAAGCTAGGAAGTCATGATGAACCTTTATAAAACACTGGTTTGGCCTCAACTGGAGCATTGTGTCCAATTCTGGGCACCGCACTTTCGGAAGGATGTGAAGGCCTTAGAGAGGGTGCAGAAAAGATTGACAAGACTGGTTCCAAGGATAAGGGACTTCAGTTGTGTGGATAGACTGGAGAAGCTGGGGGTTTTCTTCTTAGAGCAGAGAAGGTTGAGAGGAGATTTGATAGAGGTGTTCAAAATCATGAGGGGTCGAGACAGAGTAGTTAAGAGAAACTGTTCCCATTGACGGAAGGGTCGCGCACCAGTGGACACAGGTTCAAGGTGATTGGCAGAAGAACCAAAGGCGACATGAGGAAAAACTTTTTTATGCAACGCGTGGTTAGGATCTGGAATGCACTGCCTGAGAGGGTGGTCGAGGCAGACTCAATCGTGGATTTCAGAAGGTAACTGGATAAGTACTAGAAGGGAAAAAAATTGCAGGGCAACGGGGAAAGGGCGGGGGAGTGGGACTAGCTGAAGTGCTGTTGCAGAGAGTCGGCACGGGCTCGACGGGCCAAATGATCACTTTCTGTGCTGTAACCATTCTATGATTCTGTGATGAAGAGGGGGGCGCCGGGAGAGGGGGAAGGAAAGTGGGAAGAGTGGGAAAGAGAGAGTGGGAGGAGGGAAAAATGACAAGTGGAAAGAGAGAGTAAAACACTGCGATTGAAATTACTTTTTTTTTTTAAATACACTTTTATACTTATGTCATGGCCAATATTTATCTCTCAATCAACATCACTAAAACTGATTATCTGGTCATTATCACATTGCTGTTTGTGGGAGCTTGCTGTGCATAAATTGGCTGCCACGTTTCCGACATTACAACAGTGACTGCACTTCAAAAGTACTTCATTGGCTTTTAAGCGCTTTGGGATGTCCTGTGGTCGTAAAAGGAGCTATATAAATGCAAGTCTTACTTTTATAGGTTTTCAAACTCGAATCTGCAAAGTTGGTATTTGTTGACTTACGAGCATATTATTTCTCTTACCATCTGAAAGACACATTTTATAAGAGCGAAAAATAAAAGCTTCTAAAAACTTAAAATTGCTGGTTCCAATCCAATATTCTAAAATATTGAGATGCAAAGGAGAATTCCACTTGAAATATTCAGTCACTCAAGTTAGAAATAGTGAGAGCGAATTGTAAAACACCAGCACAGCACAAGTAGCGAGAAGCAATCTTGCCTGTCGGGTAATGAGAGTCAAAAATCACTCCAGATTTTTACAGTAAGTGAACTTTGTTGAAAGAGTGAACAAATACAAAGCAATTAAGTGACCTGCAGGCCTACACAGGCCAAGCTTGTAATCAGACCTGTGACTGCTAGGCAATGTGAAGGTTAATCGGCATTTGCCCCAAGGAATACTCTGCTGACAAAACACTGATTTCCGGCACCACAACACTGCTGGCTGATCTAATGAACTTGGCCTTTTACACTGTTAAATCCAATAAGTGAATACTTTTAATTCTGTACACGTGGAGATGGGGAGAAAAAGAACAGGAATGAGATCTCATGCCTACCTAATCAAAATGGTTTTTAGGTTGCTGACACGTCATGTTAAAGGGGGTCACAAACAGAAAATTAACATCTCACATAACTGTGTTTAAGAGGCTAGGTATTCTGTGGCGAGTGTCTCACCTCCTGACTCCCCAAAGTCTTTACACCATCTACAAGGCACAAGTAAGGAGTGTGATGGAATACTCTCCACTTGCCTGGATGAGTGCAGCTCCAACAACACTCAAGAAGCTCGACACCATCCAGGACAAAGCAGCCCGCTTGATTGGCACCCCATCCACCACCTTAAACATTCACTCCCTCCACCGTGGCTGCAGTGTGTACCATCTACAAGATGCACTGCAGCAACTCGCCAAGGCTCCTTCGGCAGCACCTCCCAAACCCGCAACCTCTTCCACCTAGAAGGACAAGGGCAGCAGGCGCATGGGAACACCACCACCTCCAAGTTCCCCTCCAAGTCACACACCACCCTGACTTAGAAATATATCGCCGTTCCTTCATCATCGCTGGGTCAAAATCCTGGAACTCCCTCCCTAACAGCACTGTGGGAGTACCTTCACCACATGGACTGCTGCGGTTCAAGGCGGCGACTCACCACCACCTTCTCGAGGGCAACTAGGGATGGGCAATAAATGCTGGCCTTGCCAGCGACACCCTGATCCCATAAACGAATTTTTTAAAAAGCTATTCAATTAGCTATTGAGTGCTTAAGAGCTTGCTTTTGGGTGAGGGGAGAGCACAAGCAAAAAGAATGGAAATAAAACGAACCAGGAAAATCTCATCTGCATCCCATCATTCTCTAGGCCAGTATTGGACACTTTTTCTCAAAATCATGGTGCCAAGCAACATTTGGTTCAAGGACACAATCCAATACCAAATATTTCAGATTTCCAGCATCCGCAGTAACAACAGAAAGTGCTGGAAACACTCAGCGGGTCAGGCAGCATCGAGGAGAGAGAAACAAAGTCAATGAAGGGTTCGACCCGAAACGTTGACTCTGTTTCTCTCTCCTCGATGCTGCCTGACCTGCTGAGTGTTTCCAGCACTTTATTATTTGGTTCAAGGAGTTGCTCTCGGGATCGCTCATACACACCATTCCACAAAGCACCAGCTTTTTTTTTTGTTGCAGCTGTTGGTCAAGTAGCGGATCAAATAAGGAATTTAGGAAGAATTTAGCCCAGGATAGGATTCCTGTTTCTCAACGCTATCCAGTGATTTCTACTGGAAAGCATTTGCGAGGCCACGGTGACCCACCAGAGTCAAACAGTTGGGGAAACTATTAAACCACAGGGCCGAGCATGATCTAGCCTCAGAAATGAAGTAGGGCCATGGTACGAGACGGTTCCTGCATCTGTGAAATCGTATCTTGACTGGAGCAAAAGCCCTTAAGGGAGGAAAGCAGAAAAGGAGGGGACGGTTAAAGAAGAGAAAGTGGACTGATCGGAGCATGATCCAAACTTTTTAAGTTTGGGGGGGGGGGGAAGAGTGAAGGGCGACATATCTGAAATTTTAAAAAAGCTACAGGTTTATGAAACAACTGACTGTGTCCTAGTACTCTCACTGTCAAATGTTAACATTGCTGTACCTCTGACAGATGAGCTGTATTGAGCAGATGCAGCAGTATAATTCCCACAACACATTAGGCGACAAATCTCCATTTGCTACCAGAATCCCGCAATCTTGCATTAAAAAGTTCCTGAGCAGATCTAAGCAACGATCAATCATTTGCCTGAAGTATCATCACTGGCACTTTCTTTAATACATAGATCAACAACATTTTAAAGCGATCCAAGAATCGCTGCAGTAAATCATCACAAAGGACAATCCAACTGTGGTTCAAAACCCACAGCACATGGATACAAAACTTGCACTACCTGTAAGATTTTTAACTGCTTTCATATTCAGTAGAGCCAACGCTGTAATCTCCAATGCCACTCAGAAGTATGTGTTTATTGTGGTTTCTGAGCATCGATGTTAGCACTCAACTTCCTCTAGTGTGGTAAGACCGCAAACAGAAGTAGTTTGCGAGTGTGGTCTCATTTTTAAGTCAGCACATATATATATACAATACAAGGGGTAGCTTGTTCGACTCGAGGCAAGTTATTTGAACATAGTACCACAATCAACAATTTCCACAGCATCTGCACCCCGTTTTTCTTGGAGATTTTCTCTGCACCGTAGCTACATACAAACAACAAACCCACGATTCCCCAACTAGTGGTGCAGATGGCTCACCTGGAGATCTTGGCTGAAGATTGCCCGCGTACACTAGATATACTCATGGCTCACTGCTCCTCAGTCAAGTATGTCAACGCATCGACTGCACAGGCTCAAAATAAATTTACTATTTTCAAATCAAATACAGAGAATTTAGCCTTTTATGTGGGGCAGAGTTGTTATATTTTTGGATTCTGACGCAATGTTTTTATCAGGTTCAATCAATGTTCCAGACCCCGCCTGTAGGCAAGCTCTTGCTCTCTTCATAACCTGGACTGTGTCTTTGTCTGCCTCATCTGGACAGGTCAGGTCATCTGTAATGAGTCCAAGGATCGAGCAGAAAACCCTATATATCGAATATACTATATTCCAGCTACTTGCATGATCTTCCTCGACTTCAGAAGATCGTAGAATGAACACTTCCCTAGTGCGTGGCTTAGGCTACAAGTTGCCAAACAGACTTATTAACCAGTACAATAGCAAAATACTGCGGATGCTGGAAATCTGAAACAACAACAGAAAATGCTGGAAACACTCAGCAGGCCAGGCAGCATCCGTGGAGAGAGAAACAGAGTTAACGTTTCAGGTCTGGGACCCTTCATCAGTTCAGTACTCAGTTGCTTTCTTATCTACTAGTAGGAAAGGGTTTTCTCACAGTACTTTTGTTGATGAGAGTTTACTTTCTACACTTTGGAGATTTTCTGAATCACATCAGGATGGGTGGCGCCTTGGCTGCCTTAGATTGGTCCTCGGACAAGGAGCAATATGGTCAGCACCAGCAGCAGCATCCTGCTGTTGACGGACCTGCAGCTGAGCAGCAGAGAAGGAGGTACTACCCGCGACACATGACGTACAGGCAGAGGCCGAGCTTCCTTGACGTGTCGCAACAGCAGTGCTTCAGGAGGCTCCGGTTGTTGTCAGGTGGTGGTAGACATCTGCAGTCTCCTAGAAGATGACCTGCTCGCTACTGGACCTGGTGGCCACACGTTACCCGTGGCTGTCAAAGTGACCACCGCCCTCAACTTTTTAGCCTCTGGATCCTTTCAAGGGTCTGCCAGAGACATATCCAGGATCTCCCAGTCGGCGCCAACAAATGCATAGGACAGGTGACGATAGGTTGTTTGTTAGGGCCACCAATTACGTGAATTTCGCCTGCGATGAAGCCAGTCAGAATTAGCGGGTGCTCGGATTTGCGGCTCTGGCTGGCTTCCCACAGGTGCTGGGTGCCATCGACGGCACACGTGGTAATCCACGCACCTCCAGCATCCACAACCTGCAGTATTCGTGAACCGCAAAGGCTTCCACTCCATCAATGTGCAGCTGGTGTGCAACCACAAAAGATATTTATGCAGGTGTGCGTGCAAGATTCCCGGGGAGCTACCATGATGCCTTTGTCCTGCTGCAGTCCAAGCTTCCAGATATCTTTGAATCTGCAAGCATACTTAAGAGTTGGCTGCTAGAAGATAAGGGATACCCACTTCAAACTTGGCTGATGACACCTGTCAGAAACTTGACCAATGAAACCCAACAGTGCTACAATGAATGCCATATGACTACCAGATGTCTGATCGAATAAACCATCGGCATGCTGAAGATGCACCTCAGGAGCCTAGACAGATCTGGAGGCTCCCTTCAGTATGCACCAGCCAGGGTCTTCAAAATGGTTGAGGTGTGCTGCGCTCTGCACAACACTGTGCAGCAGCGAGGCTTGGGTCTGCAAGAGGAACAAGGTGCAGAGGAGAAGGAAGATGAAGGTGATGAGGGCAATCCAGCACCAGCTGCTCACAATGCTGCCCAGGATGCCCTATATTAATGCTGCCCAGGATGCCCTATATGAATGCAAAGTTCACTTGGGTTGCACCAGTGGACCGATCAGAACCATATGCAACGGCCACTCTTCCCACCCTCCCAATGCCACTGACACAAAGCAGTCCTGCAAACAACCAACCTCCCTTGCACATCCCCCACATTGAGAAAATATGAATTGATGGGGACCAATCATCATCAAGCAAGTTAAAAAGGCGACTTGCTACCTAGCAACCAAGTATGGGCAAGACGGAAAAGTGGTGCAAACTAAAAGTGTGTGTGAAGAGCGGAAAGTTCACAACATTACACCTCATCTTTTGTTTCTTAACTTGTCCCATTACCATCTCCTTTTGCCTTGCACCATCATCCCTTTTGTCTTTTAATCTCTCCTGCCTTCCATCACAGTTCTTTCCTCCCCTCCTCCCTTTCCCTGCCACACACTTGCTTAAAAATCTGTTACTTCTCCAACTTTTTCCAGTTCTGATGAAGGGTCATCGACATGAAACGTCAACTCTGTTTCTCTCTCCACGATGCTGCCTGGCCTGCTGAGTCTTTCCAGCTTTTTCTGTTATAACATTTTCTCATACACCTTTGTGCAACTACAAAGCTTTACTCTTTTTCCTACCGCTCCTACGCGGTGCAACCCCTGTAGCTTCAGCAGAAGTGGAGGCAGGTTGCTCAAATGCCTGTTCTAACTGCGGAGATATTTTTGGCCAACGACCAACCAAAGACTGCTCTACTTGCACCTGTGCAAGGGCAGACTTGGCCATCGGCACACGAGACAGCATGTCGGGTACTGACTGAGGTGGTGGGGGGGGGGAAGAGAAAAGTGGAAGCGCTTTGAGTGGAGTCCCCACTTCCATGTCCCCTTTCGTCATCATCCCTCTCATGGGCCAGCAGCACTTTACTGCTACCACTCTGCAGGAGAACACTTTGGTATAGGTCAGTGCGACACTGTAAGGCCAAGTCTAAGGCATCTGTCATCCTATTGAAGACGACAGATATGTTGGCATACAAAGTGTGCCTGGACTCATTTGATTGTCACGTTTGATGTTCCAGAGTTGGCCACTCTATCCACGCAAGACGACATCGTCGCAATGCCCTGTGACATCATCCCACTCATGCTCGAGGCAGACAGCTCCATTTTCTCCACAATCATGTTGAGTATGCTTGGAAGGCCTGTCAGTACATCGCACACTCTCTGTTGCTCAACGATGATCCTTTTCATCGACGGCCTCTGAGGTACAGCATCTATGTCCAGCTGAGCAGAGCTTGGAGGGGGCTGCAGCCGCTGACCCTGCCCTCCACAGCTATGCCTGCCACCATCATCTTCTCTTGCTCACTTCTGAAGCGTGTGAGTCACCAGTTGAAAACTCAACTATCTGTCTAACTGGTCCCACCAAAGTGGGAGTATCTGAGCTGGTGCATGGTAAGCATGAGTCCTGTGACGGTGCACCCTCAGAAGGAATCAGCTCCTCTGAGGATTCATTGTTGGTGAGCTCCATGGACTCTTGCTGCACGCATGAAGGCCCTGGCGGAGAGAAAAGAAATGAATTAGTACTGGCAAGATAAGTATGTTGCAACTTATGACGATGATCATATTTCACTCGCTGTTGAAATCAAGTTAACATAACTGAGTGTTGTATGGCATGTGAGTCGCTGATATTTGTGTCACCAGGTAGCTGGGAGGTCCCCATCTCCGATGGCTAGGGACGCCGAAATGCCACTTATCTCCAGCGCTTCCCCCACTGAAGTTGTTAGCTGGGAAACCTGTGCAGGACCACCTCTGGTTCTCTCCCCGGTATTTTGCACTCTCTTCTGCAACAGGGGAAAGTACAGACCCATGAGTGACTGCAATGGCATGTGTTCACACGATGGATGCAGTGCATCTGGTAAGGGTGACCATCAGGGAGAGGCATGAAATTGCATAAGGATGAGCGTGAGTGGCCAGTGGTGGATGGATAGATGGGGATGTGAGGAAGTGCATCGAAAGAGAAGGGTGTGTGCGGTTGCAAGGTAAGTGGGTGTGAGGAGTGATGCGATGGAGTAGGCTTGACAAGGCAGAGTGAGGGGATGGGCTGATGCGCACAGCAGGATGTAGGTGAATGTGCAACTGTACTCACCTTTCCTGACCTGGTTAAGTCATTAAAGCGCTTCCTGCACTGAATGCAGGAGCATGGCTTAATGCTCCTGCTGCTGAACTCCTGGGCCACCTCCAGCCACACTGTTTTTGTGGCAGCAACAGGTGTCTTCCTCCCATTGCTGGGGAAGCGCATCGCTCCAGCTCCTCGCAGCTCCCAGCAGTACATCAAGGAAGGCGTCATTGAAGCGGGGCGTAGCCTTTGAGCGTCCCGAATCCATTGCCAAGCCTTGTCTTCTCTTGCTTCAAACTCCAAATTCCATCTTTGGATTGGGCCTTTAAATACTCAAGTTGAGATTGCAACATGCGGGTCCTCGTCACGCCCGCTGCCATGCAATCGACGTCAAACCCGGAAGTAAAATGATAATGAGCTGGCTGCGTTAAAATGACAGATGTCCGTTCGGGTTTCCCCTCGCGCTATCGGACCCCCAGCCCCCCTCCCTCCGCCCCAATGAGTCTCCGAGTTAATATCGGGGCCACTGTCCCTGAATATTAACTTTTACTTGTTACTGACAACTCTGGCCTATTTATTTAGTGTTCTCAGATGGCTTCAGACAGACGACTACGTTTTAACAACCGGTGGAGAATTTTTTTTAATGACAGACAAATTTAAATACGCCTCCAACTTAAAAAGAGATCTGCCAATTAAGCATATATAAAACTCTCAAGATGTGTATTTGAATTCAGTGGTGGGACACCTACTTCAGACACATCTATGTGCTGGGGCTGTGGTTATTTTAGCAAGCGGATACATCTTCTGTGGGTGAATCTGGTTTCTAACCCATATGTACTGACAGCAAGAAAGAAGGCATTACTATCATACAATATAGATAAAAATTCTCTTTTTTGTCACAGGGTTCAGAAGAAATCAAGATTTACACAATTTCTGAAGCATTTAAATTTCAAAGTTAAGCACAAATTTTGAACAACTTGCATTTCTATAGCACATTTAACGTCGTAAAACATTCCAAGCACTTCACAGGAGCGTTATCAAACAAAATTCGACACCGAGCCACATAAGGAGATATTAGAACATGTGGCCAAAAGCTTGTTCAAAGAGGTAGGTTTTAAGGAGCATCTTAAATGAGAGGTGGAGAGGCTTCGAGAGGGAACTCCAGAGCTTAGGGCCTAACAATGGTATGGATGAAGGTTTCAGCAGCAGATGAGCTGAGGCAGGGACGGAGATGGGCGAATGTTACGGAGGAGGAAGTAGGCCGTCTTGAAGAAGAGGATATGGTGTCGGAAGCTCAGCTCCTGGTCGAATAGGGTGCTGAGGTTGCGAACAGTCTGGTTCAGCCTCGGACAGTGGCCAGGGAGAGGAATGGAATCAATGGCTAGGGAATGGAGTTTGTGGCGGGGGCCGAAAACAATGGCTTCTGTCTGCCCAATATTTAATTGGAGGAAATTTCTATTCATCCAATTCTGGACGTCAGACAAGTGGTGTGAAAAATCCTAGGCAGTGGAGGGTCAACCACCATTCTCTTGATTTAAGCACTTCAAAACCACAAGATTTAGGAAATTGGCTCAATGTAAAGAACAATCTTGGACAATACTGCCTAGTCTGCCCTCACAATTCCTGCTTCCTGACCCAGGCACCTCTCCTCCCACTTTCCCAATCCTAGGTAAGGGTTTCTAACTCCAGCCCAGTGATTCTCAGCTATCTCATCAGAACCAGTGCAACTTTATGGTTGTACATTCAATCCCACGAGCAGCAAAGATATGAACCTGTAAATATCATCCTGTTGCATTCCCTGATTCGCCTAGCACTGCTCCCATCTCTAACCTAATGCTGCTTTGTCCCCGAATACTGACCCGTGCTGCATATCGAACGTGCAAATTCCTGGTCTCCCAATTGTCCTGAGGAGGTCAGAAATTTCCACCCATAGCTTCCAGTAGAAGTTCAATTATTGCAACAGCAGAAACATCAGTTAGGAGACAGGAGCAGCAGTGAGGGACAAATCAGAGAAGAGTGCTAGTGTAAGCGGCAGGAAGGAAAGACAAGAGTGCCTCTGTGGCGTGGAGGAGCAGGAGCAGGACGACGGAAGGGAGGGGAAAAGGGAAAAGAGAGTGCCACTGTGGCTATTATATAAACAATTAAACGCAGTGCCAATAGTTACCTACAATTTCTTAGCAAGAAATTAGAAAATCCCTGCAATTTCTCCTTTCCCCCCCCCCCCCCCCCCCTCCGAAATAGACTAGTTGCCCTGCTCAGGGACTTTGCTACTAAAATAAATGAGAACTGTTCCACTCTGATCAGCCCAGAAAAAAAATTATTTTCAAATAACTTTCAAAGGACTTGTACTGGATTAAAATGAGACCACCAACTCCAGCTTGTGACATGTTTGCAAGACACCGACGCACTTTGACACAATTGATAGTCAATTCGGCAACATAGATCCTGGGACCACCACAGAAAACATCTCTGCAGGTTCCTTAAAAAAAACATTTTATGCAACAAAGAAACAAACATTTAGGGGAGCGGGTAGGTTCATTTTAATGACCAGCAAGTCCCATTTAAAAAGAAATATGCAGAGTGGAGTAGCTTCTAATGGCTCCTTTAAAATTACACAGCTGCCATATAAATGAGAACATGCTGCTGCCTGAAGAGACACCAAGAACCATCTAAACAGGTGGTCTTCCCTGGCACCTCCAGGGGCAATAAACAGGAAATGGTGCTGCCAGTGACGCAGTTTTATTATAGCTGGCTTTTACAAACCTTCCCCAGCTCAAAATGAAATTGCTAACCATGGCTTTCAAGCAATTTTGCAGGTGCCCTTATTTGCCACGAGTGCTATAGGATCCATCCCAAAATGGGGTCTCTTTAGGACTAAATCGGCTCCAAGATGATATTCTTGCGGATGAAAGATTGAAACCTAGACCATGCGCCACACACGAGACTATAATGTGAAGCCAGCCAGGTCTGCAGTACTCCAAGGCACAGTTGATGATTGACCAACTAACTTGGCCCATTAATTGGACCTGAAGGAGTAGAACTGTCACTGGGGCTGTGATTGTTCCCACTCCACTCCAGATAAACCTGCAATGAAATGCCTAATGAGTGGATGGTCCTAACTGGACAAGCACTGGTGTTCCATGCAGTTAAGCTGCATGAACTCCAGCAGTACCCACGTGCATGTTTAGGGTCCCCAAGCCGTAGATTTGTCAACCAGCTGCTAATAGATTTAGGCAAGTGAGACTTGTCTTTATGGAAATAGTGTGAGCCCTCTAGATCTGGCAAACAAACTCTATTTGTGTGAATTTCTCAGTACTTGATTTGAAAACTTGTTTTGTTTTTTTAAGCACGGCGATGGTCTTTACTCAGCTGACCAAAAAACTCCCGTCATGTAAATTGGGCAGGCTCCATAGAACTTAAAAGAACTCGAAGGACTGTAAATATTTCCTCTTGCTAGCCATTGTTTGTTGGTTTCTGAATGCTGCTGTTTACTGTGGCATCGTGTCGCATACCACAGATCAGACTCTCCTTCCTCTGAGCAGCAACAAAACAAAAAGCACATCTGGTGAAACAACTGACCCCGAAAGGAACCAAAACCAAATCATCCCACTTCTGGCAATACAAACATTCTCTTTCTAACTCGGGAACAGCGCAAGACAAATGCTCAAGAAATACACCTGCTGACACCGAAGAAAGCAAATTACCATGTTCCTTGGTTCTGCTACCATGGGCTGGACCGGGTGATGACTACCAGATGCAATAAAGTCCCCCGACAAGAACAGAAGATGGGGGCCAGATACCTGTGCCAGAAAGCGTAACGACTAGCAAAATACCACACAGTGCGGCAATAATACATTTTTATAAGGAGTTACAGAAGAATGAAGAACCCAATTCACAGTGTACGCAAACCTCCCAGAGCTTTAACAAGACTTTTTGCCCTGAACTGTGACATTTCCCACTGTTTAGGTATAGCACTCACAGAGAGATGTTGTGAAGTCACAGCTGTGTTAGTTTCCTGTTACTACCACCTCCACTACGGGTTCAACCTGGCTGTCCCACTGCCTAACAGATAACAACGTAACTAATTGCTGCCTTGCTCATTCAGAAACAAGGTGTCTGCAGTACTGTATAGAGCACTTCAAGTAACACTAGTTTTCAAAGCAATTAGCTCCTTCATCCAGTTACCATAGTAATGGGCTGAGATAATTTAAAAAATATGCAGTTCAGAATTTCACTCACTGAAGCTGTAAAAGGGAATGAGTCATTTGACAAAACAGTACAGCAAAAATAAGTGGAAACTACTGTATTTTTTTCTCCTTTCCGCCTTACTTTTCCTGCCACCACCTCAGCAACAATTAATGTAGAAGCTAAATACAAACAGGACAAGGGATTTTAAAAACAATAAATACTGGAAATCTCAAATAAACACAGGAAAATAGTAAACACAAGCAGGCCAAATAGCATCTTAGAAACACAACATATTGCTTCAGCTGTAATATCCAGTTTTTTCTATTTTTACAAAAAAATGGCCAAACCGTCCTCTCTTCAACTAGCAGAATCCTTGTTCCATCATGGAAGTCCACCTGGGATCCCAATGGAAAATCACCCGTACACACTCAAGCAAACAAGGCAGTCCTGACAGGAGAACTGGAAGCCCCTCCTTTGATCTTACACCTTGTTACCTCCCTTCCCCACATTTTCAAAAACTTCCTCAAAATCCTTCCAATGGTCTGTGCCTTCGCACCCCCCCACCTTACCCACCCAGTTTTTCCTTTAATCCTCCTGCTCAGCGTCTGCAGTTTCCCCTCCCAGATATAGCTTTGAGGCGCCGGCTGTACACGAGAAGCGACACCGAGGTGTTAGCTGTTGCTGCTCTTAGGTCTTCAGAAGGCACATCGGTTCTGAAAGAAACGTTCTCCTTCACATGCTGCACATTTCCAGCCTTTCTGTTTTTATTACAAGCAAGGCAAGTCCTTTCAATGCCCATTCCATCTTTTATTTCCACCCCACTTTTTTAAAAAAAGTACTTCCCGCTCAGACAGTGACCCCAAATTTGCTGAAACAAACCGGTAGCCCTGGGACTAAAAAAACTAAAAAGACTTCATGGCAGCCGGTTGTTATAACCTGGGCCAGTCGAGAGTTCGTACATTTCAATCCTGGAAGAGGATGCTATCAAGGAAAGCAACAGAATAATTACTATCTTCAACACAATTAGCTACAAGTTACCAAGTTGGTACTGTGTTGATCCAATGTATTCTGTACCTGTCACTATATATGTCAGCAAGATTCAGTGCTTTTGACTAACCCCCCCCCCCCCCCCCCCCGGGCTCTGGATCAGACAAGTTTAATCAAAGAGAATATATTTATTGAAAGATTGTGCTACTAGATACACCTGCAGATAGGCTAGAAGCAAGAGATCAAAGGAAATTAAATAAGAACAGTAAATGGGAAAGTTTAGGAAAAGTGTTTATTATTAATAATGAAAGAATCAGATCCCTATAAATTTTGAGATGTGAACGATGCTGACAGAACTTGTGCAATAGGTACGGATATGAAAATTGGTGGGAATAATTTAAACAACCAAATGCCATGGAGATGGAAAGACTTTCCAAAACTTTGTTTGCATAAGTGAACTTACGTTACTTGTTGCTTCTACAATATCATTTAACGTGAAGTTTGCACTAGTATCTGAGACATTAATTTCTTATAAAGCTCACAAGATTACATTAATGATCGTGCATCCAAAAAAAAGCAAAGTCACATAAAATGTCATTAAAACACAATACCATCCAAGGTATGAGATCATAAGTCAATATGGACATGTAAATGTGTGGGGAGAGGGAGGGAGGGCTGTTTTTTCTGGGCACTATAATTTTAGCATGCTAGTTAACACGTTCCAACTTAAGTTCTTTTCAATGCAGTTGGCAACCCATTTGAAATATACACGTAAATGTGTAAAAGTAGCTCAGACAGGAATACAAGGTTAACTACTTAATCCGCAGACAAAACTAAACCCAATTCCCTGGGACATCAAAAGGAGCCAAGAACTTGGACAAAATCCAGGCACATGACTACACGCATCATTGACATCTGGTTATGAAAGAAATGTTGAAAGTGACACAAGAAACCACTCATCAAGCCTGGTGAAAATCCAAAAAGGTGAAGTTATCCAAGTGGCACGCCACTTTCTAAATCAATGAACAAAACCAGTGGCCACACCCAATAAACTGAGGAGGAGACGACTTGTGCAAGTTGCGTGACAGAGTGAAACTTAAATTACTGCAATGTCACATTGCCTCTTATAAACATACAAACAAAAGGCTCACAAGAAAGTCTTGTCTCTGTTGATGGAAGGACAAATAGGATGTTTAGTTAAAGTATTTGAGGTAACAAGTGTTCAAGAATTAAATATCCTTCACTGCCCGCCCACCCCCGACACCCCGCCCCCCCCTTGTCTTGAGTAGAGCAGGAAGAGTGATAAGGCAAGCTGAATTTTTTGGTGGGGCAGGGGGACAAGGAGCTGAAAATGTACTCAAAATTTGTCCAAAGACAATATAATCTACAACGTAATCTGTTTAGGCTGATGGGTTTTAATCCGTTACTTGGAATCCTGTTTCTACTGGTGCATTGCCAAAGCTTAACTGGAGTACAGTAGATCCAGTAATGCAGCAAGCAAAACAATATATGCCACACTATCAATGGTATGGTAACACAGGGGATGCGTGTTGGGGTGGAGGTCATCACAGGCTTCAGTTAGTAATATAGATCTATTCCTATGTTATTTGTTACATTTTTCAATCTGATCTGAGTTGCAGTGCTTTTCATGAGCACTGAATGTGGATATCACTCGCACACTCTCGATGCAATAAATACCTGCAATACTGGGTGGGGAAGAAAGCGAATAATCTTCAGTACTGGAGGAGGTGGGGTGGTTTGAGCCTCACCCCAATTGCCCACAGGGTAAATGCATCTTGTAGAGCAATACTGAAACCGTAGAGATTACAAAGTATTACGTAGAATTTTACAGCACAGAAACAGGCCATTCGGCCCAACAGGTCTATGCCGGTCGGTGTTTATGCTTCTCCCACTTTACTTCATCTCACCCTAACATATGTCTCACCCTATCAACATATCAAAGGCTCCAAATTCAATCCTGAGCTGTGCTGTTAGCTGCTCTCAGCTGGGAGGGTGCCACATTTGGTCATAACCTTGGATTAGGAATGAGAGTGGAGGGTGAAGGAAGTAGAACAATCATCCATTAATCCCAGTTTGGAGATGGATAGATAGACATACACATGCACACAGCCCGTTAACTAAGGATAGGGTCAGGCTGGGTGTGATGGTCGCCACCGATGACAAGCTCATCACTCACTATCTAGGCTCTCGCGTGAAGAATGGCCACAGAGACAAGGTACTAGAGGGCCCCCTGACTAGAAAATCTTACTCTCGCATGATGAGACAAAAAAAAAGCGAAGCAAGAAGAACAGAAAAAATAATTATAAAAAGGAGGAGGGGTGTGATACGTTTGAGATGCATGGGAGGAGGGTATTATACACCAAGCAACAGTACTCATTTGGAGAAACTAACTATTCAAGTATGTAATACATTGAGAGCATTTATGAGGCGCATTTAGGCACAGACTTGATTTATCCACATTATGATCACATTTATAAGAGGAATTTAGTGTACACTTCAAAATAAATCTTCCTTTAATCGAGGTTCTGCATTTAAAATATAGAAAATCTTATCAAAACAAATCATCTTGCCCTAAAAATGATCAAGCATTTTCTGTTGACATTTTTTAAATTTATTTAGTAGAAGTACTTCACATTATCTTGGCACATTCCTTCCTGGTTTCTACAAAAATAACTTGTTTACTTACTGCCATCCACCCCCGCATTTCAACACCTCCCCCCAATATGTCCATTGGACCTTGTAAAAGAAGTATTGCTGAGGAATGTGTGTGTAGGTGTGAATAGGATTGCTTGCCAAATTTACAACACTGAAGAAACGTCAAATTCATTGATTTAAAAAACACACACACACACACGGATTTCACGGACTAATTAAAACAGAGAATCCTACAAGTTCACATCAAGTCGCAGTATCTGGAAGGGTTGTCATGCTGTTTCGATGAAGGCTCCCACCTTTCTCTTTGAGATGCTGACTTTCCTGTTGTGTATGTCTAGCATTTATGTTTTATGGGGGGGGCAGGGAAAAGAGAAGGGGACAAACTGAAACAAAGACATACAAAGCAATCTAAAGCAGGGACACTATAAACTGAAAGAAATGAACTTCAAGTGAGTGATCAACCTCATCCAAACCCAGATGTTGGATTACTGCTTTGCAATCACTAAACTCATTTTATGGGATGGTTCAGTTTAGTTTTGTGTGTCTGTTATTGTGCTGACTTTAGCTGTTAATGTGGATGAGAACAATGTGTTACATATTGATGCAGGATGAAAAAACACTGAAGGATGAATAACTGACGTTCCAACTGCAAGTTTATCAGCGATTTGCAGTCAACTGTATTATTTGTTTAAAAGTTCCATAAATATGCAGGTTATCCAATGATTCTGTACCTCTAGCATTGTCTTCAGAAGGAAGTGCACAGAGGATTATACACCCACAGAAGGAAACAGCCCACACATGCTATCCTGATGCAGTGAAACCTGCTTATAGCGAACTTGGATACCGAGTTACAGCAGCAACATTCTAATATGCTAACTCTCTGTCCACTATATTAATGACATAACAGAAGGCACTACTACCTACTTAGTTCAACTGAGTGCTAATCTCCCATTGTTTATCTCATAAGGAGCAGAGAAATATGCCCACAGATCAATGGAGCCAGTGCCTTCAATCATAAAGCACTCACTAGCGCTGTATGTGGACTGAATTAATTACTCTTCTTAATAGCATCCATTCATTTCCAAGTTCAGCTACAGGAAACCACTAGTCTCTGGACTGTGATCTTTTTGGGAAACGGTCACTTCCAGGTCAGACTCAATACCCTGAATGAGCAATGCATCACATTCTCCAAATCTGACCTTACTTTTTGTCTTCTAAATCAGTGCCCCTATATATCAATTTAAAGACATTTTTACACTGAATGACTCCATCGCTCTTTGTTGACTGCACTCCATAGCATGAACAAGTCTGACTCTCATCATAGACCCATGAAAATGGGGGCATCTTACGATTCTTATTAGGACACGGGAGCTGATTTTAGTAATGTAAACAAATTTACTTTCTGTGGGACACAAAGATACTTAGCGCGAATAAAAAAACGCCTGAAGAAAACTGATCTGTCGTTTCACTGTAATTGAACTTGAAGCTGCTGCTTTCTGCCTCACTAAAATGTTGATCGGTAATGGTCAACCAGGGCACAATAAAACTCTGGGCAACTGGTCCCAGACTTGTAACTGTATAATGTGATGCAGGGCAGGAAAATTCAAGCTACTCTGTAAGCTTCCACATCACAGTGACTAGGAAAAATGGAGCTCTGCATATGTGCCAACACACACACAGACAAAGAGTGCAGGAACAATATACTCTGCTAAAAGGAAAGAACAAACTAAACACTAATAAGACTCCATGGATGAATAAAGCCATAAGGGAACAATTGAGGGTAAGGAAAGAGGCATACATTAAGTACATGGACAGCAGGGGAGTGCATGATAAGGGAGAATACAAAGAGATTAGGCGAGAAGTCAAAAAAACAATTAGGAAGAAAAGAGGAACTATGAAATTAAATTATCAAGGAATATAAAACAAAATAGTAAAATATTTTACAGGCACATCAATAAAAAAAAGGTAGGTTGGGATGGGAATAGGGCCATTAAGGGACAGACAGGATAATACCACAGGTAATGATAGAGAGATGGCAGAAATATTAAGTAATTATTTTGATTCAGTATTTACATGGGAGATAGAACAGGTAGACATGGCATTGGATGATGAGATTAGTAATGAGATAAGTGCATTTAAAATAAAGAGGGGATATATTAAATAAACTAATCAAACTCAGGATAAAACCTAATGGTCTGGATGGATTGCATCCACACATTTTAAAAGAATCTGGGGAAGAGATAGCAGAGGCATTACTATGCATATTTAATAATTTGTTAGAGGACTGGAGGATAGCTAACATAATACCTACATTCAAGAAGGGGGAATTATAGACCAGTCAGCTTAACATCGGTCGTAGGAAAAATAATGGAATCCCTACTAAAAAGAGAAAATAGAAGAACATCTAGAAACCAAAAATATAAGGAATAGTCAGCATGGATTTCAAAAGGGAAAGTCTTGCTTGACCAACCTCATTGGATTTTTTGAAGAGGTAACCGAGAGAGTAGACAATGGTAATGCAGTAGATGTAATTTATCTAGATTTTCCAAAAGGCCTTCGATAAGGTACCCCATAATAGACTGATGAACAAGTTCAGAGAATGTGGAGTCAGGGGACAAGTAGGAGACTGGATAGCTAGCTGGCTTCAAGACAGAAAGCAGAGAGTTAGGGGTAAAGGGTAGCTATTCACAGTGGAAGAAGGTGTTCCACAAGGATCTGTGCTGAGACCACTGTTGTTCACAATTTACATTAACGATTTAGACTTTGGAATTAGAAACACGATTTCTAAATTTGCAGATGACACCAAATTGGAGGGGATAGTCAATGCTGAGGAGGACTGCAACAAATTACAGGAGGACATTAATAAACTTGCAGACTGGGCATATATAATTGGCAAATTAAGTTCAACACAGACTAATGTGAGGTATTACATTTTGGTAGGAAGAATAGGGAGGTCACTTATCACTGGGAGGGTGCGTGTCTAGGTGGGGTAGAGGAACAAAGGGATCCCGGAGTACAAATACACAAATCACTAAAAGTTGTGACACAGGTTAGCAAGGCCATAAAAAAAGCAATCCAAGCACTAGGGTTTATTTCTAGAGGGATAGAATTGATAAGTAGGGAAGTTATGCTAAACCTGTATCGAACCTTGGTTAGACCACACTTCGAGTACTGCGTACAGTTCTGGTCGCCATATTATAAAAAGGATATAGAGGCACTGGAAAGGGTGCAGGGAAGATTTACAAGGATGATACCAGAAATGCCAGGGTATGCATATCAGGAAAGGATTAACAGGCTGGGTCTCTTTTCTCTTGGGGAAAAAAGGTGGCTGAGGGGTGATCTAATAGAGGTCTTTAAAATTATGAAAGGTTTTGATAAGAGTGGATAGAGAGAATGTTTCCACTTGTGGGGAAGAACATAACTAGAGGCCATCAATATAAAGATAGTCACCAAGAAATCCAATAGGGGATTCAGAAGAAACTTCTTTACCCAGAGAGTGGTGAGAAGGTGGAACTCGCTACCACAGGGAGTGGTTGAAGTGAATAGTATAGATACATTTAAGGGGAGGCTGGACAAGCATATGAGGGGGAAGGGAATAGAGGGTTATGCTAATAGATTTAGATGAGGAAAGACGGGAGGAGGCTCGAGTGGAGCATAAACGCCGGCACGGACTGGTTGGGCCGAATGGCCTGTTTCTGTGCCGTATATCCGATGTAATCCTGTGTAAACCCATTTACGTGCATCTGATCACCAGCTCAAGACAGTTGACAGGACATCAGCTCTGCAATATTAACAAGGTTTATAAAGCTGCTGCCAGGAAAACTTTTAAACTGGTTTTCCATTATCTCAATCAAGAAAACAATAGAAAGTTGACCTATACTATTGCTAAATCAGTAGCGTATCAGCTGGAGGAAGTAATGCTAAAACGATGCAAGTGCTTGGACCTTGACTACTGGGGCTGCTTTTGGTCACTGGGACACAGAGTCCCAGATGCTGTGCAGAGAAGAGTGTTGAGGCTAAGAAAACGAGAGAAACTTGGTTCTTCAGCTTTGAAAGATGGCTGAGAGCTAGCCGAACCTCAGGGATATACAGAAAATTAAAATGGCATAGGGGGGGGAAAAAAAAGGTATATCTGGAGCACTACTTTAAATTAAATCAGAGCCATATAACAAGAGGGCACAGGTTCAACTAGCAAGAGGCAAATGTCAGGAAGCTCTTCATGTGGAATGAACTTCAAGGTAAGGCGGTGGAGACAAAAATGGAGTAACTTAAGAGCTGGTTGGTGCCGTGATGGGGGAGAAAAACTGTAGAATTCTTTTGGTGAATGAACTATAATGGGCTGCACAGCTCTCCTCCCTATCTACATACTTAAGCAGATCCAAAACTCACGCTTTCGCTCTCACTCCTGGCAATACCCAGCATTATCTCAATGATGCAGTTTTATGCAACATGTTTCTGTCCCAACCTGTCGCAAAAATCTCCTACACATACTGCACCCTCATATTTCAAGGCATGAAAAGATGCAGGTAGGTAGGTGCAACTAACGCACCAGATTTTAAGGTGCCACTTATTCAGAGAAAACGGCAACACAGTAAAATGGTCAGTAAATATAGTAAATCCATGATTTTTATCCAAATGTGTAGGATTTGATCAGGATTAAATGCTCACATTTTATACACCCTGCAACGCTATAGCGTCAGAGCAACCGAACACCCTCTACAATGCAAGCTTTAGATTCCAGATTCACGTTTGCTGCTCCAACCATGAAAACAGTAAACTTGGTGTTTCCGCTCTTTCAGCTTTGTGAATAACACAGGATGCTGACTAAATTGAATGTGCAAACTAATTACAGCTTCCACTTGCTCGCATGGCGGCATTTCAAAATAATGACTTCAATTTTCCTCTGGGATAATACAAAGCACTAAAACATTCTTGCAGCATTACAGGAAGGAAGGAGTGTTCATTGCTCCCTGTGGCTTTGACATACCCTGCTCTATTCCACGGTATTAAAGTATTAAAACAGGCTTGAATAAATAGTATTTGGCCAATGGGGGAAAAAAAAAAAGAGAACCAGAACACCCCCTGCTCCCACGTGCACTTTATTCTGTAAAAGATGGAGCTTTGCTCCCCTAAAGATTCAGTTGGCAGATGCACTTGCCTCAATGTGGAACTGAGCCATCCCAAACAGGAAGGTCCCACATTTGATGCCTGCTCTGTGTTCAGTTAACTAATGGCAGCCTGGGTGGTTGGGCAGCCTGGGACACAATCATCCTCAGAGCCCCTGGGGAATAGAAGGAATAATTTTTTTTTTTTTTTTAAATACCCAGGGCTCCCATTTTTGATTATTCAGTGGCTCTTACTGGAAGGAGCATGTGTGGGGATGTTGAGCAAGAACTATAAGGTAACGGTGTGGGGAGGGGTGGATCCAGGGTCCAAGTCAGTGCAATCAGGAGAGCTTGGTACAAAATTCGAGCGGGGGGGGGGGGGGGGGGGGGGGGAGAAAAAACAACACTTTCATCACATATCTTTTCTAAAAACACTTTTACAGCAAAGATTTCAAATTACATTATTTGGCAGTACCCGCCCAGCATACTCATTTCAAAATACACTCACCAAAGTCAATTGCAAGAGAAAATTGATCAAAGCACATCTTCCCATCATGTTCAGTTTTAGTGTATTCCCAAGTTACTGGCTCTCTGAAAACAGCCAAGGATTGGGCCAGTCATGGCAATTTGATGGATTGATAACATTCAAAATATTAAATCACCATTGAAATAAAGTTAATCAACTCCACACACAGCACGGGTAGCAGCCAACCTATTCTCATCTTAGTGGTCATTCTTCATGTATAATCTGAGTGCTGGGACACTTATACTTCCAGCAGGAGTTCCTGGATAACCATCAAGAGCAGGAACCCCAGTTAAGATGCACTCCACCCTCGCTGTGCAGTCCAGGGCACCGAGGCCAATTCTAGTGTACCTACTGCCACTTGCAAATAACAGCACAGACCAGGAATCAAACCACCGACATTTCTAATTACAACCCAAAACACAAAGATTTGCACCTCGGAAAATAGCTTTAAAATGCCTTCCTAGCACACTTCAAGCATGTTTATTAAACCAAAGAGAAAAACAAATTAAAATGAAAAGCATTCATTTCTGTTTTTCCCCCCCCCCTCAAAGAAAATCTCAGATTACAATTCTCCCACAAAATGCCCAAGCAAAACCATCACATCACCATCAACAACAACTTGCATTTATAGAACACCTTTAACATGGTAAAACATCCCAAGACACTTGACATGAGCATTATCAGACAAAGTTTAACACCGAACCACATGAGGAGATATTAGGACAGGTGACCAAAAGCTTAAGGAAGGAGACAGAGAGAGAGAGAGAGGGAGGTTTAGGGAGGGAATTCCAGTGTTTAGGGCCTAGAAGGCTGAAGGCATGGCTGCCAATGGAGGGGCGAAGGAAATCAGGGATGCACAAGAGACCAGAATAGGAGGAATGCAGAGTTCTCGGAGGGTTGTAGGACTGGAGGAAGTTACAAGGTAGGGAGGGGCGAGGCCATGGAGGGATTTGAACATCAGGATGAAAATTTAAAAAACTGGGGCATTGCCGGACTGGGAGCCAATGTAGGTCAGCGAGCACGGGGTGATGGGTGAACGGGACCTGGTGCGAGTTAGGAAACGGGCAGCAGAGTTTTGGATGAGCTCAAGTTTACAGAGGGTCGAAGATGAGGGGCCGGCCAGGCAAGCATTGGAATAGTCGAGTCTAGAGATAACAAAAGGATGGGAGAGTTACAGCAGCAGATGTGCTGAGGCAGGGGCGGAGACGGGTGATATTACGGAGATGGAAGCACGTAGTCTTGATGATGGAGAGGATATGGAGTCGGAAGCTCAGCTCAGGGTCAAATAGGATGCCAAGTTGGCTAACAGTCTGGTTCAGCCTCAGAGACTGGCCAGGGAGAGGGACGGAGTCGGTGTCTAGGGAACGGAGTTTGTGGCGGGGACCGAAGACAATGGCTTCGGTCTTCCCAATATTTAATTGGAGGAAATCTCTGCTCATCCAGTACTGGATGGAGGACAAGCACCATGATAAATCAGAGCCGTCGAGAGAGACGGTGGTGAGGTAGCGCTGGCTGTCGTCAGCGTACGTGTGGAATTCATTGTGTTTTCGGATGATGAGGATCGCAAAAAACATTTAATATAATTTGAATCCCAATCACAATTACCATCAACCTAGAACTGACTGTGTTTGACCATACATTTCAAACACAGACTTCAGCGTGTAATTTAACTAGTCATTCCTTATTGGCATTTATATTAGATTTCTTGAGGCATTTATATTCACAGCCACAACTAAAAAGGCTGTTCACTTTTAATCAGACTTTTCATTTTTATTTACAGCATTGCAGATCTTGGAAATAAGGCAAGAACATAATGCAAGATTTGAGGTAATACTGAAAGAGAAAGAAAGTGAGGAGGGAGTAAATTGCAGTAAGTTAGTGAAATAAAGTTTGCTTCTATGAATCACTGCAGGATGAGCACTTAATATTATAACATTGCTGTCTACATGTCTGAAGAGGAGGCTGAGTCACTCTGTAGACACCTGTAACAATGGGCGTACACACCTCTTCCGAATTGTAGCAGTGACACAGACAGCTGTCTGTGTCAATGGTTGTACACACCTCTCCTATCACTGAGCAGTGACGCAGACAGTTGTTTGTGTCAATGGACATACACGCCTCTCCTGCAACTGTAACGGTAAAAACAGCTGTTACGGCGGTAGTGTTAAACAGCTAGGATTTAACCAGTGATTCATCCATTAATTCAGAGGCCCAGTGACCACAAATGCAAGGTAAAGGGAAATGATCTTACCAGACCAGATTATCAATTTAAATGGAATCTCATCATTTCTGATGATTTTAATTATTTTTGTTCAATAAAGCAATTTGTTTTTTTGTCTATAAAAATTATGGCCATTATAAATTAGAATTTTAAAAAATAATTGTTTTCAAGCCTGGATTTTGAACTTTAGAAGCTTCAGTTACTAAGTATTTATAATGAGAAAAAGTTACAAAGATGTGGCAACAGGAAGTCAAGAATTGTGTGCGAGTGTGTGTATGTATTTAATTATCGCTTGTCTAACAGGTCACCCAGTTCACGAAGCAAAACACCATCCCATGGCTCACAGCAAGGCCTCCAGTTACACTTCAATTAGAACTGATTTCACTGCCTAAAATCCTGCCCAAGACATTTAAAACAGCAAACACCAACAACAGTTTTAAGAAACCTAGTACATTCCGAGTTGGGGAGGTAGTCACACTGTCATTAGCTGTTTCAAAAAAAAAACGAACAGCTGGAAATCAATATTCCTTTGTATTTCCCCGCCCCCCCACCCCCCCAACAGATTTGACTTTTTTCTGTCGAAGTAGTTGAGTGCCTTCGACATCAAGGGAAAAGCAAACTTGGGAGCAATTACAGAGCCTCACAGTGGGAGTGCACTCATCAGCGAAGATGCACCCCTGGTGCTTAGAACAGGCATTGTTTAAACTTCAAATATATGTAATGCAGCTCAGTAAGTCCCTCAGCCAGTTCACCCTGATGAGGTCACCAACTTTCTTATTTTGATAGCCACAGGCTTCTGGCTTGTTGGACAGACACGCCTCTGGCAATAGCGGAACCTACATTACCAGCCATCCCAATTACCTGCCAGAATTTTTCCAGAATAAAGTCTTACGCAAAACATCACCCCATTCCACAGCCCACTTACGCTTCCTATCTTATATGTACTCTATGTCCTTATTTTGGTGAATCAAACAACAAAAAAGAATGATCTCCATTGCTTGAAACTCCCTTTATAAATTGGGTTTATGATTTTGTTATACATAACGCACAGAGGAAATCTTCTCCTGTAATATTTCTTTAGTTATTTGTATTCTACTTGCTTTCATTACTGTGCTTTGGATATCGCTGTTCCATATGCAATTATCCAATTTTCACTGGGGGGTCTCCTCCATTAGAGCAAATAATATTGGTGCTACTGTAGATAAATTTGAATTATGGGACAACAGAATCTTCGGCCCCGATATTTACTCAGGGAGGGAAAGGGAGCGGGAGGGGAAGGATTTTTGGACGGGAAATCTGGAAGTATGGATTTCCCGGACATCGTACAGAAATTAACTGCAGGATATCTTTTACATTTTCTCAACAGGTTTCCTGCCAGACAGCCAGCCAGATTGACAGCCTAGATACCTGTTGGGCGGGAAAGCAGCTGGGGAGCGTATGTCAGGTAAGACCAAGATCACGGGGGGTGTAGGAGGCGTCCGATCGTGGGGATCCGATTGCATGGAGGTAAGGTTGTTGGACCTGGAGGAAACACTCCTGCTCCTGCTGGCCCACAAGCAGTGCAATAAAGGCACTTACCTCATGGATCCAGCTCTTCTCATCTCCTTTTGCCTGCCGAGACTCCCGAGGTCCGATACGAGTAAAAATACTCCATGAGTAAAAAATACAAATCCTGTTAAAATGGAGGCACGCAGCCTCTTTAAAAGATTTCAGTGACCAATCAGTTTCTTGAGCGGATCGATCGCCCGACCTGCCTCCATCAAAACCAGAAATGGGCGGGTTGGAGGCGGGTTTGAGAATTTAAAAATTCCTCCTTTTATCTTCTTCCAGGCAAAGTCCAAACTTGTTTATGTATATAGAACAGAGTGTACTTAATAATAATAACTGGCAAAAAAGATACAAATAACCAATTGCAGAAGCACTTGGCCAGTTATCTCCTTCGCTCCAAGGACCTTCTGGCTTTTGCCCCATATACCCACCTGCCCAACCCTTTGCCAAGAGTGAGATGAGCCATGACTCCACCTTTCCACAGTCCAGACAAGGAGGTACCAATTAAAAAGTCATATCAATTTAAGGCGTTTATTTTTTTTTCCCCCCCGAGTCAGGCACCAGAAGACCATTTGAATTTTTTTCTCCCCAGAGGGGCTCTAGTGGAATTTAAGATCAGATCACTGAATATTTTTGGATATGCTCTTTTCCTCCCAGTCATAAAATTGATGGAATTTCAATTCCCCTTTATTTATTGCAGTGCCACTGTGTGTGTATATATGCACTCTGAAGAAAAGGAAATTATTCATGGATTATTTTAGAGTAGCAATGCCAAAACCAAAGTAAATAAATCCCCACTCGCAGAAACTGCCAACTCAATACCTGTGGAAGAGTAGGGTACTTTCCAACACTAAACCGTGCCGATGCTCACACAACATTGTTCCACGCGCGTAGCCCTCACAGATCCAGAAGGCAGTAACTTTCAGCCTACGTGCTCAAACAGTTTCTGGACAACACTAGGAATTAAAATGCACAATTAGTACGCGTTCCACTTTCCAGAATCGGATTCAGGAGAAAAATGGCAGCGTACGTCAAACTGAATCTCTTTCAGGATAAAATCATTCTCGTAGTGAACTGTTGCCGCCTCCCTGCCCCATCCTTCCTCACAAATAACCCATCAGTGCTCCAGGTTCATTTTTTCCCCCCTGACGAGGTTAAGATTAGTTCAGGCAGGCCTGTCTAGTCTCTAAATTGTACCGACTTGCTTACTTATTTTTTTTTAATAAAAGCAGCCATTTTTTGTGCATCATTGTAAAAAAGCATATTTTTAAAAACACAGAGCTTCATTCAATGTTTGAAAGATTCTCTCATTCCACCTCCCCTGTATAAAATCTCTGTGGGGGCGGGGGGGGGGGGGGTCACAGGGGAATCCGCATACTTTATTAATGGAGGAGTTTGGCAGCAGTAGAGCCCACTAATTCTACGCTCACACTGGAGTCAACTAGTCTCCTTATATCTTTGACTCGGTATTTGAGAGAAAATGCAAAATATTTACTGTTCACATATATGTGGCTTTCTTGCTTTCCTTTCACATAATTCCCCGTTGACACAAATTTTCTTCACTCCTCACGGATTCATGCTGAGGCACAATTCCACAGGCAGTGCACATGTTTTCATCCAAAAGGCCATTTTTTGTGCGGTGAGACCAGGCAGAGGGGAGTTGGTCACCTACTGAATCATGGAAGGCACAGAAGCTAAACCTAACCTTGACCTCACCCCAGGACTGGAAAGACCATGTGGGCAACCAGCAAGAACACTTATGATAAAAATGAAGCATTTTTGTCTTTAAGATTATTTTTTGAATTTGTCATTACTAGTGACAGTATATAGGTGGTTACAGTCAACCACTGCCAGCAGTTTAAACTGGGTCAAATTTGCATTACTGTCTGGCTAATATTCTCACTTCAGGGTGGGGTAGAGACGTGCCTAGCTCTGGACGACCTTGGTATAAATGCTGCCGTTGTACTCAGATGGTAATCCAGACGGGTTGTCTGATTAAGTATCGATAAGGGAGTGTTTGTGTTAGTAAGTCTGAATTTTGGTTTGGGTCAAAGGATCAATTAGTCTGCTAATGTAGACTGAATGTAGAGGCACTGGGCTGACTTGTTCTACTGAATTTATGATGACTGGATGGACAAAGTTCCAACTACCAGATTTCAAACTGGGGGAGAGAAACATCCTATTTCATTGGGGAAAAAATGGTAATTGTAATAAAAAAGCTCTCGTTTGTTAATGTCTTTTATTCTGACGTGACATCACAAGTTCTCAAACTGGGTTTCAGATCACCTTGGAAAGAGTGAGGATATCGAGGCGTGCTGATTTTTGATTGACAACTGTGTTAAGGGCAAAGATATGAGTTATTCCTGTGCATCGGGACAAGACAGGATTTTGTTCATTTATCTGTACTTTGCTAAATAAGTTGCCCCAGTCTCCGAGTCTATATTCAATCACCTACTGAAGACAAAGGGAATTACATGGTAGGACAGGATACCACTGTACTCCGGTTAACTGGAATGTAAGAGTTCTCTGTTTGGGTCTCGCTATCATTTGCCTAGATATTGGTCAGATAAATTCGTAGGGGATGATGCAACCAGCTACAGTGGAATATCGAGCATAAAAAATCCCAAAATGTAACAATGATTGGGCTCGACTGGGACAGTCCCCACTGTAGAATAATCTGGCAACACTCACCATCGAGGGTCACACATCAAGAATGGCCACTTAGGGAGCAGAGAAAATTGGTGCATCTGGCAAGCTATCCCCTTTGCATCTACTTCACCACAGCTTCAGTATGCAAATATTTACTCATTATTTGCCACCACTTGTCACTGTTGAAAAAACTAGTTACATGCATGTCAAGCTATTTGTTTTACTACTGTTCTTTCAATTTGTGAAGAGGTGTGAATAAGATATGATTATTATTTCAGAAGTACCATGCTTATTTGGCCACTGTAAACAGAATATTGATTTACCAATAAAATCCTTCTGTGTGAAGCACAGTAAACCCTAGGATCAGAGCTATAGTGTTTCATTTACAAACCACCAAACCTTGTCAACATGACATACTGGGTGTGTCTTACACATCGCACACCCTAGAAAAATTTGCCCGGAATTTGCAGTCAGCGGCAAAGCAAAGGCTTTCGCCACTGGCCCCGAAGTAAGCTTCGCACAAAGATCTCGCGATCTCGGTGTTGAGAAGTTTGGGTTTTCCGACACACAATTGAAATCAACGGAGTTTAGTGGGGCTCTCTGTGAGAGCTGCTATGACATCATCAAACTGTCTAAGCAGCCAATCAAAACGCAGAATTCTCACAGCCAGCGAACAAGGAAGTGAGTAAGCTCTTAAAATTCTAACTTTTTAAAAATGTTAAAGAGAGCAAAACAAAGATTGGGGCTCTCATGTGGGGAAAAGGCAAAACCAAAATAAAGGTGAACAAACATTTTTAAGTTTCTTAAAAAATTTAATTTTTATTAAAATGGATAAATTTGACACTGCACAAAATTAAAATTAGATTTTCAGGGCCATGGCCTTTGTTTAGCAGCCAATACGCTGTTATAACCCCAGTTACACCAATCCCTTTGGGTCTAACTTTTAGTGGGGAATTTAAAAGCGGTGTTACTGCGGAAGAGCCAAAGTTTGTGTCAGTTTCCCTCATTTGAGAGATTACACTGATTGCCAGCTCTGTGGGGGGTGGGGGCACAGCACAGCCTGTGTTGGAGCAATGAATGACTGACCGCAACTTCAGGATTTCCGCATGCACCAAATCCCAAAGTAGCAGTCAGTTTCAAAGGCGGAATGACGGCAACCGCTGCCAGTTCTACGTCATCCAGACTGCAAATTCCACAGTGGGTATCACGCATGAAACTAGAGGGGGGTTGCTAGGAACGTACACTGAGCATTTAAAACTACACTTTGTTGTGGGTTCACACAAACGAGCTTAAAATGACCAGTGGCTGCCCAGTGGATTGGGACCATTGCAAACATTAACCTTCAGCCTTCAAGATTCACTCCAGATGACGGAATTGCTGGACACCTAAATTCAATCCTGAACTAATGTAGAATATGCCCGAGTTCAGATATTCAGCACAAATCTAACTAATAGAAACACAACATCACAATTCTCAAATGTATACAGGAAACATTGAAGGATGGAGCTTTATAAATCCATCAGAACTGACCTTTACAAAGATAAACATAATTCTTCGGATCTACTTCCAAGAGATTGTACTCTTTGCTTCCAAGATGTGCTGAAGTCAGGGGTAAATCCTCCCACACATACTTCAAGATGTCCTGCGTCCAACTGCTGGGAACTGCCACCATAATTCAAATCAGTGATCGCATCACTGTTTTTCTAAATCTGGCCTCCACTACTACTTCCTGTTAAATAGTTCCTTCAGAAGATTTATGGATGCAACAACTTCAAAATAAAAAGCTGCATCGTGACTCACTTTTCCCCCCTCTTTCCTCAGAGCATATTTCATTAAAGTAAGACAACAGCAAAGTAAAATTGCTACACTAATAGTACTTCCTGTATAACTCTATCTCAATTTCACCAGAACAAGGTTAAAGGTTTATAGCAGCCACCAGTGTAGTGTTGCAATAGGACAAATGCTGCAATGTTCACTGTGATACAATCCTTATGAGGGAGACCTTGCGAATGGCACAAACTTGTGCTTTAATTGAGGGGTAATAAAAATACATGTGGAATAATTTAAGTATCGTATGAGAAGATTAAATCATTACCTCCAATTGCTTCTATCCCAAACAAGTTGGGAAGGACAATATCTATAGTTGTGCTGCGGAGTGTTCAAGTAAATCCAGTATGAAAGTGTCACAGTCACATTTACACACACACACACACGACAATGGGCCAGATATTCTGATGCCTACGGGTGTGTGTACGCGCTGTGTACCCACCCGTAGGGACATCGGAAATGCCGGTTTCAGGCGCGCACGCGCTGAAAACCGGCATTTCCGATCTGTCAAGAATGCTCGACAGATCGGACGCCTGCCCTAGAGAAGGGCCTCCGTGGGCAGAGAGTTCCGCTTTCTGGAGACCCTCCTCCCGCAGAAAACCCTTAGAATTCTTACGCCTGGTAAAAGCATGCATAAGGCCTGCTTTTACCAGGATAAGAGTTCAAAAAAAGTTACGCATTTTTTTTCGATTTATCATTTAAAAATACTTTTTTAAAAAAGTTTATTTTTAGCCCCATAAAAAACTTCATTTTTTTCAAAAATTTTATTTTTGTTTAAAATATTTAAATTGTAATTTCAACTAATTTTAAAAAATGATTTAAAAAAAATATTTAATGTTTTAAAGTGTTTTTGGGGTGATCTCCATTCATATATTTGACAGGTCTATCTGTCAAGTGTATGAAGGGAGATTCCCTTCTCCTATTGGCTCCCTATGGCCCACGTGATCCCAGGGACACTTGCGCCTCTGGGATACGTGGGCCCTGCGCACTTGGAATTGGAGAGGCCCAGGATCGGAGCTATACGCACCTCTGGAGCCCTCAGGTAAGTGCGTAGATTTTTTCCAGATCAGAGGCCTCCGCACGCGGGAAGCCTCCGATCGGAAAATACGGCCCAATAACACTGACAGGTACAGAGAACAGAAAGTACCAAACAGAAGCTTGAGCAATTTATCAGTATTATGTGAATTTGATCAAAATGCCCTGCATTTTTTTTGCAAAAACATAAGACTCTCGTGCACATTATATAGAGAATGATGGACATATGGGGAAGATTGCAAAGCCGTACTATAATCAGGGGTCTAAAAAGAAACAGATCAAGCTAGGTCATCCTCCACAATGAAGACTCAACAATTACAAAATAATCACTGCAAGTTCCTGGGTGACACACTATTGTTGATTTCCAGACAATAACAGAAACAGTACATGTGTACATATAATGTGGCCAAATAGAGAATGGATTCACTGTGGAGTGATGCGGTTGCTCAATTTGTCCTCTGGTTGGTGTGCACCCTGGTAAGATCAAATTTTCTGTGTTCAGGGGCCATTTTTAGCCATGTTGGAAATCAGGAACCATCGCGTGTAAATCTTTTTTTTTTTTAAAAAGGTGATGTATGCCTAGAAGCTTCATCGTGGAATGTCTATTCCTATTTTTCCTTCATCAAATATAGTGTATTGAGTTACAGTTAAGGAAAGGGTGGCGCCTTCCACATTAAGCAGCAGGCCAATTATTCCAATCAAATAGTCACTTTACCTTCTTGTTGGTTCTATCAGATGTTGCTAGTAAAACTAATGAGGATTTGTGCTGTGTTCCAGGATACCATCATTGGGGGTACAGGTTCACGCAACAGTAAAGACAGCACAAGTTGATAAGACTGTAAAAAAAAAAGTTAATTGTATTCTAGGTCAAGAGCCATAGAATATAAAAGCCAAGAGGTAATGAGGAGTCTCTATAAAACCTTAAGACCTCAGTTAGAGTACTGTGTGCAGTACTGGGCTCCACTAAAGGAAGGATATTGCAGCTTTAGCGAGAGTTCAATGCAATTCCTAGGATGTTGTCTGGTATGAGGAAATACAAATACAAAGGAAGACTTGAAAAGTTGGACCTTTTATTGTTAGAACAACGCAGATTACGGGGTGATATGAAAGAACTGTTTAAAAGTATGGAATAATGGGACAGGGTAGATAGAAGCAGATTGTTTCCAGTAGTTTAGTAGTCAAGAACGAGGGGCCATAGATACAAGATTAAATGCAAGAGATTTACAACAGAGGGCAGGAAAAACTTTTCAGAAAAAGAGTTGTGGCTGTGAATTCACTTCCAGGATTAGTGTTTGAGGCAGAAACTATGTCAACAGTCAGGATTTGTATGGATAAGTGGTTGAAGGAAAATGGGTAGAAGGGACAATGGGAATAGGATGGGCAACTGTGATTAGAACTGCTTGCTCATGTGGGGGAGGGAACGCCGACATAGACTGGTTGGGCCGAATAGTCTGTACAGATACAGTAGCTTAGTTATCATGGCACTTGGACTAGGAACTCAGAGATCGAGAGTTCAAAACCCACCACGAGAAATTGAAATCAATACATCTGGTAATTTGCTACCAGATAAAATCATGAAAACTATCGAATGGTCATAAAAACCCAACTTCGAGAAAGGGACCAGTGTTCTCCTACCTGTCTGACCTACATGTGACTATGTGGTTAAGTCTCAAGGCAACTAGGGATGAGCAATAAATGCTGCCTTGCCAGTGTTGCCTTATCCAAAAGAACAAACATGTGGGTGACAGCACAACAAGCCACCAGAGGTGGTTTTTGTATTAAAACTCAAACCTACTTTTGATGATGGTTTTATACCATCAGTTTGTATTAGGTGGTCTTGCTACCAGTGCACCAATTTAAATTTGACCATCTTAAACTGCATCTTTCCATCAAGATATTGGAAGGAAGAAATTAGATAGAAATCAGAAATGTAGTCAATGTCCAAAACATTCAGTTCAGTCAGTTTGGCCAAGTTATTTGGGAGGGAAGAACAGGAAGGGGGAAAAAAAGCTGGCTTTCTATACAATCCAGTCATAACAAATACAGTACTGTACTAATGCTCTCAATGCCATTGACAGATACATAATCCAGAAGCGGATTATGGGAAAAACAATGTATTTTTGTGTCCCTTCGCTTCTGCTGGACGGTTACAGATGTTTCATGTACTCTCACTTATTAAGTGGAGCACTTTGAAGGCAGTTTGACAGTCCATCAAACTTGCCTTCTTCCACTAGCTTGAACATTAGTACGTTATTTTCCCAGATTTTTTTAAATATATTGTCTTCCAACACATAGCACAACAACAGCTGTCGCACAGACAAGTAATATTAAAGCTAAGACGGGGGTGGGGCGAGAAAAAGGAAGAGAGAATGAGTATCTACAACAGATATCGTGTGTTGAAAACATCTGGGTAGAAACGCCTAAAAAAATTCCTATATTGTACTCATTTGCATGTGTGGGCGTGTGGCTGTCTGGAACAATAAAACTGTTTTGGTGCTTGATCCGAGTTGTATTTGTACAGTAGTGCAGAAGCAGGGAAATGTTGAGATCTTGGAAAGGAATGAAGGGTTTGGACTGGGTGGGAGGAAGGGACAATGTCTGAAGATAAATTCTGCCCCAATTAGTAACAGCTGTGTGTCTAGTTTTGCAATACTTTGTAGCAGTGTTCATGAACACAAGACAAACAGCCCGATTTTATAGTTTAGATTCCAGCTTCTATCACCCTCCCCCCCACGACTTTCATTGTTTAGTTTTGCTCAAATGTGGGCCTTTTCATTTTTATTGATTTTTTTTTAAATACTGAACCAAAAATTGACGCCAACATTAACATTCAAAATTATCCTGAGTCTTTGCAGCTTCTTTTGTCTGAAATATTTCAAATAAAGTGACAAAATTACAAGGCTGTAGTTTGAGCAAAAGATCACTGGAAATATTCATTGTGGGGACTATGAGCAGGCTACCCAACAAGCAATCGTTATCACAGGAAGCCGAAATTCTCTGAAAGGAACATGGAATGTTATTTGAAAAGGATGTTTTTGTAGTATTTTACATTTCATAAAACTCAGTTTGAAAATGTCTCCCCCTTTTATATAATAGATTGTGGTAAATAACCAAATCACATTAGAACAAGGTTTCACACCTCCACATGACACAGCCTTGTGTTGGTCAGCTATTATCCATAGGTATTCTAGTACAGAAATCTCATCTTTACACGATAGTTATTGATAGATGATAAGACGACTTTTTGTACAGTGAAAGCTGTTAGAGGACAAAATAGTTTGATAGGATCCGGGAAAGCCCTCAATGTTGTCAGAGCAATATGATTGATATTTTTAACCTTACACTTACAGTACTGTGTTACTGAAAGGAAACACCATATACATAGGTTTTCCAGCAGCATTTGCCTCGGCAGTGCAGTACTGAGGGAGTGCTGCACGGTCAGAGGTGCCGTATTTCGGAGGAGACATTATACCGAGGCCCCGTCTTCCCTCTCAGGTGGACATAAAAGATCCCCTGGTACTATTTCGAAGAAAAGCAGGGGTGCTGGTGTCCTGGCCAATATTTATCCCTCAGCCAACTAACACAGATTATCTGTCACATTGCAGTTTGAGAGATCTTGGCAGCCGTGGTACTTACATTACAACAGTGACTGCACTTCAAAAGTACTTCAAAAGCTGTAAAGCGCTTTGGGATGTCCTGAGGATGTGAAAGGCACTATATAAATGCAAGTTATTTCTTTTTCTTTCTTGGATCACTTCCTTAAGTCGAAGGTTGTAGAGTCTAGTGGCCAGGTCTGAAAAGTATTTTCAATCTTCCAGGTCAAGTAGCAGAGTAAAAAAGAGTGGGGGACGGGGAGGAGAAAGTGAATTCAGGAGATGATTGCTGATTTTATAGCACTAATTATTCTCAAAGTTATTAAAAGCTTCAGTATTAAATGAGATGGAATTCCAAGTAACTGATATTTGTCACTCTGTTCTACTTCAGTTTTCAGCTGTTCAATCAGTTTATTACACTGGAACACACAGATACATCTATCTATAATAACACTGCACATTAAGTCCTTACTTCTGCTCTCACATCCTGTCAAGACCACTTAGCTTCCTGTTGTCACGTTGCGTGTCAACTTTTCCCCCATTATAATTTCCTGTGTCCACATTTATAATGAATTTTGCTTATGTCAACTTGTTAAACTGTAAGGACATAATCTGGCTGCTTGGTGACATTGTGCAAACAGTAGCGCTAAGGGGGAAACAATCAGACCGTTCCACCACCAACATGTTTTATCACATTGGTTTCATGCCTTTTTTTAAAAAAAAATTTAAATTGTTATGTTCGTCATTTAATCTAGTCTTTCAGCCTTCAGCTAGATGCCTTTCCTCTGAATTTGATCGCTGAAATCAGCAA
This sequence comes from Squalus acanthias, assembly GCA_030390025.1. NCBI lineage: Eukaryota > Metazoa > Chordata > Chondrichthyes > Squaliformes > Squalidae > Squalus > Squalus acanthias. Next base: position 83,893,395 of record CM059425.1, on the reverse strand, counting down.
TTTTTCTCCTGTGCACTTTAGTTCAACCCATTGCTAAACTATTCCTCGGTATCTCTGCACAGTCAACAGTTCTTTCAGAATTGATCATTTGAAAGAACTGCCATCGATAACGTTGTAATGCAGAGTTGAAATGATCTAAATTTAAGTGAATTTACTTTACAGCTCTCTGCTCGAATCGCCTGAGCACTCGCCTTCCTACGTGCACAGTCTTCCCAGTGAAGCGCGCCTTCCCATGTGCACAGTCCGCAATATGAAGCAGCCCCTTCCACGTCCACAGTCCTCCTAGATAAGCGCCCCCTTTTAATTACCAATTTAACCTGGTAGAGAAAAGCGTCAGTAAGGTGCTGTATAATGAGGCGATCGTATTTCTCCATGGTGGTCAAACGTTTAGCTGATATTCAGGTTTGGACACGAACATTGGAAAATGTTGGTCATAAACCAGATGATCATAGCCCATCCCATGTTGCGTTCCGCCCTGCACCCAATTGAATTGCCTGCCTTGAATCATCCCAGTAGCATGTTCTCCAACTGAACTACCTCCACGATTGAGCAGCATGCCCCCCTGCCCCAAATGGTCTAAACCCACTCCCCTTCCCCTTGACTGAGCAACTTCAAAAATAACATATGTACGGCCTCCCGAGCTGCTGAATGTTGTTTAGCATGAAGGCCAAACCACACCCTCACCCTGCAAACACCCAGCAAGTTATCCCCTCCTCCTCCTCACCCTGAATGAGTAGCATGTCCAAAACCCTGACACAACCCCCAACCCTCCAACAGCGGATCCACTCCCCACTGAGGAAGCTATACAGCATCAAAACCCTCTCCCCCTGCCCCACCAATATTATTCCTTGGGAAAAGTGGTGGATATAGAGATGATGGGAATTGGGAGAAAGGAGGATGAAAACTTTGAGTGGTTACAAGAAACTACAAGAAGGCTCCCACAATTAAATCATGATGTGACACCACATGACTTGAATTGAACTGATGTTGGGTTTTGTTACATAGGAATACGTACCCTGTACAAGAAAGCAATACGTTGCAGATGCTCAGATTATGGTTGGTTGTAAGTGGGTAGTGGTGCCCCACAGGGTTCTGGTCTCGGACCACTTCCATTCAACTGTGTACATCAGTGATTTGAATATAGGACTAGGAGGAGTAGTATCCAAATTTTCAGATGGTACCAATATAGAAAGCATAGTCAATAATGCTGATGACCAAACAGAAGCTTCAAGGGGATTTTGATAAAGTGATGGAAAGGGCAAAAAAGTGGCAGATGTAATTCAATGTGAAGTTTTATATTTAGGTTACATTTTTAAAAATTATACTTTGAATGGGGGATAGCTGGGAGATGTGGAAGAGCACAGGGATTTTTGCTACATCATTAAAAATAATTCGAATGCCTCTAAAATTCCCCCGTTTGGTGTACATGTGACATACCATCAGTACCATACAAGTTTTCATGACTTCAGATTGGGTTTTCAGGGGTGGGGGGGGGGGGGGGGGAAAAGAGAAAAATACCTGATACTTTTTCATATACAGTAGCAAAATATGATAAACAGCAGTGATTTCGAGCTGTATGTACTAGTCTGCTTGATCCTTGTATAAATGTAACTCATTTATTTTTTCATATTTTTGGTGAGGAATTAAATTGATGGCTTTTCCAAACTTAATGAGCTCACATGTTTACTCCCATGCATTAAATCATTCTCTAATATTACCTTGCGGCAAAATAATGTATAAATATATTATTCTACCATTCACCTGGCAACTTGGGAAAATTGTTACAAAACACAATTGACGAGAGACCTTCAATGTTTACGTATCCGTAGTTGGACAAAAAATTCATTTTCCAACAAAATACTGCGTTGGTCAAGGTCTTCAGAAGTCAACCTGCAGTTATTTTTTTTTTTTTAATTCGTTTATGGGATGTGGGCGTCACTGGCAAGGCCAGCATTTTATTGCCCATCCCTAATTGCCCTCGAGAAGGTGGTGGTGAGCCGCCGCCTTGAACCGCTGCAGTCCGTGTGGTGAAGGTACTCCCACTGTGCTGTTGGGTAGGGAGTTCCAGGATTTTGACCCAGCGACGATGAAGGATCGGCAATATACTGTACTTCTAAGTCAGGATGGTGTGTGACTTGGAGGTGGTGGTGTTCCCATGCGCCTGCTGCCCTTGTCCTTCTAGGTGGAAGAGGTCACGAGTTTGCGAGTTGCTGCAGTGCATCTTGTAGATGGTACACACTGCAGCCACGGTACGCCGGTGGTGGAGGGAGTGAATGTTTAAGGTGGTGGATGGGGTGACCAATCAAGCGGGCTGCTTTGTCCTGGATGGTGTCGAGCTTCTTGAGTGTTGTTGGAGCTGCACTCATCCAGGCAAGTGGAGAGTATTCCACCACACTCCTGACTTGTGCCTTGTAGATAGTAGAAAGGCTTTGGGGAGTCAGGAGGTGAGACACTCACCACAGAATACCCAGCCTCTGATCTGCTCTTGTTGCACTGTTCTAAACCTTGCTGCTCAATCCCGATCCCAAAGAACCAGGGATTGCTGGCAGGCTGAATTTAAGGCTTCACTTGCAAAACATTTCGTTCACATTTGAGAAGCAGAAGATAGCCCAAGTGAGTAATGAACAGAATTTGCTGTCCCAGCTGTCCAGAGTCAAATAGGTTCCTTTTACAGGAAACACTGCAATTACTACAAATAGAAAGTGGATTGAAAACATCTCCCCCTATTTATATACATGTAAATGAAAAGTCTACATTTCAGCAAACAACCTGCTTTTTTTCCTCTCCCCCCCCACGGCAGCGGTCTCTCATTCTGCCAGCATTTCACACTTCACAGCCACCTTTTGTTTCTTAACCTGTCCTATTACCATCTCGTCTTGCCTTGAGCATCTCTTGATGTCTCTACTTACCATAGACCACCCCTTTTGTTCTTTTATTCCTCCCCCTTGCTTTTTTATCTGTTTCATTTCCTGCTTTTTTCTCAGTTCTGACGAAGGGTTGCGACCTGAAACGTTAACTCTGTTTCTCTCTCCACGGATGTTGCCTGGCCTGCTGAGTTTTTCCAGCGTTTTCTGTTGTTGATTCAATTTTCCAGCATCCGCAGTATTTTGCTATCCTAACCTGCTGTAAAATGCAGTTTGAGCTGTACCAGTCAAGCCCATCAAGTACCTGTGACAAAAATGAAGCATTTTTGCTCGAGGCGCAGCTTGATATTGACTTTGTTAACTCTCTCGGGGACAGTTAAAATATAGATTCACTCACTGATATTCAATGTTCCCTGTAAGCTGTGCTTTGTTCTACGCGGCCTGTTTCTTTTAGTGCGCGGTCCCTTTAAATTTCCACACCTGCGCGGTATTTACAATGGAGAAGCCGGTGAGCGGCCTGCGGGGGACCTTTCCCGTTACTGCGCGGCCGCGCAGCTTAGAGGGAACATTGCTGATATTATGTCCCAGAGAGAGAGGGGGAGGGGGGGGGGGGGAGGAGGAGAGAGGAAAATAAAAAGAACTTGCATTTATATAGCACCTTTTATGATTTCACAAAGTGCTTCACTCCCAATAAAGTGCTTTTTGAGGTATGAGCACTGTTGCAATGTAGGGGGAAAACAACAAGTAAATTTGCACATAGCAAGATTCCAGAAACAATAGCGAGATAAATGACCAGCTAATCTGTTTTAGTGATGTTAGTTGAAGGATAAATGTTGGCCAGATACCTCCTCCTTCATATCGTGCCATGGGATATTTTATGTCTACCCGAAACAGTTTAACACCTTTTCCAAAAGACGGCACCTCCGACAGTGCAGCACTCCCGCAGTACTGCATTGGAGTGTCAGCGTAGGATTATGTGCTCAAGTCTCTGGACTGGGGCTTGAACCCACAAACTCATGAGTCAGAAGTGAGAGTGCCATCACTGTGCCAAGGCTTAAACCTCGGATAGTGAGAAAAGGAAAGGAGCCGATACATGAGAATATTACTTACCATTGTTTAGGACAGAAGTTGTGAACTATTTCTTATTTTCTACTACATGAGTAGCTAGGTAAGCGCAACTACTGTAAAAATATATCTTGTGTTACTATTAGCTTGTTGTTCCACTGTTTAATAGAAAAGAGAAAACTGAGGGACGACCTGATAGAGGTCTTTTTTTTTTTTTTATTCGTTCATGGGATGTGGGCATCGCTGGCAAGGCCAGCATTTATTGCCCATTCCTCAAGATTATGAAAGTGTTAGATAGGGTAGATGTGGAGAAGATGTTTCCACTTGCGGGCAAGCCCAGAACTAGAGGCCATAAATACAAGGTAGTCACTTGGTCGGAAGAATGAGGAGAGGCAATATAAACTAAAGGGTACAATTCTAAAGTGGGTGCATGAACAGAGAGACCCGAGGGTATAGGCGCACAAATCGTTGAAGGTGGCAGGGCAGGTTGAGAAAGCGGTTAAAAAAGCATACAGGATCCTGGCCTTCATAAATAGAGGCATAGAGTGCAAAAGCAAGGAAGTCATGATGAACCTTTATAAAACACTGGTTCGGCCTCAATTGGAGTATTGTGTCCAATTCTGGGCACTTTAGGAAGGATGTGAAGGCCTTCGAGAGGATGCAGAAAAGATTTACAAGCATGGTTCCAGGGATGAGGGACTTCAGTTAAGTGGATAGACTGGAGAAACTGGGGTTGTTCTCCTTAAAGCAGAGAAGGTTGAGAGGAGATTTGATAGAGGTGTTCAAAATCATGAGGGGTCTAGACAGAGGAGAGAGAGAGAGAGAGAGAGAGAGAGAGAGAGAGACTGTTCCCATTGGCAGAAGGGTCGAGAACCAGAGGACACAGATTTAAGGTGACTGGCAGAAGAACCAAAGGCGACATAAGAAAAAACTTTTTTTATGCAGCGAGTGGTTAGGATCTGGAATGCACTGCCTGAAAGGGTGGTGGAGGCAGATTCAATCGTGGCTTTCAAAAGGGAATTGGATAAGTACCTGAAGGAAAACAATTTGCAGGGATACGGGGAAAGGGCGGAGGAGTGGGACTAGCTGAAGTGCTTTTGCAGAGATCCGGCACGGGCTCGACGGGCCGAATGGCCTCCTTCTATGCTGTAACCATTCTAATGATTCTAATAAATCCAGTAGGGAATTCAGGAGAAACTTTTTTACCCAGAGAGTGGTTAGAATGTGGAACTCGTTACCACAAGGAGTAGTTGTGGTGAATAGCATTGATGCATTCAAGAGGAAGCTAGATAAATACATGAGGGAGGAAGGAATAGAAGGATATGTCGATAGGGTTAGATGAAGAGGAGTTGGAGGTAATAAATTTGTTTGTCAATTTAAGCTTAAATCAAAATCTAGTGTAATATTATTCCTCTGCCTTTCATAGACAAGGCGGATCACATGGTGAAACTAGGAGCTAAAATAAACTGAAGAGGGCTCTCTGTTCATTCCCTGGGCATGCTACAAATTTATGTAGGTATCTGGGCAAGTAAAAATATTATCTGACGTAGGGTACTGGAGTTTATCTACGAGAGTAATCTGAAACATGGAAGCCAAAAATATCTATTGTTTAAAATGGAGCAAAGAAATCCTCCCAAAATACAATACCTACTCCAGAAGTTGCATTTAAAACAGATGTCGGTTCGAGTCAGATTTCTGATTGCTTTATCATACAGGAATGCACTTGCTGGCATTCTTCAAACATTCATTCAGTTCATTGATAGCATCGTCTCCCCATCTGAGCAGAATAACAACAAAGTCAATTTACATGTTCCTTGAGTCTACAGCATTCAGCTTAGCCCCCACTTACCTTTGCGTGATACGTTGTAATTTTTGCGTTGTAAATTTCACAACCTTGTAGTTCTTTTTGCTGGTGATGTGGATGCAATTGAGCAAGAATTTAAGTGAAGTGGGAGAAAAATAATTACACAAGTCACACTCCAGGATAATTTCTGCAGAACTAGCACTCCTTATAGTTCTGAACAAATCCATATGATCAGAATGGAGAGTGAGGAGTTAGATCATAAAGCTCATTAACCAAACACTGTGATTCCCATTTCAGCAACATCCATTCTCACCTCTGCAAACACCAGTCTGCTCATTGTTCATTTACATATTTTCACATAATATCTCAATAGAAAATTGGGGAGGGTGGGAGGCAGAAATATAAATAGCTGGGTATAGAGATACCCAACTACCAGGTATATTTACTCTGCCTGCTAGATAAATAGAGCAGCCCTCCCATTCTAATAGCTGCACATATCCAGCTGAAATATAATTATATGGTGCCAGTGAAAGGGTTAAACAGCCAGCTCTCGCTACAGGGTTTCAGCAGTCTGAACGGTCTGTAGTGCAGAATATTTTATCTGTACGCCGGGGTAAGCAGTGGCTCCTTGTAAAGATTCAATTATACACTTTAACAGGGTGCATCCATACCCTGCAATGTGCTGGGAGATGAGCTAACACCCACGAATGAATATTTTTACAGAAGTGTTTTATTCCAATTATAAGCACAACAGAAGCTGCTCACTGTTCAAACTCTCAACAGCTGTCTTCCTCCCCACCGCAGACCCACCCACCCCACGTGAACAAAAAAATGCTCCCCGAGCAACCGTACTGTCACCAATCAATGGGGTACCCAAGCTAACCAATTAAAATGGTCCTGCAGTCACAGCCATAGCAATAGAATTTGTTTCGATATTTTAAGAATGTACTTGTTCCAGTGCATGATGATATGCCACGTCACCTTAGTATGTGCAACATCCACCTCAGATTTCCATATTCCAATTTACTCTAAACTTTAAAATAATGGTTATAGATTCTCCCAACGGATTACTGGGTAAATGCACTGTGGTACTAAGCTACACGGCCAAAAGATGCCAGGTTTCTACTCCAACTAGTTAAACTGAATCAGGAAAGCACATGGACATTACAATTGGCCTCAGTGCCCTGGGTTAGGGAGGGGGCGGTTGATGTCAGCGGGTATTCCTCATCGCTATACAGTGACCACTGCTGGAAAAATATCAGGTGAGGACAGGCTCAGCCTGGGTTAAGATGCCTTCCAAAGTCGAACAGCTGGCCAAAACCCACCCATGAACAACCACTAACTGAGCAAAGCAGTAGAGACAGCGGCTGCTGCCAGAGCGACTGCACGTCAACGAGAACCAGCGCCTTTGGGAGGTGAGGTGAGGGGAGGGAAGAAAACTGGAGGGGACAAAAAGATAAATAAATGGATATAAAGATACCCAACTACCTCCACAGTGGGGAGACCAAACGCAGATTGGGTGACCGCTTTGCGGAACACCTCCATTCAGTCCGTACGTGTGAGCCTGAGCTTCCGGTCACCTGTCACTTTAATTCTCCGCTCCGCTCCCACTCTGACCTCTCTGTCCTCTGCCTCTTACACTGTTCTGTCCTCGGCCTCTTACACTGTTCTAATTAAGCACAATGCAAGCTCGAGGAACAGCACCTCATCTTTTGATTAGGCACTTTACAGCCTTCTGGACTCAACACGGAGTTCAGCAATTTTAGATCATAACCTCTGCCCCCATTTTTTCTTTATTTGTCCCATTCCCGCCCACTTTTGCCTTGCACCATCATCCCTTTTGTCACTCAATCTCTCCTGCCTTCCACTCCATCACAGACATTCCCTTTTGTTCTTTCCTCCCATTCCTTGCCTCTACACCTGCTTAAAACCTGTTACATTTCTAACTTTTCTCAGTTCTGATGAAAGGTCATTGACCTGAAACGTTAACTCGGATTCTCTCCCCACGGATGATGCCTGGCCGGCTGAGTATTTTCTGTTTTTATACCAAATATATTTACTCAAACAAATGGGAACTAGATCAAGTCTGTCTGCTGGATAAATAAATAGAGAAGCCCTCACATTCGAATAGTACGACATGCTGCACATATCCAGCTGAAATGTAATTATGTAGTACCAATGAAAGGGTTAAACAAACAGCTCTCACTTAGCATTCCCTCTGCCTTAACTTGCTCTGGCAGATGGGAAGCCTGCCCTTTACCTCACACTAGCATTCTCAAAATACTAACAACGGCAAGTATTTAACCTTTCAACCATCGAAAAGTGAGTGCGTGCTTGATCCCCACAGCAACACACGTATTTCAAAGCTGAGAAACAAAGGTCATTAATACCGTAGGTCGAATAGTCACCCTTTATGAAGCATGGTACATCATGTGAAATACTATTATTCTTAGCAATGAGTCAATTTTCCTTTAAGAAAAAGTTATTAAAGGTCTGCTGCTAAACATGACAGTAAGAAAGATGCCTGGGAACTCTGGCCTGGGATATTCTAAATGAGCTATTAATCTGTTTCAGAAATGGTACATAAAGTTTTGGTCAGGCAATCTTAACTTCAAGAACATAAAGATTCAACAATATTCAAATAAACAAAAAAAGTACAACACTTACAGAAAATGATTTTGAAATGATAGTCATAATAGAGAAAGAACGAGAGGAGAGAGTGAGCGCGAGAGCAAAAAGAAAGGAGAAAGAGGTGAGAGAGAGAGAGAGAGAGAGAGAGAGAGAGAGAGAGGTGAAGAGTGAGCAAGCTTTGGTGAAAGGCCATATGATGGCAACTTGTTTAAGTGCAGGGTGGCAGACTCCATCAGATACTTTGGAAAGGACCATGTAATGACAGGTAATCCAATGTGTCCAAGACCAGAATTCCAAAGGTGCAGAACATAAGCAGCATGATCACTAGTGGAATAAAGATACCAATATTATTCTGATGACTGAAAACTTTTAAACTGATGGATTGCGCTTTGAGATTAGGGTTTGGGCACGTTGATGGGGAAGAGTAGGAGGAGCTTATCTCAGCCATCTGTCCAGGTATACCTGGCACTCCAGAACATTCAGTTCCGACACAGGATGCAAAAGTGCCATGTGTCCTACCCCTCACCCAGTTGAGCATAATGAGACACAGACAGAGAACTGACCTGTTTTAGCACATCCCCAGCAGGAGCACAAACCGCAGTATGGCAGAAACACCTGTCAAAGAAATGAAGACCAATTAGACCTAAAAGGTCAGAAAATTAACTGGTCACAACATGCATAGAAAAAGTGACAAAATAGCACCATTGAACAGTTGTTTTTCAACAAAAAAAAATCTTGACTGAAATGAACTTCTGACATAAATCTTAAAGATTTACAATGGCTAACGTGCCACATGCGGAAAAAACACATTCCAAAACAGCTGGAAGTATCCAACATGAACTGTAGCTTAGAAAGTCATCAGGAGAAAATAAAAATAAAATAGCATCCCCATCTGGTCTACAGGCAGAGAAGCAATAGGTCTGAGCCAATGGCGATGAACCGGTCATTTCCGTTTTAATTTCCTACCCAAGTGTTGTCCATCTCAGAAAACCAACACTAAAAGGAGGAGGTGCAGAGACACTGAAATTCATCTTAATGGAAAACTTTCACACAAAGAGCAAGTGATGAATAGGAGGGGGTGCACTGGAATGTATTGGCATTCCACGGCTATTTTTCTGACCCAGTCACTGTTGAAGCTACGAACATCTTTCAATGCCCTGTCTAATTAGGGTCACAACACTGAACTTCAAACATCGAGGGACCGAGTCCACCATTACGGACCCATTTCCTCTAAAATTCAGAAATACCCAATTCGCACTTAAAGGCCACCAGCTGAAGTTATTTTCTTAAAGTTTCAAATATACTATACACATCTTTACAATTTTTTTTTATTCAAGCTGCATAGTTTTAAATTTTTCTGGTGTGAATGATGACAGAGGAGGCAGAACAATCACTAAGCCTGCAGCAAGTTCCAAGGCGGTCATCCAATCTAGGGATTCTGAAGACATCACAAAGCAACAGAGAGCAAAGCAGCAGTAGTTCAGGAGAACCCCCGAGATTCGATCACTGCATTAATCTCATTCTAAGTCATCACTGTTTGCACATTTATGTGGCACGGAGCATAGCAGCACACTGGAGGTGGCATAACTCAGGAGAAAAGGTAAAGCTCCCCGTGATCTTCAACCCAAAGCATCCATCAATGGTCAACAACACGGGCAGTTGATTTGATCCTCGAACTCTGCCAATGTTGCTCTACAGACATAAAGAGATACCACAGAGCACCCCAGGTTGTAAACTTCTCCTACCAACCCCAAACCCCAACGTTTCTTTTCTTGGGGAGTTGCCATTAGCCTCTGTTGATGCCACAGCTCCTAAGTGCTGTACCACCACCGAATGGATTTTAGAAAGATCTAAAACATTAGGATAAAAAAAATTAGCAGCAGAGATTCTAATTTACTAAAAATCAAAACTGAATTGAAGAAAAGAAAAATCAGACTAACTAACTCTCGCTGATACTGAAAGTCAAGCGCATTCTGTAAAACAGCCGGGATCAGAAACACAGACATATGGTGCAAGGCTCAAAAACCAGAATGGGTTTAGAACATAGCTAAACATTTTATATTAAAAAAGTTAACCGCATGATGCCTTACAGCAGGATTTTTTTTTAATGTAGTGACTCAATAGGCTATGCATACACAAACTTTATTGCATTTTTTTTTATATTGTTCCCACACAATTTTAAGATTTATAATTGCACCAAAGGAAGAAAACATTGCTCTTCTTGGCCACATCTAGCCAGGCACAATACTAACATGACTGCCACCACCAGTACTATCACTACCTCTACTAAAATATGCTTAAGCTGAGGATTAAACCCCACATTCCAATCATTCTTCAATATCACCTCTTTCTACCTCGACTATATCACCCAACTCTGCCGTTAATTCACCCCTACTAGAACCCTCATCCATGTATTCCTCACCTGCAGGCTCGACATCTGCAACTTTCTCTTTGATGGCCTCTCGACATCCACACCAGATAAATCAAACCTGTCCAAAGCTACGTTACCCGCACCCAAGTCCACACCAAGTTCTGCTCCCCTATCATCCGTGTCCTTGCCAACTTCCATTCAAATTCTTCTCTGGTCTCACCCTACCCTACCTTTCCAACCCTATGGGTTAGTGCATGTTCCCCACACTCTTTGGACTCTGGTTGCCTTTGCACCTCTATCTTCCGCCCTCCATTCCACCATTAGTGACAAAGCTTTTATCCACTAAGGCCTGACACACTAACTCTCACCTTACTACCTCTCTCCACAACTTCAAAAACCTCCTCCAAACCTAACCTCTTTGATCATGGCTTCAGTCACCTCTCCTAACTCTTACTTCACTCAAATTCCATTTTCCCCTCTGTGAAGTGCTTTTGAATGCTGAACTATGTTAAAAGTGATATATTAATGGGCCAGAATTTACGGTGGGTATGACTGTGTACTCAGAGTATGCTGTCATACCGCCTTTGAAATGGACCGCAAGTTCGGGAAAACCCCAAACTTGCGATGTCAAGTTACGACTTGACAGATCATCCTCACCACCTTGGAAATCCCAATTGCTGGCGCAGAGTTGGACTAATTGCCCACCAACTGCCCAGCAATTACGTACAAAAATCTTACAGCTGATGCAAACAGGCACAGGGGATACCAACATGTTTTAACAACATTTTCATCTCGTAAATCGGACTGTTTAATTTTCTGAATTCCGAGTGTACCGTTTGAGGTGTTTGAATTGACCCATAGATCGCCATCCCCATTCATAACTCAACTTTGTTCATTAAACATACACGAAGTATAATCTGCTCCTCTGTTCTTACATACTGCTGTATCTGTATCAAATGAGTTTTTCTTGTTTCTGCAAAGGTTGGAGTCTTAATGATGTTGATAATTATTACATCTTACAAATTTAAATTTTTACTAACAGAACTAAGATGTAGTGAAGTTGGCGGAATAAAGCGAAGTAGGAATTAAATTCCATTCCTGTAAAGTAATTGTAATTAAATCTGATTACGGGATTCGATTCTGAAATGATCTAAAATCTCATTCTGTTTGATGATTGGAGCACAAGGCCCACGTGATCCCAGGTACACTTCGGCACACGCTGCGCCCCTGGGCCATTCCGCTGCCCTCGAGTACGCAGCATCAAAGAGCAAGTTCACGAAGGAGGGTCCCCATCGGGTAAGTTCGTATTGTACTCGGATGCCGGCGGCGTACTCAGTAGGTATGCCTCCGACTGCAAAATCTGCCCCATAAATGCAAGTGGTTAATTCCTGTTAAAATAGTACAAGATACTACAATTGTTTTCCCATGTCAAAATGACATGGGTAACCGATAGCATTCGATTGCTTTGAGTGAGTATCAATGAAGCACTGAACCTTCCCAGGTTCACTGGTGACAGCAATCATGGCCTACCCCAATTAATAGAATTCTACTATGATACAAGTGAAACAAGAAAAGGTGGAACTTAAGTAAGCTTGCAGACATCACACTTTGTTACAGATGTAAAAGAGTCTTTCAAAAAAGCAGCTATTTGATGCTGATTTGCATCTGACCTGGGGCCAAAGCTAATGAGTACTTGGCAATTTGCAAAGTTACATCACAAAACAATTAAACTCCAAGTGACCTAATCTTGTCTAACTGTTAAGTAAACAAGAAAAGGAAGAGAGCTTCACCTCAGCGGAAATGTGTTATGTATTACTTGATATAAAGTTCCTATCCTTATAAACAGTGCAGCAGCTGACTAAATGTGATAAACATCACTGAAAACGGATGCATTATGGCCCTACTGCAACCAAGAAGGGGCAAATCACAAACTGTGAAGTAATTGCTCAGCTGTGGAAGAGCAGCTTTAAAAGAGTACAAAACCACCAACAGGGAAACTGAACCGATCACAAAAAAAAGAGTATTGGCCCAGAATCTGCGGTCCTGACGGTGGCGAACTGGCACCGTTGGCCATCATTTCGTCTTTGAAACTGACGCAACTTCAGGATTTAGCGCATGCGCAGCCTAATGCAGAAATCCTGAAGTTGCGGTCTGTCATTCACTGCTCCTCCACAGGCTGCGCTGTGCCCGCCCCCCGCCTCGACAATCAGTGAAATCTCTCAAATCATGGAAACCGCCGAAAACTTCGGCTCTTCCGCGGTAATTACACATTGTTAAACACCCCATTAAAAGTTGGACCCAAAGAGGGTTAGGTGTAACTAGGGTTTTAACAGCGCATTGACTGCTAAAAGACTATGGCCCTGAAAAACTAATTTTAATTTTGTGCAGTGTCAAATTTATCCATTTTAATAAAAATTAAAAATTCTCAAACTTTAAAATAAAAAATATATTTTTTTAAAGTTTGTTCATCTTTATTTCAGGTTGCCTTTTTTTTTAACCATGTGAGAGCCCCAATCTTTGTTTTTCTCTCTAACCTTTTTTTTAAAAAAGTTAGAATTTTAGGAACTGGCCCACTTCCTGGTTCGCTGTCTGAGAATTCTGCATTTTTATTGGCTGCTTAGACAGCTTGTTGGCGTCACAGCAAATTCCAGGCCATTAATTCAAATCTCTGGGAAGGGGGTTGGAGACGTTGTAGCAGACAAGAGTATTAGGTCGGTGCCGTGAACTTCAGATGTGTTATATTTCCTTTTAATTTTTGCTCATCCAGCACTAGCAAACAGAACATCTTTCCCACTGAGCATGACGATCAAGCAAGCACTCCCAATTCAGGTGTAGCAGAGCTAAATGCAGAATGAAGCTCCCTCTACTTTGCTGCTGTAATGCACCTTACTCCCAATTCAGTAAAATGTAACATTTCCATTTCTCGTGCTGGCTGCCCTTGAATTTAAACCCCAATTTGTGTGAAAGTTTGAGCAGCTTTGATCTGTTGATTTGCATGAATTAAGAACTGGGTCAATCGAGACTGCCAAATATTTCAAGCAGGACTCTTACAGTAGTCAACAGAGGACGTTTTCATCTCGGCAGTCTAGTCTCGACTAAAAATCAGGTCCCACGAGATGAAAGGCTGGTGCGCTGACCAGTCCACTCAATTCATTGAAACGTCAGAATCTGTAATCTGAATTTGCAGTCAAGACTTTAAAAATTTAGATATTTGCAGTACCCCCAATATATCACAGGGCACTGATTCCACCAATTAAATGGTTGGGCTCAGGTCCTTATTTAAATCATCAACATTTCCATACAAACGCCTATGGAAAATTTACACATTTGGCTGATTCCCCCACAGTGACAAGTCGTTTCAAAAAGAAAAAGAAAGACTTGCATTTCTATAGCTCCTTTCACGACCATCGGACATCCCAAAGCGCTTTACAGCCAATGAAGTACTTTTTGAAGTGTAGTCAATGTTGTAATGTAGGAAACGCGGCAGCCAATTTGCGCACAGCAAGCTCCCACAAACAGCAATGAGTTAACAACAGAAAATGCTGGAAATACTCAGCAGATCAGGCAGCATCGTGGAGAGAGAAACAGAGTTAACGTTTCAGGTCGATGACCCTTCATCAGAACTGGATAAAAGTTAGAGAAGTAACAGATTTTTAAGCAAGTGTCGGGGCAGGGAAAGGGAGGAGGGGAGGAAAGAACAAAGGGAAGGGCTATGATAGGCTGGAAGGCAGGAGAGATTAAATGAAAAAAGGGATGATGGTGCAAGGCAAAAGGAGATGGCAATGGGACAAGTTAAAAAGCAAAAGGTGACTCTAGATGGAGGTGTAAATGGCAATGGCAGAATCATCAACAGCTGCCATGTGAGAGGAAAAAAAATATAGGGGCAGAGGTTATCGTCTGAAATTGTTGAACTCGATGTTGAGTCCAGAAGGCTGTAAAGTGCCTAATCGAAAGATGAGGTGCTGTTCCTCGAGCTTACGTTGAGCTTCGTTGGAACAGTGTAAGAGGCCGAGGACGGAGAGATCAGAGTGGGAGTGGAGCGGAGAATTAAAGCGACAGGCGACCGGAAGCGCAGGGTCACACTTACGGACTGAATGGAGGTGTTCCGCAAAGCAGTCGCCCAATCTGCGTTTGGTCTCCCCAATGTAGAGGAGACCGCATCGTGAGCAGCGAATACAGTATACCAAACTGCAAGTAGTACAAGTAAATCGCTGTTTCACCTGGAAGGAGTGTTTGGGGCCCAGGACAGTGGGAAGGGAGGAGGTAAAAGGACAGCAATGAGATAATGACCAAATCATCTGTTTTTGTGATGTTGATTGAGGAATAAATATTGGCCAGGACACCGGGGATAACTCCCCTGCTCTTCTTCGAAATAGTGCCATGGAATCTTTTACGTCCACCTGAGAGAGTAGATGGGGCCTCGGTTTAACATCTCATCCGAAAGACGGCACCTCCAACAGTGCAGCACTCCCTCAGTACGGCACCGGTGTGTCAGCCTCGACATTTGTGCTCAAGTCTCTGGAGTGGGACTTGAACCCACAACCTTGTGACTCAGAGGCGAGGGTGCTATCAACTGAGCCACTGGCTGACACAAATGCATTATATATTGAATTCCTATACTGCAGTCCATTCCCAAACTTTTCACCCAGTCAACAAACTGGTGGAAGCACCCCCGTCTTTATCAGTCTTCTTGAGAGGCGAGATTCTCCATATATTTTAAAAATAGATTTGTATCACCATCAGATATTGTATGATTCACACGTTGCAGCTCAAATTCTGTTGTCCTAAGCCAGGCACCGTGGCATAAGACAAGTTTTACCACCCTCCTCGATTCTTATTCTTTTCCTCTCCTGAAGGTGTCAGCTCTTGCTGGGGTACAGTTTCACTGCCATCAGTCATCCAAGTGTCTGTTCTCCACTATGAGCCTAAATAGTGATTATTGGAAAACTATTAAACCACGGTGGGGAGAAGAGTGCGCGATGGAACGTATAAGAGATTGCAGAGACTAAGGCTTCCTCACTCAATGTGCATCAGCACAACACAGACAGAGACTGGGCCCTACTGGCCTGCATGGGTCAGTCCTACATTGATATCAATGTTCCCTCTAAATTGCATGCAATCTGTAGGGTCCCCCATAGGCCGCTTCCCAGCCTGTCTATTGTAAAGACCGCGCATGCGCAGAAATTTAAAGGGGCTGCACACTGAAAGAAACAGGCCGCGCAGAACAAAGTGCAGTTTACAGGGAACACTGATTTATATCCTTCTATAATACACTTCTGATTTCAGAACAGTTGCTCTGGCATCCAGTTCACTGCAAAAAAAAACACACAGGTAAATTGCACATTGGTTACCTACAGAACAAAAGAAGTTGGCACAAAGCTATGCCAAAAAAAGGTAATTCTTTTTAAAAGAATTTACAACAATCTCTGGGGACCGTGGTTGCCTACTTTCAGTCCGGGATAGTAATACAGATAGTCAGTAGTGAAAGTGGACTTGTGTTACAGATTTGCTTCTAGAAAGAGGGAGGGGAGAGAGAGGGAGGGGAGAGAGAGTCATAACGGCACAGAAGGAGGCCATTCGGCCCATCGAGTCTGTGCCAGCTCTCTGTAGAGCAGTCCAGTCAGTCCTCAGAGAGAGAAAGAGAGAAAGAGAGGCAGACAGGGACGAGATATGGGGTGGGGGGGGGCGGGGAGACAAGAAAGTCGACTGTCCACAGACTTTTTTCATACAATTAATAATCTCACCAGCAGTCAGAGGTTAGCGAGCAGCATTCCATACACGCATTCAAGTATACTCTCAGAACACACACAAAGCTGTGCCTTGCCAACAATGCAAGCTGACTCCTCCACCACAACACAAAAATAGAACAGATATTGCACCCTTCAGTGTAGTGCAAAAGCTGCATTTAATACAGGTTTCAGGCTATTCCTACAGGGATGTTCTACACTGGCAATTCACATTATCAGCTTTTGAAGGAAAAATTAAGTTTCTGCAACCTAAATGTTTTGCCCTGGTTAAGAAGCTTATTTCTTTTCATGAAGCTGAGATATGACGACATTAGGCAAATTGTGGTTATGAACCAGCATTTTTTTTTTTGCTTTCTTTATAATAGTGCTGCTTCCACTGCTCATTTTTTCCTCCGCCATGGAAACCAGCAATGCTGTTTTCTGTTTGCTGACTCCCCTCCAGCCAATCAGGCAAGCTGACTGTTGCCTCGCTCAGTTCAGGATCAAATAGGACTCCGAGGTTGCAAATAGTCTGGTGCAGCCCGAGACAGTGGCCAGGGAGAAGGATGGAATTGGTGGCTCGAGTATGGAGTTTGTGACAGGGCCGAAGACAATGGCCCGTATTTTCCGATCCCTACGGGTGTGTACCCACCCGTAGGGACATTAGAAATGCCGGTTTCAGGCATGCCAAGCGCATGCACTGAAAACCGGCATTTCCGATCTGTCAAGAATGCTCTTGACAGATCGGACGCCTGCCCTGGAAAAGGGCCTCTGCGGGCGGATAGTTCTGCTTTCTGGAGACCATCCGCCCGCTGAAAACCCTTAGAAATCTTACGCCTGCTTTTACCAGCATAAGATTTGAAAAAAGTAAAAAAAAAAAATTCACTCATTTATCATTTTAAAATACTTTTTAAAAAAAGGCAAAGTTTATTTTTAGCCCCATAAAAGACTTTATTTTTTTCAAAATTTTAATTTATTCTAATTTCAACTAATTAAAAAAAGGGTCCATCTGTCAAGTGTATGAAGGGAGATTCCCTTCTTTGATTGGCTCCCCATGGCCCACGTGATCCATGGGACGCTTGCGAACCGCATGCGCCTCTGGGATACGTGGGCCCTGCACACGGAGTTGGAGAGGCCCAGGATCGGAAGTGTCCGCACCTCGGGAGCCCTCAGGTAAGTGCGTAGATTTTTTCCAGATCGGAGGCCTCCGCACGCAGGAAGCCTCCGATCGGAAAATACGGCCCAACGGCTTTTATCTTCCATAATGCAATACCTAGTTGAGAAAAATGTAAATTCCCCGTATTAATTGGGTTCAATGTGCAAATAATAGTATTTTTGTTCCATTTTTGGACCAGACTTATTTAAAATACTGGGTATTATTTACATTTTAAGCAAAAGGATAGGAATGTGTGGACTTGGATTTAAAAATGTAGAAATCTCACAGTAGAGGCAAACAAAACTGCTACTATCGTCTTAAAAAAAAAATGTCTGCTGGGATAGTCGGGGTCCAAGAAAAACTTGACAACATTTCCACAGGGCAGTTAAATTAGTGGGCGAAACATGATGTGAGTTTAACGCTGTAATAACACAGATTTTCCTCACAAAGTAGATAAACTTAATGTTTTATTTCTCGGAAGGATCAAACTGATCTACAAATAAATAAAATCAATCAATCAATCAATCAAGCAACAGCTGAACCAGAATATTAAAAAATAGCAAGGGAAGAGAGACAAGAAAATAATATTTCCTAAGAACAGAATTTCTATTTCTGCGCCACCAAAAAACAGATTTCCCACATCAATCAGTTCGACTTCCCCCTGCATCCCCACCAACAGCATCCCTTCTGGACTGGGAAGACATCACATGATAATTACCTCAAAGGCTGGTAGTAGCCGGTTTTTTTCTTCTTGCCTATATAGACTGACTGCTTTCACCAAGAGGAAGAAACTGGGAATGCTCGATAGAACACGTCAGCACTGGCGAGAGACCAGAATGGCCTGTGCAGTTACCTGGGGAGCAACAAAAGCACGCGACCTGGGATTATCGCAGCTTTCAATTTAAAAATACCAGGCCCCTGGTCTACATTACTAGTCAAAAACTACTGATGTTACAAATTAACAAACTACAGAATCATCCACCACCCAGTGTGAAAACTGTGAAAAATGCCAAAATATTTTTTTCTTGAATCCTTCCCCATAAATTGTTTTCACAGCCCGACTTCAATTTATAGACGCCACTCTTCAGGATTTAAGGATTGCCTGACAGAGGGAACTGAAATTTAAGATGCAAAAGAAGAATCACTGTGTGATCCCACCAGGGAAACAGCAAAAGTAGTTTCCCAACAGGAATTCTTCAATGTTATTCACATACAGCAGCACAGATTGTTAAGCTTTTGACAGAGGCCAATACCATAGCAGAGGATGACTAATCTACCTGGGAAAGATATCTTCTACTTTAAATGCACATCAATTAAATAAGGATCATTAAAGTATTTTTGTTATAAAAAGATTTCCCGTCATAAATGTCCTGATTTTGGGGGGGGGGGCAGGGAGAGATTGTTTTTGAGAGACTATTTATTCAGGTTCAGATGGTTAAATCAGCTGGATTCCGTACAACAGATTCACCATATTTGCAGTTGTTTTCCAATCAACAGCTCAGGCGATATGGGGTATGGAAGGGAAGCAGGAGGAAGGAGGGCACAATTAAAATTTGCAGGACCAATCTTTTGTCAAAAAAAGCTGGGGCAAATCCACACAAGTTACCTGGCTTTTAACCAACCAATTAGGTTCAATGTCATTCAAAGGGAGCATCCAAGTCCAAGTCCACCACATGAACTGCTTCCAGCCCCCCTCCACAGTGAAAAAAGCTGGAAAGGGTAAAACTGACATTTCAGGCAATTGGCCTATTTTGCATGTGTAGGATGGAGCACGTCAGGGGCACCAGTTGTATACGGGACCACCCACATAATCCCCTGAACTGGAAGCAGCTCAAATGCTTCCTTAAGCATCCATGATCCTTAAGCATCCATGATATGGAATTTGTTTCACTTCAAGCTTCAGCACAATTTAAAGTGGCTATCTTGTTGGTTTTTCCAGACAGAACCCTCCCTTCTCATCCTCCCCCTCCCACCCAACAGAATGCTAGGATATGTAGCCAGAACAGTGGAATACAACTCGGGTTTGTGCTGAGGCTTTACAATGCACTGAGCAAAATACTACTTGGAGCACTGTGTAATACAGGCCATTTGGACCAGAGGTCTTGTATATGAACTGCTGAAAAATAAAGTTACACGAGATACCAGAAGCAACATCTTCACATAATCTGCCAGGCACAGTACTGGATTTGACTTTGGGGCAGTGAGGGTATCATTGGCTGCTCACTATTTGAGCTCAAATACTGGAGGAGCAAGCTTGGTGGCCCCAATTACTATTTCTCATTCCTGAGTTTTCTTGTATTCTAAAGTCTTTAGATGAATTGGGGAGGGGACACAGGAGGAAGAGAGAAAAAGTCTGGAGAAGGCACCTAACTTCACTCTACATCACCCGATGAAGACACACCCAAGATTGGGGAAAAAGACATGTAGGAGATCAAAGAAGCAAGCATACAGTTTAAAGCAGCATAGTCCAACACGTCACCTCCAACAGAGTCTGCAGTTTACGGAGATTATACTCGATTGTTTATGGACAACCAAACCGGCATTCTCAGCCTTCCTCCCAGCATCTTTGCCCTCCCCAAATGATAAAATGTGTCACATTCCAAGTTCCCCCAATGGCAGTGAATTCATACAGGAAGTAGCTCTTATTCTAGGCAAGAAGGTCCCAGATTCAATGCTTTGCCTATGGTATGGAAACTGTTCTAAACTGGGACAGTGATAGGGTTGCTACAATTAGCCTCAGTGCTCTTGGGTTAGGGAATGTGGGGAAAAGAGAAAGTCAGCCGAGGTTCTCACTCCCGATTGGGTGTGTGCGTGTGCGGATCAGGTCTGGCTGTGATGCCCCCTCCTTTCAAACAGTTCAATATCTTGACACTCGCTGTAAAGATTTTATATTTCTATTTAAGTGGATAGGAAACCTCTATGGGGCTAAACAAACTCTCCTGCACCTTGGATCAGGATGGCATGCCTTGCAAATCAACAATTATATTCAAAGGTTCTAGCAATTTTACTGCTTCACATTTGTGCACTATTCAAAACCTACCTACAGCGTTGAGAACCTTATTCTCCAGAAAGCTGTTTGATAAGAGCCAAAATCCATAAAATTAAAGTACATTATATTATTCTGCGGTGTAATATACTGGGAAATTATTCCTAATTAAAAAGTGCTTTCCAAAGTTCAGTAAAACGAACTGTATTTGTAAGCCAGATGCTATAATAACCATTGCCCTCCTCCACACAAACTGCTTTAAACAAAGCTTGCCCATTTAAGATTCTCTTCCATTGAGTTACCTGGAAATGCCACGGGTATGCACAAGCTGACAGCACAGCACTTAAGGTACAGGAAATGAGCTCTTTGCTGGCCTGAACTGAAGGATTCCACAGCAGTCAGGCAAAAGTAACCCAACTGGGTCCATCTGGAGGCCTGCAAGCCCAAGCCTTTGCACTGGCTTTGCTCAGATCTGCCAACAAAGCTCTCTTTCCCCGTACCTCTGGCAGAGTCAGCCAGCATCAAAACATTTTGTTACCTCAACCGCTCGTGCACTGGCAGATTTTGACAAGCAGCTGTTTAAATACACAGGAAACAAAAACTAGCAAATCTCGACAATTACTTGGAGGCGGTCCAATCAAAATGCCTTTGTTTTTCACAGCTGAGCTACAGATTATACAAATACAAATCTATTCATAAAGTTGAATGCAACTGGCTTTTAGGCAATCTCTCAACACATCTTAATTTGTTAAATCATAACAATGGTCACATACTCAAAAGATAAACATATTTAAATATTCAGACAATGTTCTTCCTTTTCCCCCCTCTTCTCTGAAGGTGTGGACGCACACTGCAGTACAGTTCCAACGGTACCGATCACCCTTTGGTGCCTCATGCAGGTGGCCATTCTCACGTGAGAGCTCAGGCATGCAGTGCCAACTGTTTGGAGAACTGGAACAACTCTAATCCTCCAGCAACACCCACAGCAGGGGGGTCACTAGATGGTCACCAACACAGCTGCTGCCCTGATTGAGATTAGCCAACTCAGCACAGATCAGGAATCGAACCGGGGACCTTCTAATCTGTAGAGTTCAATACGACAATATTGACCAGCCTGGACTGGTCCTTTAACATCTCCACATCATTTTTCAAGGTGGCAGGGCAAGTTGATAAGGTCATTAAAAAAGCAAAGAAGTACAAAAGCAAGGAAGTTATGCTAAACCGTTAGGCTTCAGCTAGAGTACAGTGTCTAATTCTGGGCACCACACATAAGGATGTCAAGGCCTTGGAGAGGGTGCAGAGGAGATTTACTAGAATGGTACCCGGAATGACGGACTTCAGTTATGTGGAGACCAGAGAAACTTAGAGCAGAGAAGGTTAATGGAAGATTTAATTGAGGTATTCAAAGTTATGAGTTTTTTTTAAAAAAAAGAGTGGATAGGGAGAAACTGTTAGAAATTGTGGCTCAGGTGGGGGGGGGGGGCCCCCAGAGTGTGGCTCGGGTTGGGGGTGGGGTCAGCCGATAGCGGGAGTGGTTTAGTTAACCTTGGGGGGCCAGGGGCGGGGTGGGCGCGGAGAGCACTCCTGCTCCTCCTGGCCCACAAGCAGTGCTGGATCCAGCAATCACAGAATAGTACAGCACAGAAGGAGGCCATTCAGTATTTGAACTGCTCTTTGAACGTGTAATCCAGTTCATCCCACTTCCCCGCTCTTTCCCCATATCCCTGAAACTTTTCTCCTTCATATATTTATCCAATTCCCTTTTGAAGGCTACTAAAGAATCTGTACCCACCACCCTACCAGGCAGTGCATTCCAAAGTCTAACCACTCGTTGTGTATAAAGGTTTTTCCTCATGTCGCCTCTGGTTCTTTTGCCAATCACCTTAAATCTGTGCCCTCTGGTTATCGATCCTTCCACCTTTGGAAACAGTTTCTCTTTATTTACTCTATCTGAACCCTTCATGATTTTAAACACCTCTATCAAATCTCCTCTTAGCCTTCTCTGGTCTATCCACGTAACTGTGATCCCTCATCCCTGGAACCGTTCGAGTAGATCTCTACTGTACCCTCTCCAAAGCCTTCACATCCTTCCTAAAGTGTGGTGCCCAAAATTGGACACAATACTCCAGCTGAGGCCGAACGAGTGTTTCATATTGGTTTAGCATAACTTCCTGGCCTTTGTATTCTATGCCTTTATTTATAAAGTCCAGGATCCCATAGGATTGATTTGCTTTGTTAACCTGTCCTGCCACCTTTAAAAATTTCTGCACAAGCACCCCCATGTCTCTTCTTACACCCCCTTTAAAATTGTACCATTTAGCATATATTGTCTCTCCTCACATCAGCTGTGGCCCAGTGGTAGCACTCTTACCTGAGTCAGAAGGTTGTGGGTTCAAGTCCCACTCCAGAGACTTGAGCATAAAATCTAGGCTGGCACCCCAATGCAGTGCTGAGGGAGTGCTGCACTGTCAGAGGTGACGTTTACGAGCTGGCTGTGCGCAAACTGGCTGCCGCGTTTCCTATATGACAACAATGACTACACTTCATAAGTACTTCACTGTCTGTAAAATGTTTTGGGATGTCCTGAGGTAGTGAGAGGCGCTATATAAATGCAAGCCAGTCTTTATTCCTTTCAAAAGGTAACACCTCACTTTTCTGCATTGAATTTCATACGCCTCCCTTTAGCTGCCGGGTTTCTCGAGGCCTGAGAAACCCGGCCGGCCAGGGTTAAACCTAAAATGAAACCAAAAAAGAAAAAAAGAAAGAGGCACGCAGCCACAATAAAATATTATAATAGCCACCCGCCTCCTGGGAGCGGGTTGGTCGCCTGCCTCCCGTCCCGCCTCCATTAAAAGTGGAAGTGGGCGGGTTCGAGTTTGGGTTTGAGAATTTTTTTAAACATTTTAAACATCCCACCCGACCTGCTTTTGGAGGGTTAAAACTTCCTCCCACCCACCCCCGCCATACTGAAAACAAAATTCCTAAATTCTTGTAGCATAACTGTTCTAACTCTTTAAAACTAGTATGTCTATTTCCATAATAAAAACAGAAAATGCTGGCAACACTCAGATAATCAGGCAGCATCTGTGGAGAGAGAAACGGAGTTAACGTTTCAGGTCGATAACATGTCATCAGCCTATATTATTTCAGATTTCCAGCATCCGCAGTATTTTACTTTTGCATTAATGTCTATTTCCACGGCGTTTACACATTACTGACACGAGGTAAAAACATTACATATCTTACTGATGCTGAAAGATACGAACCTTAGACAGATTACCAAAACTTTAACTCTGTTGCCTGGCCTGCTGAGTTTTTCCAGCATTTTCTGTTACCTGTAATAGTATTTGACTACTTTGTTTTTTCTTTCCTCCTTGCTTTACACATTTATTATAAAGATTATTTTGCCATTTTCCCACTTTACTTATTATTGGCTTAGTACTACGAAGGGAGGGTATTTTTCCACCTTTGAATATCCAATAGGTGGCCTTTTGTCTGGGCCTGAATCGCTAACTCCAACACAAACATCAGAACCTCTCGTGACAAAAAGCACGTTAACACAGAATTTTAAATTAATGGTTTAGACTAGGAATGCCCAGGCTTTTTGGCTTTGTGGGCCACTTTGTTGCATTCCACGGAGCCCCCACAGGCCACATTTAAAATTTAAAGCAATGTTCCGATTAATTTGCAAAGAACTCAAGCTGCTGATGGCAATAGTACTTGGTGGTCTGATTTAAACGTAAATTTATGATAGATACACGCTACCCCAAGTGAAAAAGAGAATAGCAAATGGAAGCAATTTGAAAAAGATTGAGTGATTTCATCGGTTTGTTTTTTTTGACAGCCCTGGTTCTTATTGGCAGCTTTTTAAAAAAAAAAAGATTTATTGGATTGATTGGGTTTTTGTGGGTTCCTTATTCATGATTAGCAGGGGTTCAGATACTTGAAGCAAATCAGCATGGACAACTGAAACACAAAATTGTTACTTAAGCCAGTCAGAAAAGTGGGTCGGATGATTTTTTTATGCATGGGACAACTGAGTGTTATCTGGAAATTTGGTGGGACTTACACTATACAAGCAAGACTTTTAATTATATTAATGAGATAAATAGCACATCTGGCCACTCAAACTGACCATTAGAAGTAGCTTTTTCTTTCTAAGATTCTCTAATAATTTCAAATTAAGCATAAGAATGGCCTGAATAACCTATACTTTAAAAGCAATAAATTACACAATCATTGCACCCCCCCAAAAGAAATATTAATATTGCTGTAGTCATAAAAAGTTATATGAATATATTTTACGTCGAAGCCTTGTATGTTTAGAAATGCTTTCCAGTTTACTTAGGACTATTTTCTGTTGGTTTTTCCAGGAGCGGTCACATGATTCCAGGATATTGCAGCAATAAATCAAACTACTGCTACAGCTCAGCTTCGCGCAAGGTAATTCCAAAAGCACTGACTGTTGTTTGAACCTTCTCTGTGGCACACAGACTATATTTGACTGAACAAAGACCAAGAGGTCTGTTTACTTACTTTGGATTAGTGGCCAGCAGTACAACTCTGGTGCAATTTATATACTGTCTTTTACTTGTTGCTTCAGCATTGGGAAGCTGTAATTTCCTGAAGATGCGGCGCTGGTTGAGCCATGCAGACATTTTTTTTTTAAATCCCCAATGAGAAATCAAAAATGTAGTTCATGAACACAGCTCCATTATACACAATAACAACCCCCCTCCCCCCCACCGCCCGCTGATTTTCTCCCTTTAACATTCCATACCTTTGCCGAAGGTACTGACTCAGGTTGAGGTTTGTACCCTTGGCCACCAGCTGCCCTACAGTAACTCACCCAAGTAGACCATTCCTACAGTGAGAGTTTAGATAGCGAGTGCTGGAAGGCTCTTCGATCTTGTGCGGGACAACACAGTCGAGCCTGGACTTGTCTTCTCCCAATAGCACTGTACATTTACCTTGCGGTGGGGGGTGGGGGCGCAGAAGATGGCAGAGGAAGAAAACACTGCTAATTTCCCCCCCCCCCCACCCCACCAGTGGAATGAAGAAGCCAATTGTTGTGCCTGGCTGAGACCAGCTAACTCGGTCCAGACTAGGGATGGAACTTGGAACTTTCCTGGTCTGTGTCTCAGTGCCACACCAAGTGAGAATAGCAAGCGTTCAATCCAGTACACCTTCCATTGAGGCAAGCCCTAGTGTCAGTTGTGGCTCAGTGGTAGCACTCTCACCTCTGTGTCAGAAGGTTGTGGGTTCAAGTCCCACTCCAGAGACTTGAGCACAAAAATCTCAGCTGGAGTGCTGCACTGTCGGAAGGGGCCGTCTTTCGGATGAGATGTTATAGCAGACAGGGCCTCTGTTTCTCAGGTGGACGTAAAAGATCCCATGACACTATTTCGAAGAGGAGCAAGGGAGTTATCCCTGTTGTCCTGGCCAATATTTATCCCTCAATCAACATAGCTGAAACAGATTATCTGGTCATTGTCATGTTGCTGTTGTGGGAGCTTGCAGCGATTCCTACATTACAACAGTGACTACACTTCAGAAGTACTTTGGGACGTCCAGTGGTCATAAAGGCTCTATATAAATCCAAGGCTTTCTTTTTTCTGAATCACAGAATTTCAAAACATATATTCATTTTTACAAACACAATCCATTTTGACTTTGGACCAGTTCAACAGTGAAGGATAATTCAGAAAATTCAGGCACAGTTGGGACCTTGGACGTACAGGGCGCAGCTATTTGACATAACTAGATCCTGACGAGCCAAGGTGTACACAGCGGTCAATTTTCATATACACAAAATTATTTTAACAAGCTTTTTCAGCTAGTAACCAGACATACCAGGTGAACTGGTTTTAACCCCTACCCACCTTCACCCCAGATTTGCGTTTCATGTTACGGTATGGTTTGATATTACGTTGCGTGCTAGATTAGCTGGTTTGTTTGTTTGGGAATGGAGACTCAGTTATTCATTAGAGGTTTCTGAAACCTCTCAACCTTCAAAGTGTAAGACTGCCCTGCTAAAACATCTGGGAGCCCAGTCTGCCTTTGAAATATGCTAAATGTTGAACAGTGTGAAGTGCTTTGAGATGTTTGAGAGACACAAGGCACTATATAAATGGAAGTTCTGTTTCACGGATTACAAAGAGCCATTTTCTTCTTAAAATATAGACAGAATAACTTTCTTTAATACGTCTTTCTCTGCCTAAATTGCCAATGTGAATCATCATGTACATTTACCAAATTATTGAGTAATCCCAGAAAAAAAATGGATCAGAAAAGAAGTAAATCTGGGACCTACACCCCTTCTCTTCCTAGAAATATTTCCAAGCACAAGACTGCCAACTGGATAAAGAGCAGAACACCACCGCTGAAATTTAACCCACAAACTCATTTGTGAAAGAGAATATGGGAAAGCTAGCTAAACCAGGACAATAAAACTAGTGTATTTTACACATGCACATATTCTAATCTTTGAAATTTATTATTTTTCAATAAGGGTATTCCTTGGCAGAATTGAAAATGTTACTGCTTGTAATTTAGGGATTATTTATATGTGAAGGGGAAGATGTCAGCTGCTTCGCCAAAACCTGTGTTAGTGGTGGCAGTCGCAGACGTGCAGGTCCTATTCAGACCCGGTTTTACCAGGACTTCCCACTGTAGAAAACCCTGGCAAGTTTACTTTCAGGTTGCAGCTGGCTGTGTGGGACCAGCGTGTTGGAAACTGGTGCCACGAGCATGGGTCTTGCACAATATAAAAGCAGCTTTAATTTAATGTTGACACTTTTCCTAGGAGGACCTTAATTTCTATAAGTACTTCCATACTGAAACAGTACCCTTGCACAACTCCCAACCACCAGTCACCAGTCACAGTGCAACAGAAGCAACTCAACAGGCGGGAAGAGAAAGAGAGAAAAATCACACACGCTGGTGCATGGTAGGTACTTTTCTACGGTTCGGCTATTAAGGCATATTGTTGGAGCAAGGCAGAGGGATCTACTCAGCATTAAGCACTAGTAAATAAGGTAGAGCACAGAATAGGAAGAGACACAGGATACCAAACGATTAATTCCTAGCAGATGATAATTCACCAGCCGTAACTAGGACATAGCACATCATCCCACCAGTGTCCACCATTACCGTGCTGCATCATCTCCTGTCTAAGTACCATGGTCTTTCGTAAAAGGCAGTGAAAATAAGCTGATCTGATCAATTAATAAATTGCTTGCCCTAATAATAACAAAGTTCCTTCAGGAAAGTAACTTTTTACTGTTTAAAGTTTTAATTGAAAATTGCCCAAATTTGATTTGGAGTTACAAATGAAGCAAGTACACCAAACACACTTGTTATTTTAGTACATGAATATAAATCATTTATTCCAATTCTAACCAGGAACATTTGCCATCCAGAATACAGTTCTGGTGAAATACACGATATAGATGAAACAAAAATCAGAAAATGCTGGAAACACTCAGGAAACCAGGCACAGTATCTGTCAAGAGAAGTGACAATTCAACCTTTCTGGCATTGCCCTTTATCAAAACGCAGGGTTATGAGAAAGGACAGTGCCTGAAGGATTGACTTGTCGCTTCTCATCGCAGTTACTGTTTCTGACTTGCTGAGTTTCCATAATTTTCCAGTTCTGTCTGCGCCAGTCCTTGGCCGGTCCAGAAACATCGTTTGAGTGCGCCACTTGGTTTAGATTTTTATGGTTCAAGGTCCCATAGCATACACCAAACCTCTGCCAAGAGGACAGCAGACTTGTTTTTGGGTCTCTGCCTTTTCTGCTCGGACCTTGGCAACAAGATATAAATTAGAGCGCATTGTGGTTGAATTTCCCTCGGATTGATCTTCCGTTTCCAGAACCCCTTCCCCTCCACCATTCGTGGTAGCAAGTCATTCTGTGCAAAAAAATTAGGATTTATGACCCAACATTATTACTGGGTGGTGTTGCCTGGACTTATTTCCACCCTCTTCCCTGGCCGTCCCACATAATTTTATCCTACCCTTTCCCTGTGGCCTTGGTTCTTGCTGGGGTAGTTCACAGATTCCAGCTGCTCTCCAATATCTCACCCAAGTAGCATCAACAAGCTATTCAACTGCTGACAGCATCACAACTGAAATTGGCCCCGTCGCTCCCAGTTTCCAGCAGGGGTCACTGGATAGTGAATGGAAGCCCTAGCTGATTGTGCACCTTTCCAAACCCAAGGGTAGTGATACCAATGGCAACTAGAGATCTTCCTGGTCTGAAAAGTTTAGTACCATACTGGTCAGTGCCTTCACCAACTGACCTATCTGGAAGAGGGTGAGCTGTGGGTTTTTTTTAAATATAAAAAAACTGGTTTGCTTATACAGAATCTCAATGGATTCTTGCTACAGAATACATCTTCACTTATGTACGCCTTACTCCAAAATAGTCCATCGCTAAATCATTATCCTACAGCAAGGTTTGCATCAAAACAGCATAGCATGAGGTTTGCCAGTGTACTTCATCATTGGAGTGTCTGGATGTGTGCTCCTATACACCGTTTCCCACACCTCAGGTTCCCAATCTGAGTTATCAGGAAAAAGGGGAAATGGTGACAGAACAAAATACCGCAGGTGCTGGAAATCTGAAACATCAACAGAAAATGCTGAAAAACAAGTCAGGCAGCATCTGTGGAGAAAGGAGGTATGTTGACGTTTCGGGCACAAGCCTTCATCAGAACTGGATAATATATCTTCCAGTTCTGATGGATGGTTATGCTGGAAATGGAGATGAGTAACTTGCTGAGGAACAGAAAGAGAGAAAACTAATAGCCCAAATAAGTTCAGGCCAATCCCATACACCTCGCCGCTAATTAAAGAGCACCATTGGAAGAGGTCCCAGATCATGGTCAAGTGTATACTATTTATTATAATGATGGAACGGTCATACTGTACATAATTTGTAAAAAAACCTACATCTACATGCACTTCCATTACAAATTCCTGTAAACAAACTGCCTGTGTGAACTTGTCACACAGTAGTTATACCCTCCTACCAGTGGCGGCACTGTAGTTCCTCAGTTTTACATCTCCCTGTTCCTCACCCTGTATTACAGAGAAACTCCGAAGTTGCAACTAAATCTCAATTCCAAAGTTTCTGCAAGTACAGGGATCCCTCCCCAACCGCGGGGATACGTCCCTGAAACCTCCCATGGTTGGTAAAACCGCGGTTGGCAAATACAAGACCCTATGGGAAAAATGGGGTTGGGGAAACGAGGCCGCATTTAAACTCTTCAGAGCCTGTGTAAGTTGCTTGTTCTTTTATTAAACACAAATAAAATACACAATAATGTAACAAAAACAATAAATGTTCAAATACTGTAACACAATAAAAAAGTACAACTGGGCGGTTTCTTACAGAATTCTGCGATGGATGGTTGACTCATTTTTTTCTGAATATCTTTCTGGACCTGCTTGTATGGTCTCATTAAATCCTCCAAACCTCGCTTGAAGTTTAAACTACGCTCCAAGAATGGGTCAATCTCCATAAAGAGGTCAGAGAGATTAGTAGCAAGGCAATGCTCCTAGTTAAGGTTGGCACTTGTCATCTTAGACTACTCCACCATATCCTCGTCCTCTGCCTCACTAGAATGCTGTATCAGCTCATCAAGGTCCTCCTCCGTCAACTCCTCACCGTGCAACTCAAGGAGCTCCTTGGTGTCATCAGGCTCTATGTCGGCCAGCCCCTCGCCTCCCAAACGTCGCGCAACCTTCACAATGCGATCAACTTCATCGTCAACTGTAGGGAAGCCTCGGAAGTCATTCACTGCCTCCTTCCAAAGTTTACCCCAGCAGGCGTCGATTGTCGTCCTCTTCAGTTCATCCATCGATTCTTTTATGTTGGTGATGCAGTCAGCGATGGTGTAATCCTTCCAACAAGTTTTCACCGTCAGTGTTGCGTCATCCTCCATAGCCTCCATCATGCGGTCAAAGCTGCGTCGTATGTAGTATGCCTTGAAGGTGGCTATCACACCTTGGTCCATGGGTTGAAGGAGTGATGTCGTGTTGGGAGGCAGGAAGACGACTTCAATATTAGGGTGGGCGAATTGGAGTGCCGGCGGGTGGCCGGGGTCATTGTCGAGGATGAGTAGGACCTTGAAGGCCAGATTTTCTCTCGCAAGGTACCGCTCCACATCATGCACAAAACAGTAATGAAACCAGTCCATGAAGACTGCAGCAGTAACCCACGCCTTGCGGTTAGAACACCAAAAGACAGGTAGATAATTTTTGTTTTTGCCCTTCAGAGCGCGGGGATTGAGAGCGGTGGAGCAGCATCGGCTTCACTAAACAGTCTCCCTCGGCGTTAGCACAAAGGAGAAGGGTCACCCTATCCTTAGCCACCTTGAATCCCGAAGCATGCTTCTCAGCCTTTGCGATGAAAGTTCGGGAAGGCATCCGCTTCCAGAAGAGACCAGTCTCATCCGCATTAAATACCTGCTCCGGCAGGTAACCCTTCTCGGCGATCAACTTCTTCAGCTCCTCCGGGAACTTGGCAGCGGCCTCGTGATTGGCTGAGGCCGATTCCCCCACAACCTTGAGGTTAGTCAAGGCGAACCTCTTAAAATTTTCCAACCAGCCCTTACTCGCTTGAAACTTTATGTCATCTACACTTTCCCCGGCAGCCACAGTAAGATGCTTGCAGATACTAAGGGCCTTCTTACGTACCCATGAGGAATTAACATTCACTTGTTTCTGGTTCTGGTCTTCCAACCAGATATTAAGTGCCTTCTCCATTTTTTCAAGCTTATGGTCCAGTGGCATAAACGACACTTTAGCACTTTTTAAAGAGCCACCCGCAATACTCGCCCTCATCGACACCTCTTTTTATGGTTCTAATGGTGGACTTGTTAACCCCCATTAGTCGTCCAAACGACGCTGTACTTTCACCACGGGCAAGTCTATTAACATCTAATTTCCTATCTAAGGTTAGTACATTCCTTGCCCTTTTCGCTATTGATTCGCCTTTACCACTGAGATTACGCTTAGGCGCCATGATTAATGGCTGAACGTTCACACACGTGGCTGTTATTATGCTGATGAATGCAGTCTCGTGCTTGGCAAACCGCGTATACGCACAATTCACTGCCACGGTTGGCAAAAATTGCCACAGAGATGAAACTGTGTATACGTGAATGCCGCACATGGCAAAACCGCGGTTGGGGCGGGATTCCTGTATCATAAAAATAACAGAATGTATGACTTTATAAATGGGGATTGAATTACGTTTTCACAGCTTGGTTGAAGTATCCCCTGCCCTCTATCCCCTCTAACCTGAAGGAGTATGCTTGTCCTATACTTCCGGCGTGCAACACTGTGGGAGATTGGCTTGACTTTTAAAAGGATGCCCGTGTCCACGCGAAATTTTTCTGCATCAGGAAAGAAGTTATCAATATTCAACTGAGTTTGATCCTCGTCATTCTACCAGGTTTTACAAGTGAGGCCGGTTCACTTGCATTGCTCATTACACCTGCAGAACACTTATGCTTTACCTTTAATAAACAAAAAGGCGTTTATTTTTCATACTCCCATTGTTAAACACTAACCGCAAATGTCAAAACAACACTTCAGAACCAGAAGCTCGTTGGAACAGATGAACAGAGGCTTTTTTTAAAAAAAGAATCCCTGTGACTTCTTATTATTGGAGCCCTGCAGATTTCACGGACTACTAAGCAATTAACTTGTACATACTTCACTCCACGCACTGTACAGGTTCAAAATAAAACCGTACGCTTGCTTTCCATCTTCTATGGGCAGACGCGCTGAAGGTGGTAAAATCCGCACATCTGTTGTCACCTAAATCAAGGTAGTAATACATTTACACACAAAAAGGGTTGAAAAGAGTAATCTGTGACACAACTACTCTGCACTAAAAACCTGGTCACACTCCAGTGCAGCTAATTTCTGGTACGTTAACTTAGTTACAGTATTGAGGTCATGCGGCTGTAATGGAAAATTCGGTTTGCTTCCCTGGAATAGCTGGACATGCAACTTTGAGTCCATTCTTGCATAAATAACTCTAGAAGACAAGATTACATTTTGCTATGTGGTAGCTCAGAGGCTACTTGTACTGGCGATTTGACAAAATGGGGCATCTCAACTGAACCTGATCCAGTCCTCACCAGATAACCAATAAATGCAGACTTTTCAGCAAGAAACTCTTGGATTACCATCAGGAGCGGGATCCTGGGCTGCTTCTTCCCTTCTCATAGGAAGACGAGTAGACCACTGAGCCCCTCGAGCCTCTTTCGCCAATCAGATCACGGCTGATCTGCGACCTAACTCCATATACCTTTGCTCCATATCCCTTAATACCTTTGGTTAACAGAAATCAATCAATCTCAGATTAAAATTAAAAATTGACCTAGCATCAACCGCCGTTTGTGGAAGAGAGTTCCAAACTTCTACCACCCTTTGCGTGTAGAAGTGTTTCCTAACTTCACTCCTGAAAGGCCTGGCTCTAATTTTTAGGGCTGTGTTTTTTAGTCCTAGATTCTCCAACCAGTGGAAATATTCCATGGGGTACCGATACCAATTGGAGCGCCCCGACTGCAAACCAGACTGAAACCAGAATACTCAGGAGATCAATGAATGACTTCATTGAAAATTACACACCTATTGTCCTGCTGATGTTTGCCCATGTAATACTTTGAGCGTAATCAAAAAAAAGTCAGCATTACAGTGCAACACTTGCTCAGGATGACAGCAGACTGTACAGATTTTGTTGTGGGGGGTGGGGGGGGGGGGGCCGCTGATCAAGATGAAGTGCATCAGTATTGGTGTATAGGACTGTTTACATACAATAGCAAAATACTGCGGATGCTGGAAATCCGAAATAACAGAAAACGCTGGAAAAACTCAGCAGGCCAGGCAGCATCCGTGGAGAGAGAAACAGAGTTAACGTTTCAGGTCGAAGACCTTTAGACTGTTTACATAGCTGGATTTAGAGCAAAACTCTCCACGCTGTCTCAACAGGTCAACATGACTCAACACCCAGCTACATGCTACAGCTGGGCCTGCTAATCTGACAGGTTCCCAGATAGGTCCTATGCAGCTACATGGGTGCTCAGTCCTGAAACTGACTGGCTCTTAATGGGTCATATCAAAGACTAGTGCCCTTTAAAACACTCAGCCTCCAGTACCCTCTCTGAATTTCTAATACAAAATGATAGAACACCAGACATTTCAAAGCAGATGAAACTTGAACCTGCCTTCTCTGCCTTTCTCCATCTAGAATATCTTCAGATCCTGGACCTTCACAAAGTTCAATATAAAAGATGTACATATGTACCGACTCATTCTATGCATCAAAAAAAAACAAAGCTTCAAAATGTTGACTACGTGTGCATTTATGAAATTCCTGCAACAGTAATATATCCAGGTGCATTCAAAGAACCAACAAGCCCATCAAAATGCTTTTGGTTCACTATTAAAAGACCAGCACATTTCTCAACTACTGTCATGTAGTCAAAATGTAATAAATATTATGGCCTAATCTAGTGCCATTTTATTTCCATTCAGTTTAGCTCCAAGCTCCTGAAAACAAACATTTTCCTGCCTCAGACCCGCATAGCTCCAACCGTGCAAATAATTAGGGCTCTCTAATGATTGACTGGGTAGATGCACCACGTGAGGTGGCACACATACCCAGGAACAATCACTACTTCAAAGCTTGAGTTGTGCCAGCTGGGGTACCAGGGCACTACAATTGGTTCCACTCTACCCCAGTAAGGGAAAGATACAAAAAAAAAAATTCAAGTCACTGTCTTCAAGAGATGGGGTACAAGATGAAACTAGGAGGGAAAATGCAAACACTGTTGACTTGTAATATTTTGGCACCAACTATATATTCTGCTTAGCACAATCCACACTCAATCTACATTGTCCCTGAATGCACATCTTCTCTGTCATAATGGCTGCACAACAGTGACCACCCATCAAAGCACACAAGTCATTGATATATTTCCCAATGATCAGACATACCAGTAAGAGGTCTGATTAGAGGTCACAATGTGACTAATATTTTAAGATTGAATTACATTTATTCTGAAAATACAACAAGGCTAGAGTATGACAAAATCATTCTTCACACCACAGCATCAACATTATAAAGCTGTCGTTCCTGAATCTGAGCTTTATCCATAGAAAAAGGAAATTAATAAAAAGCATTTGCAGAAAGAAAGACTTTCATTTATATAGCGCCTTTCACGACCACCAGACGTCCTAAAGCACTTTACAGCCAACAGAGTACTTTTTGAAGCGTAGTCACTGTTGGAACGTCGGAAATGCAGCAGCCAATTTGCACACAGCAAGCTCCCACAAACAGCAATGTGATAATGACCAGATCATCTGTTTATTTTTTAGTGATTATGATTGAGGGATAAATATTGGCCAGGACACCGGGGAGAACTCCCCTGCTCTTCTGCGAAATAGTACCATGGGATCTTTTATGTCCACCCAAGAGAGCAGACGGGGCCTTGGTTGAACGTCTTATCCGAAAGGCGGCACTTCCGACAGTGCAGCACTCCCTCAGCACTGCACTGGGAATGTCAGCTTAGACTTTTGTGCTTAAGTTTTCTGACTCGGAAGCAAGGGTGCTCCCAACTGAGCCATGGCTGACAAGTGGTAGACCAATGGCAGATGGAAGTCAATACAAGTAGATGCAAGATCTTACACACTTAAGAAAACATGGGCATCATAATCTTGTTTGTGGTGTTTGCTTTCCCAGGAGATTACACGGCTCTGGGTGGGTGGGGAGTGACTGCACAAGGCATCACAACTGTATGGGACAGGCTAGATGGATCAGTAGGTCTTTTCCTGCCCATCATTTTTTATACGTTCTGTATGTAGAAAAGAATGATGCCAAACTAGTTAGAGCACAGGATGAAAGATCTGGGAGTGATCGCAGACGCAACACTGACAATGCCCATGATAGTAGAACAGCAAAAGGAATGCCGAGCTATACTGCCATATCAGTAGAGTTTAAAAGGCGAGGCAGTCATGCTAAAGCCGTGTAGTGCTCTGGTTAGGTTGATGTCAAGAAGCACTTCTTCACTCAAGAAGATTTTTAAACTTGGAATGGTTTTCCAGTAGGTTCGTGGAAGCAAAATGCTGGTTCAAGACTCACTTAGCGGCTGTGATTTGGGGGGGGGGGGGGGGGGGGAATATAGAAGTAAATTTCAACAGAGGATTAACTAGATGGGAAAAATTGCCTGCCTCATCTGCACTGATCTTTTAAATACAATGCACATAGTGATAATCCAGTGCCCCCTAACTCTAATCAGAGCAGCTGCAGACACAAGTGTCAGCCACTCAGGGATTCAGAATTAGGTTCTGTCTGCGTGAGGAGAATTCAACAATTGTAGGCTGCTCTGCCGGGGCCACATTCAAAATGTCAGTCTTGGGGCTGCTACTCCACTTTCCATTTTAAAACAGAAGAAAATTGAAACAAAAAATTCTTGGTGGTTGAATTGCAGTATTAACCATTCTCCTGCCAACAGCAATGAAGTCATGACATTTTGTTGAAGCTTTGAGTTGGGGGGAAAAATTAATGCCTTCAAAGCTGAATATCAGGGATCAGTGGTGCCCTCAGTGTAAACTTTGAACAATTACAGCAAACCTAGATCAAGCAACATTTTATTTAAACGTTTCCAATTGTACTAAAATGGAGTTTTGCCAAGTACGGTATTGAGAAAAGCAATTACATTTTGTTCAGCGAGACACCACAAGCTTTGTCAAAAAACACAAAAGAATATCACAATCTTATAATTGTCCTCTCGTAGACCTAGCTTTAATTAGAATAAGACATTGAATGTACATCATGCTGCTTGAGACAACAAAAGAATCTCACTCGTGTTTGGATTATGCTGCTTGCAGAAATCGTTTTGCAGTCGATACAAACCTCACTATATTGTAAGGATTCGTCGTTAATTATTAGCACATGGACTAAGGTCAACATTTTTTGGAGCAGCGGCAGCAGCAGACCCGAGAGGGAACAGCGGCTGTGGGAGAAAATAAAGGTCAGTGATTTTCAGGCCCAGTCGAGCAGCGGCAGCAGCGGTAGAATTCGAGAGTGATGTCACAGTACAGAAAGTGACGCCGACGCAGGGGAAGAAGCTGATTGGTGAGTAGCGGGTAAGTGCTTTTTTTTCAATTTTAAGTTTATTTCTTTTAAGGTAGTTCATAGTTAAGGTAATTCGGGAGAGCGAGAATACGAGAGTTTAAATTTGAGGTAAAAGTTTTCAATTAAAAGTATGGCAGGGGGCTTCAGTCATAGTCATAGAGTTATACAGCACAGAAAGAGGCCCTTCGGCCCATCATGTCCACGCCGGCCATCAAGCAGTCTATTCTAATTCCATTTCCCAGCACTTGGTCCGTAGCCTTGTATGCTATGGCGTTGCAAGTGCTCATCTAAATGCTTCTTGAATGTTGTGAGGGTTCCTGCCTCTACCGCCCTTTCAGGCAGTGAGTTCCAGATTCCAACCACCCCCTGGGTGAAAAAGTTTTTCCTCAAATCCCCTCTAAACCTCCTACCCCTTACCTTGAAACTATGCCCCCTGGTTATTGACCCCTCTACTAAGGGGAAAAGTTCCTTTCTATCTACGCCCCTCATAATTTTGTACACCTCAATCAAGTCCCCCTCAGCCTTCTCTGCTCTAAGGAAATGAACCCCAGCCTGTCCAGTCGCTCTTCATAGCTGAAGCGCTCCAGCCCAGATAACATCCTGGTGAATCTCCTCTGCACCCTCTCCAATGCAATCACATCCCTCCTGTAGTGTGGCGACCAGAACTACACGGCCTGCAGCATGTGGGAATTCCTAGACGCTTCTTGCAGTCAGGATGACCACATCTGCAGTAAGTGCCAATGGTTTGGCCAACTTGAGATCCGGTTTTCGGAGCTCGAGCGTCAGCTGGAGGCTGAGAGTTACGTGGATAGCATGTTTTTAGACGTGGTCACCCCGCAACTTAAGAAAGTGCAGTCAGAGAGGGAATGTGAGACCACCAGTCAGAAGAAGGGGGGCAGGCAGGTAGTCAGGAAAGCCCCAGAGTGCATTGCACTCAACCGTTTTTCTGTGTTGGAAAACGGTGAAAGTGACAGTTCCTCTGGCGAGCGCAGCCAGAGCCAAGTTCACGGCACTGTGGGTGGCTCAGCTGCACAAGGGGGGGGGGGGGGGAAAGAGTGAGATTGGAAGGGCAATAGCGGTAGGAGACTCAATAATGAGGGGTGCAGACAGGCGTTTCTGCGGCCGCAGACGTGACTCCAGGATGGTATGTTGCCTCCCTGGTGCCAGGGTCAAGGATGTCACTGAACGGCTGCAGGGCATTCTGAAGGGGGAGGGCAAACAGTCAGAGGTCGTTGTTCACATTGGTACTAACGACATAGGTAGAAAGAGGGATGATGTCCTGCAACAAGAATTTAGGGAGCTAGGTAGCAGATTAAAAAGCAGGACCTCAATGGTTGTAATCTCTGGATTACTCCCGGTGCCACGTGCTAGTGAGTTTAGGAATAGGAGGATAGAGCAGATGAATGCGTGGCTAAAGAGTTGGTGCAGGAGGGAGGGCTTTAGTTTCCTGGATCACTGGGTCTGCTTCTGGGGAAGGTGGGACCTGTACAAGTCGGACGGGTTGCACCTGAACCGGAACGGGACCAACATCCTTGCAGGGAGGTTTGCTAGTGCTGTCGTTTAAACTAACTTGGCAGGGGGATGGGATACAGAGTGGAGCTATAGTAGGGGGTGATGCGCAGCCAAATAGAGAGGAAAAAACACAAGTCAGTCTGGAAGGCAGAGCAAATATGTAATGGCACAAGGGAGTATGGCAAGGCTGGATGGCATTTATTTTAATGCAAGGAGTCTTGCGAGTAAGGCAGATGAATTGAAGGTGTTGATGAACACATGGGAGTATGATATTGTTGCTATCACAGAGACATGGTTGAGGGAGGGGCAGGACTGGCAGCTCAATATTCCGGGCTATAAAATCTTCAGGCGAGACAGAGGGGGGTGTAAAAGAGGAGGGGGTGTCACAGTATTAATCAAGGAGTCAATTACTGCTGTAAGCAGGTTCCTCGAATGAGGCCATATGGGTAGAACTTAAAAACAAAAAGGGGGCAAGCACTTTGCTGGGAGTGTACTATAGGTCCCCAAACAGTCAGGGGGAGATAGAAGAACAGATATGTAGGCAAATCTCAGAAGTGTAGAAATAATAGGGTAATAATAGTAGGGGATTTCAACTTCCCCAATATTAACTGGGATAGTCAGAGTGTGAAAGGCTTAGAGGGTGCGGAATTCTTAAAGTCCAAAAATGTGCGGGTTAGGTTGATTTGGCTATGATAAATTGACCCTTAGTGTTAGGGGGGGATTAAATAGGTGGGGTTATGGGGATAGGATGGGATATGTTAGGGGGAATTAAATACGTGGGGATAGGGTGGGATAGGTGCAGGCTCGATGTGGGGATTCTGTGTGAGAAAGCAGGGACAGGGTACTGGATTTTGGATGATCAGCCATGATCATATTGAATGGTGGAGCAGGCTCGACGGGCCGAATGGCCTACTCCTGCTCCTAGTTTCTATGTTTCTATGTTTCATCCAGGAGAGCTTTTTGAGCCAGCATGTAGAAAGTCCAACAAGAGAGGGGGCGGTACTGGACCTAATTCTAGGGAACGTAGCCGGGCAAGTGGTAGAAGTGTCAGTAGGAGAGCATTTTGGTGACAGTGACCATAATTCGGTGAGATTTAAGGTAGTCATGGAAAAGGACAAATGGACCGGAAATAAAGGTTCTAAATTGGGGGAAGGCCGATTTTAATATGATATGGCAGGATCTGGCCAAAGTGGACTGGGATCAGCTACTTGTAGGAAAATCCACATCAGAGCAGTGGGAGTCATTCAGAAAGGAAAGAGAGTACAGCGCCAACATATTCCCGTAAAGGTCAAGGGAGGGACCAACAAGTCCAGGGAACCCTGGATGTCAAGGGATATACAAGAATGGATTAGGAAAAAAAAAAGGCGGCTTTTGGCAGATACAAAGGACTAAAAACAGTGGAAGCCCTAGAGGAGTATAGAAAGTGCAGGGGGGTACTTAAAAAAATAAATTAGGAGAGCGAAGAGGGGGCATGAAAAAACACTGGCAGGCAAAATAAAGGAAAATCCCAAGGTGTTGTATAAGTATATTAAGGGCAAGAGGATAACCAGGGAAAGAGTAGGGCCCATTAGGGACCAAAGTGGCAATCTGTGTGTAAAGCCGGAAGATGTGGGTGAGGTTTTAAATGAATATTTTGTATCTGTGTTCACTATGGAAAAGGATGATGTAGGCATAGAAATCAGGCAGGGGGATTGTGATATGCTTGAACAAATTAGCATGGAGAGGGAGGAGGTACTAGCAGTTTTAGCGGGCTTAAAAGTGGATAAATCCCCAGGCCCAGACGAGATGCATCCCAGGCTGTTGTGTGAGGCAAGGGAGGAGATTACAGGGGCTCTGGCACAAATTTTCATAACTTCTCTGGCCACAGGGGAGGTGCCTGAGGACTGGAGGACAGCTAACATAGTACCATTATTCAAGAAGGGTAGTAGAGATAAACCAGGGAATTTACAGGCCAGTGAGCCTAACATCAGTGGTAGGTAAATTATTGGAAAAAATTCTGAGGGACAGAATTAGTCTCCACTTGGAGAGGCAAGGATTAATCAAGAATAGTCAGCATGGCTTTGTCAGGGGGAGATCATGTCTAACCAATTTGATTGAATTTTTCAAGGGGGTGACTAGGTGTGTGGATGAGGGTAGTGCAGTTGATGTAGTCTACATGGACTTCAGTAAGGCTTTTGACAAAGTCCCGCATGGGAGACTGGTCAAGGAAGTAAGAGCCCATGGGATCCAGGGCAATTTGGCACATTGGATCCAAAATTGGCTTAGTGGCAGGAGGCAGAGGGTGATGGTCGAAGGTTGTTTTTGTGACTGGAAGCCTGTGTCCAGTGGTGTACCGCAGGGATCGGTACTGGGTCCTTTGCGGTTTGTAGTGTACATTAATGATTTAGATATGAATGTAGGAGGTATGATCAGTAAGTTCGCAGATGACACGAAAATTGGTGGAGTGGTAAATAGCGAGGAGGGAAGCCTCAGGCTACAGGACGATATAGACGGGTTGGTCAGATGGGCAAATGGAATTTAACCCTGAAATGTGAGGTGATGCATTTTGGGAGGACTAACAAGGCAAGGGAATACACAAATGAATGGTAGGACACTAGGAAGGACAGAGGATCAGAGGGACCTTGGTGTGCATGTACATAGATCCCTGAAGGCAGCAGGACAGGTAGATAAGGTGGTTAAAAAGGCATATGGGATACTTGCCTTCATTAGACGAGGCATAGAATATAAGAGCAGGGAGGTTATGATGGAGCTGTACAAAATGCTAGTTAGGCCACAGCTGGAATACTGTGTGCCGTTCTGGTCGCCACACTGTAGGAAGGATGTGATTGCATTGGAGAGGGTGCAGAGGAGATTCACCAGGATGTTACCTGGGCTGGAGCGCTTCAGCTATGAAGAGAGACTGGACAGGCTGGGGTTCTTTTCCTTAGAGCAGAGAAGGCTGAGGGGGGACCTGATTGAGGTGTACAAAATTATGAGGGGCATAGATAGGGTAGATAGAAAGGAACTTTTCCCCTTAGTAGAGGGATCAATAACCAGGGGGCATAGTTTCAAGGTAAGGGGCAGGAGGTTTAGAGGGGATTTGAGGAAAAACTTTTTCACCCAGAGGGTGGTTGGAACCTGGAACTCACTGCCTGAAAGGGTGGTAGAGGCAGGAACCCTCATAACATTCAAGAAGCATTTAGATGAGCACTTGAAACGCCATAGCATACAAGGCTACGGACCAAGTGCTGGAAAATGGGATTAGAATAGACAGGGCTTGATGGCCGGCGTGGACACGATGGGCCGAAGGGCCTCTTTCTGTGCTGAAAAACTCTATGACTATGACTCTAGCATCAAAAAACGGAGGAGCAAATCACAACTTGAACACAAAGCTGCAAATCAGTCTGCCGTGATTCTGAAGGAGAACCACATATGTTACTGCCCCTCTCATCAGCAAAGTTCCAGTTCAGAACAACTAACATTTTAACCATTGGTTCCCCAAAATAGCAACTTTGAACAGAACGCACACAACTCCCTGATTTTCCAGGGGGGGGGGGGGGGGGGGGGGGGGAAAGAGAGAAGATCAAGGAAAAAGTATTGTCCCCTTCCCACGACACTATTCCACAATATCAACAAATTAGAAAATGGGTCAAGAACAGAACTACCTGCTCTCTTAATTCCTGATGTGGAGATGCCGGCGTTGGACTGGGGTGGACAAAAATGAGAAGTCGCACAACACCAGGTTATAGTCCAACAGATTTATTTAATTTTACAAGCTTTCGGAGCTGTTCGCTCCTTCCTCAGGTAGGTTAGCAGTGAGAGAATCTCCCAGAATTCACAATTTAAACACAGACAAAATCTATTCAAATCTTTCCCTACATCAAAGACACACTAAGAGCACAGCCAAGACAATGAGATGTGTCCCAGGGGGTCCAACGTGTCAAACCACCTGCTGGCTGCATATCCTGTCAATTTGTGTTGGTTCTTGTGTTAGTCTTTTTTAAAAAAAACAAACACCTGGGAAGACCGGCCATGATGTCAAGTCACGTTCTGTATCGTGACATGAACCCGATATCGCGATTGAGTCCATCCTCATGAGTGCGGAACTTGGCTATCAGTTTCTGCTCTATGATTTTGCGCTGTCGTGTATCCCGAAGGCCGCCTTGGAGAACGCTTACCCGCAGATCCGAGGCTGAATACCCACGGCGAAGGATCACTGAAAGGACTACACGATAGCATCAACAGGTTCCATCCCACCATCAAACTCACCATGGACTACTCCTCAGAATCGGTTTCATTCTTGGACACACGAATCTCCATCAAAGACGGACGCCTCAGCACTTCACTCTACCGCAAGCCCACGGACAACCTCACGATGCTCCACTTCTCCAGCTTCCACCCTAACCACGTTAAAGAAGCCATCCCCTATGGACAAGCCCTGCGAATACACAGGATCTGCTCAGACAAGGAGGAACGCGATGGACACCTACGGACACTGAAAGACGCCCTCGTAAGAACGGGATATGACGCTCGACTCGTCGATCGACAGTTCCGACGGGCCACAGCGAAAAACCGCATAGACCTCCTCAGAAGACGAACACGGGACACAACCAACAGAGTACCCTACGTCGTCCAGTACTTCCCCGGAGCGGAAAAACTACGCCATGTTCTTCGCAGCCTTCAACATGTCATCGATGACGACGAACATCTTGCTAAGGCCATCCCCACGCCTCCACTACTCGCCTTCAAGCAGCCGCCTAACCTCAAAAGTACCATCGTTCGCAGCAGATTACCCATCTTTCAGGAGAACAGCAACCACGACACCACACAACCCTGCCACGGCAACCTCTGCAAGACATGCCAAATCATGGACACAGATACCATCATCACACGTGAGGACACTACCCACCAGGTACACGGTACATACTCATGTGACTCGGCCAACGTTGTCTACCTGATACGTTGCAGTAAAGGATGCTCCAGAGCATGGTACATCGGCGAGACCATGCAGACACTGAGACAACGTATGAACGGACACCGCGCAACAATCGCCAGGCAGGAGGGTTGCCTCCCAGTCGGGGAACACTTCAGCAGCCAGGGGCATTCAGCCTCGGATCTGCGGGTAAGCGTTCTCCAAGGCGGCCTTCGGGATACACGACAGCGCAAAATCATAGAGCAGAAACTGATAGCCAAGTTCCGCACTCATGAGGATGGCCTCAATCGCGATATCGGGTTCATGTCACGATACAGAACGTGGCTTGACATCATGGCCGGTCTTCCCAGGTGTTTGTTTTTTTTTTAAAAAGACTAACACAAGAACCAACACAAATTGACAGGATATGCAGCCAGCAGGTGGTTTGACACGTTGGACCCCCTGGGACACATCTCATTGTCTTGGCTGTGCTCTTAGTGTGTCTTTGATGTAGGGAAAGATTTGAATAGATTTTGTCTGTGTTTAAATTGTGAATTCTGGGAGATTCTCTCACTGCTAACCTACCTGAGGAAGGAGCGAACAGCTCCGAAAGCTTGTAAAATTAAATAAATCTGTTGGACTATAACCTGGTGTTGTGCGACTTCTCATCTTAATTCCTGGGCAGTTCCGTGATCCAAACAAACTTTTTCAGATGCTTACACAATGGAGTCATATTGTTTGCAGCGGCAACCCTTAATGGAATACCGGGGAATGGGGTTTAAATCTTGAAATTCTACTGTGGTTCATCATTATCTCTCCTCAGCCTCCCTGCAGCCTTTGACGTGGTTGACCAAACCATGCTCCTCAAATGCCGCTCCAGAGTTGTCCATCACCTTGGGACTCCCCTTGCTTGGTTCCAATTGCAGTCAGAGCACTTCTAGCAACGGCATCTCTTCCCCCGTGCCATTACTTTCGGAGTCCCATCTCCACCACCCCCCCGCCCCCCCCACCAGAGATCCATCTTTGACGCCTTCATCTACATGCTGCCCCTTGATGACAAATCATCATCATCCAGAGAGATGGGGGCTGTTCCACACGTACACCAAAAACATCCACCTCTTCCTCTGTAATGTCTTTAAAAACTCTACTGCTGCTCGTGTTGCGAGACTGCTTGTACAACATCCTGTTTTGGATGAGCGTTAATTTCCTCCAGCTAAACAGCGGTAAGGAAAAGCCATTTCCTTCAGCCTCCATCACAAACACAGCTCTCTCGCCAGACTCCATCCAGCTTCGCCCCACCATTGGCAGTCGTGCCTTCAGCTGCCTGAATTCCACTCCTGCATTCGCTCCATACAAACTCTCTGCCTCTCCTCCTGCCTTCACTCCATATAAACTCTCTGCCTTGCCTCCTCTCCATATAAACTCTCTGCCTCGACTCCTGCCTTCGCTCCATATAACCTCTCTGCCTCTCCTCCTGCCTTTCTTCCTTTAAGACCTTCCTTAAAACCCACCCCTTCAATCCCAAACTACTTTTTCTTTGGTCAGGTGTCCATTTTTCTCTCACTTCTGTGAAGCACATCAGGATGTTTTCAACACTAAAACACTGGCCCGGAGTTTGCTGAAAGCTTGCAGCATAATAATAGCA
Organism: Squalus acanthias; assembly: GCA_030390025.1. Classification (NCBI taxonomy): domain Eukaryota; kingdom Metazoa; phylum Chordata; class Chondrichthyes; order Squaliformes; family Squalidae; genus Squalus; species Squalus acanthias. The sequence goes on along the minus strand of CM059425.1, from coordinate 83,848,585 downwards.
CATCTATGGCGTACGTCATTATTCTAGCACAGAGGTCCCAGGAAATAATGGTGTCAGTGACTTGTACCATTACTTACGCACACACCATTATTTCCTGGGACTCTTGCTCTACTCCACCGTTACCGTTTGCCGAAAACAGCTAGAAGATAATCATCGCTCCCCCCACCCCCATTGAAATCAATGGCGATTGCGAATTTTGCTGCATTTAAGCCAGTGTTCACACCGCTGCCACTTAGACTGAAAAGTAATGGTGCTGGAGACCTGGCAGCTGCGTGATTTATGTGTTTATTCAAGATGGTTGCTTCTGATGCCTCAATATCCACACTTAGAGCATACAAGATCAATATGAAGAGAATGCCCAGACCTATTCTTATAAATCAAATCATAGTTACCACTTCTGTCTGCAGGAGCATAGAGGTCAACTTAGCAGCCGATAAGTCAGTCATCGGTCAAAGCACTCTCATTGAGCTACATCAGTTGGCGTCTCTACTTCTCTCCCCTCCTTCAAGACGCTCCTTAAAAACTACCTCTTTCAACAAGTTTTTGGTCATCTGCCCTAATATCTCGTGGCTCGATGTCAAATTTTGTTTCGATAGCGCTCCTGTGAACCGCCTTGGGACGTTTTACTACGTTAAAGGCACTTATATAAAAACAAGTTGTTGTTGTAACAATCATTCCCATTGTAATAAGCATTAGGGTAATTAAATATTTCCTGTTGAGTTCAGTGCTTGACTGTTACCCTATAACAAAGAAATTGCACCATTAGATGACTCCTATGTATGCACTAAATTCTTTAGTCCCATAATGATATCCCGGTGAGAATGACTTATGGAAACATAAGCAAAGTGAACCACAGTGTATAGTTATATTGCTGATTTTTATAATACTGTCTGTACAGGCAACTAAACAGATAATAATCTGGTTCACATTGCGTAGAATAGCATGCAGTGTCTCCCTCAGGAAGCTAATTGTGGCCTCAATAAAGTATAACAGAATAATGAATAACGGTGAGTGCTTGCATATCCCCATAACTTTCTCCATTTAATTTATTAAGTGAGGTAGTGAAATCTGCCTACAATGTTCTAATGGCTCTGAAATAAACATTGAAAGATGAATCAATTTATTAAGAATCACGTTAGGACACATCTACGCGTTCTGTTACAGATGGTCCTCGAAATGGGTTTTATCTTAAGATTTAAACCTACCTCAAAACTCGTTGCGATAATTTTGACAACTAAACTGGAGAGGGCATAAATATTACATTCTGCTACTAGTAATCTTTACATCACCTTTCGAACCATAATCTATTGGTATATTAATAGATATGGATTTATGGAAACTCTATGGCAATCAGAATTATTTTAGAAATTAAAGAATCGGCGGGATCAATACATTGCCTATTGGCTGCGCTGCTCCTGAATCACCACTCGCTCACTGCAACGTATTCCAATAGGTTCTCCACAAATGTTGACTTAAATTCACCACTGGAGCATCGGGGAGCAAAAACGGTCTAACATATGGCGTTTGTCACCATTGCAGCGAATTCCAGGCCACTGTCTAAATGCACGTTGTTGTTGCTGCTGTTACTTTACAGTTCATCACCTACAGTTCCATATTGAGCTTCCCCCCCGCCCCCCCAAACTAGATAGCACCTTTGCTGTTAAGACTGTGTAACCAAATATTCCACATACAACACAATATTGCATTAACTATAAAAGAGCTGGAAAGAATACAAGAGTAATCAATGAATGGGAACTGAAGATCAGCATTTAAGATTGTCTACACAATCATACTAACGCCTACCGTCATAAATTTTCCCGAACAGTTTTTGGATCATGCAAGCACTGACAGTATGTTGCTACCCAAAGCCAGAGAAGGCATAAATGTTTTGAGCTGTCAAGTGATCGACTGCCAGAAAATTATTGAGTTTTGGGATGTGGCCACGATCTAAAAGCAACGCAGCCAATAGAAAAGCTGCGACACTTCCAAAATAAAAACTGGAACCAGCCTAACACTCAGCGATAGACATTGAATCAAGTGTACAAACACTTCATGTGGTTCCAAGACTAACATACAGGAAATTCCACTTTCATAAAGATATGTGGGTAGAAGCTGTGCTGCACATGCAGAAAATTACACCACGTACATGCCTCATTGACTTTTGTCTTAAGGATTTGAAGATAAAATTGAGTTTGTACTGGAACAATATGAAATCTGTTCAAATTAGTCACTGTTGCAAGCTCAGTCCCCTTGAGACCAGCAGACTCGAGGCAAGTTTTCCAGTGGGCATGGCCATTTGAAGCAGGCGGTCTTGACTTCCTCCAATCCAGGTTGCTAATGTGGGTGGGCAGGTTGGACATTGTGAAATTTAGAACGTTGGGAAGGTCGGAGTGAAGGGGCGTTGCTCAATGCCGCTTGGCCCGCACAGATGGAATGTTAAGAGTGGTGCTGTAACACTGAGCAGAATATGGCAATTAGGAAACAACATCCAAAAGTCGCTGGTCGATGCCATTCATTGTACAGTACAGGAAACTCTTTATTAACCGGCACCGACGGGACCGGCGTGGTGCCGGTTAATCAACAAGTCCGGATAATGGAGAGTTATATCTCCCAACGTACGAGAGCCCCGCACACATTGACATGCGCCTGCATTCAGAGCTCCGTCTCCCCGGGAACCGCCAGCTGACCATCTGTCGTGTCTGCTGCCTACTCGGGCTGCACATTCCCCTCCCAATCTACACGCTCTGATACAAGGCAAACGCCTTGGGGATTTTTTTTAAGTTAATTTTAAATGAGAGATGAAGGAAAACCCCGGTTACCTACTCAAGAATTTTGCCGGTTAAGAGAGATTTCCGGATATTTGGGTGCCGGTTAATAAAGAGTTTCCTGTATTAAGTTAATTTTCTATGCATTCAAGTCATAACTTAAGATTTCAGCAAAATCTGTCCTGTAATACAGGTATGTGAAATTTTCATACCATGTCCATCTGAACTGTGAAAAACACCCAGCGCACATATCATGGCCTTCCCCCAAGTCCAAATGGAGGGAGCATTTTAAATTATAGAAGCATATAAATCCCTATAAATTAGAGTTAGGCCACTCAGGGGTAATGTCAGGAAGCATTTCTTCACACAAAGGGTAGTGGAAATCAGGAACTCTCCCTTCACCACCACCCCCACCCCAAACAAAAGCTGCTGAGGCCAAGTCAATTGAAAATTCCAAAACGGAGATTGATAGATTTTTGCTAGGCAAGGGTTTTAAGGGTTACGGAACCAAGGTGGGTAGATGGAGTTATGATAAAAATCAGCCACGATCTACTGAATGGCGGAACAGGCTCGAGGAACTGAATGGCCTAATCCTGTTCCTATGTATATAACAAAAGCCCAAGTGCAAATCTTCCACCATTTAGCCCACTAGAAGTAATGGAATGTGCTTCACAGATCATTGGAAACCAGAGCCTCGAGCTTTTAAGCACTTAATCTTTGTCTAGGCACTGACCATTTTTTTTTCCTAACAACACTGACTGGGTTTCAGCTGCTGGAAACAGTCAGTTCCAGCAGCACAATCCTTTCTGTAAAGTAGTTATTCAATTTACGGGTCAGGTTGACATTCTGAAGTACCGCGCAACAGGCCGCAACAATTTCCTTACGTTCGAAAAATCTCATCAACGTCAGCAACGCAGCAGTTACAAATTGAGCTGACCCTTCACCAGCTCCTGGAGCTGAAGCTCTTATTTCATCTGACTGCATGCAAACTCCCTTTGGATCCAGAGAAAATTCACCAAGACCAGGTTTTCAAACATTACAGCGCCACAACAAGATTGTTGTATAAAAACCTGTTCAACCGTGAGACTCGAAACCAGATATGTATCATTTTGGGAAGCTGGCCATGTAAGTCACGCGCAAGTAAAGATTTGTTTAGTCCTCAACATTTTTTTTTCAACATTTGTTTGAACATTGCAAAGTGTGCATCTTGAAAGAGTAATATCCCTCAAGTATGACAGGGTTGAATTTACCTCAGTAGAGACACGGTCCCAAACGGTGGGGTTCCAGCCGCTGGGTCATTTCAAGTTACTGGCATTGATTCTGCCCACTTCATCCTGATCAGGTTTACAACACATCATGATCATTCATCGTCGTCGCTGGGTCAAAATCCTGGAACTCCCTTAACAGCACTGTGAGAGTACCTTCACCACACAGACTGCAGCGGTTCAAGGCGGCGGCTCACCACCACCTTCTCAAGGGCAACCAGGGATGGGCAATAAATGCCGGCCTTGCCAGCGACACCCAGATCCCACAAGCAAAAAAAAAAAAAAATTTAGTTCATCTTCAAATAGAAGTGAACGCACACACGGGCAAGGAAGAGTACATCATCTGCCAGTAACATGATGTACTGACATATTATAGTATCATGGTACACTTTTACAGTTAAAAAGCTTTTACCAATTTTAGGGCCAATAATTCCCTCTTTAAACACTCAGTTATAAAACAATTCTTTGCTGCTTTCAAAAACAGAATATTTGTTTCCCAGTTTTCTTTTGACCCCTCCACTGAAGCCACTGACTCAGCTGGGGAACAGTTCTGTAAATGTCAGCAACCCTTGGCAATTCTTCATGCAAGAGTCTAAGCAGCAAGTGTAGGCGGCTATTCAACTACAGTGGCACATTGCACTGAGCCCAATCTGGTTCTCCGCATGGTTCTACACACGCACGCTTTTCAGCAGGAATTGCTGGATACCATCAGTAGTGGCGACTGTGGCCAAGTGTCCCCTTTCTAACCCAGAAGCATCGATTCCAATTGTAGCACTCCTGTTGGTACCCTGACTGAGGTCAGCTAATTGAGCACGGACCAGGGTTTAAACCTAGAACCTCTTTCTGGTCTGCACGACTCCACATTCTACAATGCCTTTTTTAAAATATGCAGGCACTACAAACCTTAACAAAACTTAGCCATATCAAGTGCCAATGCAACGAAAAGTCTGGTACCAGTGGTATCGGGTCAAAAGTGGACTGCAAGCAGAAGGTTGTCACAAACAGACTTTTGAAGCAACAAAAAGCAAAAATGCTGGAAACACACAGGTGGTCAGTTAGCATCTGTGGAGAGAACAGACAGATTACATTTCGGGGGCGGGCCCTTCTTCAGAACTCAAACCTTTTAAGGGCTGTACTCTGCAGTTAATGAAACCGCCTTTCAGCCTTGTGATCAGAGCTTTGGAACTTCTACAATTTCTCTGTACTGTAACAATTGCCTCTAGCAGTCATTAGTCCATGCAGGAATATTGGCCAAAAAAAACTACATGCAACGAGGTGGAATGCTTTTGATGTTGATAACACAGAATACAGTGCTGATCACTGTTACTTGCAATCAAAGGTCTCGTTTTTAATCACCATTTGAAACAGAATTATAGATCGAGAAAAGAATGTGATTATTTTGCTTGAACTGCTGTCCGTTTACTATTTCCCACATGCAGCTGAAGATAAGCAACGTACTGCATCAAGTTATGTAGCGGGTTGTGTTTTAAATCCTCAATTAAAGGACACCATTCCTTTTGTTGCATTTAAAAAAACTCATGCACTGAACACCGCGCCCCCCCCCCCCCCCAACAAAAGTTCACTGGAATATAAAGAAAACTTACTCTAGAACACAAAACATGTCGATGGAATTATTTGCACCCGGATAAATTCACCAGAGAACAGGTGGTGTTGAGAATGAGACAGCACTGTTCATTCCATCTGGCTGGCTTATTCAGGCTCAATGTTCTGGACCCTCACTGATCATTTTGAATTGTCCTCCGGCTTCACTGTCAAGCCCACATTCCATCCAGTCGCGTACAACAACTTTCAAAATATAAAAAGGCAACATGGATATATCCCATGGACACATTCTGCATTTTTTTACTCACGGTATTGGTCGGACTTCTCTCAAGTATGTCACCACTATTACTATACTTGGCTATAAGTGCAAAGTCCTTCTCATACGGGATTAAAAACCACTCTTATAAAGATGCAAAGTTACACACTTTATTAACACGGCTGCCAAAATATACTGAGCGCTTTTACTCAATCTTTTTGATTTAAGTATAACTAATTGCTACATTCAGGTCATCATACATCAATATATATTGGGACCTACAAATACATTGGGAGCTCAAAGGCTTCCTCCCAATTCAGCCAAGCCCAGATTTACCGTGTATGCCTGCAAACAGCACAAAATCCAGAGCTAGAACGTCACTTTCCATTACTGGGTAGGATTCAAAATAAAAAGCAAATCTAAAACACTTTTTTGGGTAACTGTGAATTGCAGCGTACTCTGATTCATTGCACAATCTTTACACGGCAAACAAGATTTGTTTCAGTATCAATTTATAAAGCATTGGCAAACTCTTGGAGTTATACGCAAAGTCTGCATTACACATTTACTATCTATGGATACTTTTTGCTAATTTCAAAAGACTGTGCACACATACATCAGTGCAAGAGACAATCACCCTCACTTTGAACCAAATCACATTAAGTCCATTCTCAGTTGAAATTGATGGCCAATATAAAATGAGAGCCGAATCACCAGAGGAAAGAATCGTGGCCGAATCTACTAGAGACTAGAAAACATTTTCTAAATGCGGAGCACCTGCTGGGATAACAAGTGGCATAGCACAAGTGGGCTCTGCATACAATAATTGGCAGTATGTAATATTTTGGACCTTTTACCTACACAGCCTGGAAGAGATTATCTTTTAAGTTTGTTACGATATTGCTATGAAGTTAGATTGAGTTTACAAAAAAAGACTTAATTCCCAAGGATACAACATTCTTCTCGACTTCTGTCTAAAATAGTGGTAAAGATACATATTTATATCATTTTTTTTTTTTTTTTTTTTTAAACAGTATGAGGAGTGTTAAGAAATAGGTGCATCTCATGGGAAGGAGGTCACAGAGCGTGTAAATACCAGCAGTCTAGCACCCAGCACATGGTTGCAATGCCGGAAAAAATTCAATGACTTCACTAGAGTGGAGAGGTCGCACAACACCAGGTTATAGTCCAACAGTTTTATTTGAAATTCACTAGAGTTATCAAGGCAAGAATCGCTTACATCAACTCAGATAATGGTACCACACATACTTTAGAGGCTAGGTTAGTGTCGAGGTCTGCATGTGGTGACTCACCGGGCACAAATATGAAGGAGCTAGGGAAGGGGGATAGGATGGCACAGGTGCCTGCTCGTTGGAGGGTGAGATTGAATGCGAGCTCTGCGGCAGAGGACTCGGATGCTGACTTCAAAGGCTCAACCTACCGATTATGCCTCATAGGCATATACCAGGAAATGCCAGTCAGCGAACTTGCATACAATGTCACAGAGCATGGAGAGGTCCAGTTCCAACTTGTCTCACAGCTTCACACAGAGCATGGAAACCATTGTGTCAAACATGAACCAAGTGGTCAGCTCCATCAACACCAGAGTGGCGCCGCGCCACCCCCCCCCCCCGTTATAAAGTCTCTTCTGCCATGGAAGATCAGACGACTGCCATCTTGGCTTTGGTGGCCACTGTTGACAGGGGCTTTCAGAGCGTTACCTCACTCCTGCACTCTGTTGTGGATCAGAGCCACAGCAGTGCTGAGGCGTAGTCCCAGGAGAGTGACCGTGGCATTTGCTGTTGTCTCTCAGGACAACAGCATGTCTGTTCCCCTGCCAGCGCCCTCATTAGTGCCACATAGCAAGCTGGGTAAGACAGCCCACAGCTGCTCGAGGTAGTCTCCACAGCCATCTGAACTGTCCTCAATTGAAGCTCAGCAGCCTTTCACCTTCCAAGCTACAGCCACTTGGGGGGAAAAAAACATAGTCGGAGCACTAGGACAGGAAAATAAGCACACAAGACAGGCACTAAGGGTTTGCACAAGGGCGGTGAGATTTTTTTGTTAATGCTAAAATACTGTGAGAATATTTGTTTTGATAAATTTGTTTTTTGATCTGGATTTGGTGTTGGTGTTTACCTTTGTATTGCTTCCGTGCTGTAATTTCAACGATTCTGAGATAACTCACAGTATCAAAGTCACTCTTACTCGGTCATCCTTTTGAATTTTCTCCAAGACTTAGAGGAGACTTGATAGAAGCTTTAAAATTATGAATAAGGTTGGATGGGGTAGATGTGGAGAGAATGTTTCCACTTGTGGGAGAATCCAAAACTAGGGACCATAAATTCAAGATCGTTTTGAATAAATCCAATAGGGAGTAAGGAGAAATGTCTTTACTCAGAGTGGTTAGAATGTGGAACTTCGCTACCACAGGAAGTGGTTGAGGCAAATAGCTGAGATGCTTTCAAAAGAGTACATGGAAAAAAAGGGGAGAGAGAGAGAAACACTGAAAGGCTGAGATGAGGCAGATGGAATGGGAGGAGACTCGTGTGGAGTATAAACACCAGCACAGACCAGTTGGCCCAAATGGCCTGTTTCTGTGCTGTATATTCTATGTAATTCTATGAAAACTGTATCTGTTCATTCATGTAGTCCATGTAAAATGAACTTATTTCTTGACTTATAATTGTCACCTCTCATGAGTGCTTTTCAGTTTGCATTCCATAAAGACCAGAGAACACATGAGGTGGCGTGTGAGATCACAGGGCCCAGAATAAGGGGTCTATTTACAAACCCCGCCCCCCCCCCCCCCCCCCAAGTCATGGCAGCACTGAATTAGATATTGGGCAGTAAAGGTCCATGCTTGGTTGTAGAAGACACGAGGACTCCTTACCAGAGTGACAAGTGACAGTGAGCCCAAGAGAATGTCTACTGCAGGCCATGAAATTTGTACCAGTGGGGGGAAAACCAACCACTCCTGTCCTGTTCCCTACTTAACGGTTTCATCCATTCTTACCAGAAATCCAGCTGCTCGCTTAGACATTAAAAAAAAAAAAATCAGACTGGGAAGTGGAGGCAGAGACAGTGAAAATGAAAATATAGAGTCAGATTTATACAGCACAGAAAGAGGCCCTTTGGCCCATCGTGTCCACGCCGGCCATCAAGCCCTGTCTATTCTAATACGATAGCAAAATACTGCGGATGCTGGAAATCCGAAATAACAACAGAAAACGCTGAAAAAACTCAGCAGGCCAGGCAACATCCGTGGAGAGAGAAACAGAGTTAACGTTTCAGGTCGAAACCCTTCCTGTCTATTCTAATCCCATTTTCCAGCACTTGGTCCGTAGCCTTGTATGCTATGGCGTTTCAAGTGCTCATCTAAATGCGTCTTGAATGTTGTGAGGGTTCCTGCCTCTACCACCCTTTCAGGCAGTGAGTTCCAGATTCCAACCACCCTCTGGGTGAAAAAGTTTTTCCTCAAATCCCCTCTAAACCTCCTGCCCCTTACTTGAAACTATGCCCCCTGGTTATTGACCCCTCTACTAAGGGGAAAAGTTCCTTTCTATCTACCCTATCTATGCCCCTCATAATTTTGTACACCTCAATCAGGTCCCCCTCAGCCTTCTCTGCTCTAAGGAAAAGAACCCCAGCCTGTCCAGTCTCTCTTCATAGCTGAAGCGCTCCAGCCCAGGTAACATCCTGGTGAATCTCCTCTGCACCCTCTCCTCTCGTGTGGTGACCAGAACTGCACACAGTATTCCAGCTGTGGCCTAACTCGCGTTTTGTACAGCTCCATCATAACCTCCCTGCTCTTATATTCTATGCCTCGGCTAATGAAGGCAAGTATCCCATATGCCTTTTTAACCACCTTATCTACCTGTTCTGCTGCCTTCAGGGATCTATGTACATGCACACCAAGGTCCCTCTGACCTTCCTAGGGTCCTACCATTCATTGTGTATTCCCTTGCCTTGTTAGTCCTCCCAAAATGCATCACCTCACACTTTTCAGGGTTAAATTCCATTTGCCACTGTTCTGCCCATCTGACCAACCCGTCTATATCGTCCTGTAGCCTGAGGCTTCCCTCCTCGTCGAGGAGAGTTACTAGTTAAGTAAAAATGAGCCCTGTGGCCATTTCCTCCTGTTAGGTGGTGAACACACCCACGCGGTATAAACTAGGTACAGTATAACCAAGAGTCAACACATTCAATGTAGGTCTAAAGATAAAAAAACACAAGTTTTTAAAAAGTAGTTACAAGAGCTCCAAAATTGTGCCGTTGCTCCTTCTGCCCAGCAGGTCTAGATTACTCCAACTATTTGAATTACTGTTCTCCAATTTGTCAAGAAAGGACTTAAATAAGCATCTTAAAGTAATAATGAAAAAAATCGGCCATGTATTATTTTATTCTACAGTACATGCTGTTTAAATTAAAGTTCAGAGCATGCATTTAAATGAAGTGCAGAATATAATTTTACTTTACTGGTAGAAACTAGAATATGCTGTCCTCTTTTTCTATGCCCTCCCCACCTCCCAAAGAAGCACCCCTTGCATTATACTGCAGCGTCAGCATTTACTTTTAAAAATTCACTTTGCATCCATTGTAGTTCTCCTACAGTGAGTGTGACACAATGAAGCAACTTGCATTAATATAGCGCTCCTCACATACCGGAAGGCATTTTACATTGAGAAGACAAAGAGAGAAAAGTAGGGCGGGACACACAGAAACACAGCCAAAGAAAAGGATTTTGAAAGCAATGAGGGAGGTGGGTTGGTGAAGGGGAATTTCCATACGGCAGGAGAGAGTGGGCCACTATTAATGTATAGAGGGAGCCTCAAACCTGGCACCAAGCCCTCCTGTATGCCTCAGAGACATGGACCATGTACAGCAGGCACCTCAACGCACTGGAGAGGTACCACCAACACTGCCCACGCAAGATCCTGCAAATTCATTGGCAGGATAGGCACACCAACGTCAGTGTTCTCGCTCAGGCCAACATCCCCAGCATCGAAGCTCTGACCACGCTCGATCAGCTCCAATGGACGGGTCACATCGTCCGCATGCCCGATACGAGACTCCCAAAACAAGCGCGCTACTCGGAGCTCCGACACGGCGAGAGAGCCCCAGGTGGGCAGAGGAAACGCTTCAAGGACACCCTCAAAGCCTCCTTGAAAAAGTGCAACATCCCCGCCGACACCTGGGAATCCCTGGCCCAAGACCGCACAAAGTGGAGGAGAAGCATCCGGGAAGGCGCCGAACACCTTGAGTCTCTTCGCCGGGAGCAAGCGGAAGCGAAGCGCGAGCAGCACAAACAGCGTACGTCAACCCAAGCACCCCACCCGCCCCTTCAACCACCGGCTGCCCCACCTGTGAGAGAGACTGTAGGTCCCACATTGGATTCGGTCACCCGAGAACTCATTTTTAATGTGGAAGCAAGTCATCCTCGGTTCCGAGGGACTGCCTAAGAAGAAGAAGAGGGAGCACAGAAGAGGAAAGCTGCTGTTGGCCAGAGGAGTCTGCACAGATATACAGCTGGAGACCACATTGCTGAAAGGAGAGTGAGGCGATGATTCAAAAAAACAAAGACACTGTTTGGTTGTAAATGCAAAGCCGCAATCACTTCAAGTATTGTGAACTGTGTGATGGAACTTGCATACTAAAGAAACACACGATTACATCAAATATTCTAAAAATACATTTATATATCTCAATATACTTTACACAAAACATTGTTCAAAGAATTATTTTTTTTTTTTAAACTGGTTGCTGTTATTGCTTACCGTATTAATATACTGAAAGGAGTATATTAATAGGACATTATAGATTTTTATTTTCACTTGTCTATCCCCAGTGATTTAGTGGCTTCACTACAAAGTTTACATTGTTCTATCTGCCTGAAAATGGAGTAGAGAAACCCACTTACAGGAACATCCTATTAAAAACTATATATCTTTTGAAATTCTAATCTTTTGCCTTTTACCGGTTTATACCAACAGGTTGGCAAGAAAATCCTTTGTGCAAACTAAGGCCGCGATTTTAATCGGCACTGAGGGGGCGGGTTTGGAGGCGGGTCAAGGGTCAAAATCGTTTTGATTGACCGTGGGTTTCGATCCCGCCGTCAACACGCCTCCAAACAATTTTCCCAAGTGTCGGGTCACCGATTTGCACATGGACCCCGACACCTAGCGGCGGGAAGAGGATTAAAGCCACTTACCTGCCTGTTAACAAGTACCTGATAGTAGTTAACAGGCTCTTTTTCAATTTTGCCGCTTCTGCCTCGTGGTTCCCGACGTCCGGACACCACGCCAGGTAAGTGTGGCGTGTTGCGAGTCTGCTGTAGTGTTTCTGCATTGATGACAGCTGCAGAAGTAGCGTGAAGGATCCAATGGTGCGTTTCAGAGGCAAGGAAATGTTGGGAAAATCATTTTTAATGCTTTTACATTTTTCTGTAGGTAAAAAGTTTTGAAATCGATGTCTAGTCACACCTCATTGGGAGAACCTCTCTCACTAGTGACAGATCGCTTCTGTAACCTCACCTGCAGCTGCCATCTGTTCCAGCCTATGGAGGGAGTCACTGGAGAGTCTGGGTGCAAGAGCTCACCTTTGTACAGTGATTGTCGGTGTTTGCAGCACCTCAATGCTGTCAAACACTGAAAATTGAGCTGTTAAAGAAAAACTGTGCGCGGTCCCTTTAAAAAAAACGGCAGATGACGTGTCATCAAATGACGTCATCTGACCGGCTTCCTCTTAATTGGCCGGCAAGCCTGCAGGGCGGGCTTAACAAGGTCATTCAGCGTAAAATCATGTCCGTGGGCCGGATGTAGTTGGGAGCGGGACTGGAAGCTGGAAACCACCTGACCCGCTCCCAACCCGCATCTATTTACAAAATCGCGGCCTAAGTCTTAAAAGTGAAACTATTATTGATAAACATCTATTTCAACCTTATACACAACTGAATAAAAACAAGGTGTTAAAATCCTCCATTTTCATGACTACAACAATTATGTTTGAGGGTGCAGACAAACAGACAAGCAACCTGATTGTTGTCACTAAGATTTCAATGAAGTGTTGATACTGGGGATGCAAAATGTTCACACTATCCACTTGAACTGTGGAAAAAATTGCAGCAGTTCAATTATTGGTTTTGTCCTTCATAATTGTGTTTGTGTCTGGAGACAGCATTTTGAGCTTAGTAACATTAAGGTGAAGTATTGGTGTTTACAAGTGGGTCGTTGCTGGTGGTGTTGATGGCAGCAATACGAAGAGTAGCTCACAAAAAGCATACTGACACCAATATATAAAAAGAGTGAATGCTGGTGGGTCAGGTTGAGGCTCAGCTGTCGAATAATGTGCCGGCACATCAACAATGAAAAGTTGGATGAGATACTGAAAGGCAGTTGATGTGTATGAAAGCATACCTCAGCAAGAGTCAATCCCTTCAGGTGAGGAGGAGAGGACACTACATGATACTGAAGTTCAATTCACAACATTTATACAAAGCAATCATCTACCAATTAAAAGTAACAATTACTGCACTGTACATACAATTCTGATAGCCATAAGAAATTGTACTGAGGCAGATAAGCAATGGTGCAATATGCAACCTTCTAATGTAGCCCATTGAGGGAAATGAAACATCAACTGAAATTATATTTAATGTTTCCATTTAGTTATTTTAAACCTTATTGGTCTCAATGATGTGCAATTTGCTGGCAGATGGTGCAGAGCAGGTCATTAGCTTGTGAGTCACTTGAAAAAGGTTAAGCGATGGCTCAGGGAGTATTATGCAGTGAGTAGCTGAGCCGTAGAGATAAGGCATTACCCAGATTCAATCCCCAGTCCGTGCTGGGGTTATCTAATCCGAGCTGAAGTAGCAGAAGAAGCACAACTGGCCTCAGCACCCCCTGGAGGGGGCAGAGAATCCAATAACCTCCATTGGAAATACACATGCATGACAGGATTGGGGTCAGCTGTGAGGTTCCTACGGTCAAGTAATTTCAATATCCTGCTGATACTTACAGTAATGCTAACTGAATGAGGTACGGAAGGACAATCAAAGTCCATGAAACCGCAGCAAGAAAGCAACATCTTCAGTGAAGGAGGAGAAAATCGGTAAGTGAGAGAAATAAAAATGGTCAAGAGAATGGTTTTCTAGTACAGTTTTCAAGTACACCAATAGTGTATAGAAGTTTTGTATAACACAGCGCCACGTGCACACATCTCAGACTGTATTTTTCTATACTCATGTAAATGCAGTAATGTTTACACATAGACATCAATAAAGGTTCACCACCACAGTCCAACTGGTGGAGTGCTGATACCAATGTATTTTATTATAGGTTACATTAAGATTCTGGATCAGAAATGCTGACAAGTGAATTGAGTCAAATTCCAATATCACTAAGATTAACCACGCTGTTAAACAAGAGACGTTATGTAAAAACCATCAAATACTACACGACTCACATATGGACACAAACACATCATCTCACTGGTATAGGCACAATGGACTAAATGGCCTCCTCCTCTGCTATAATTTCTAGAAGTCTATGGTCTTCGAGAGTGGCAGACAATAGCATCATAGAAATTTACAGCACAGGAGGCCGTTCGGCCCATCTTGTTCGTGCCGGCCGATAAAGACCTATCCCACTTTCCAGCACGTGGTCCGTAGCCTTGTAGGTTACGGCACTTCGATTGCATATCCAAGTACTTTTTAAATGTGATGAGGGTTTCTGCCTCGACCACCCTTTCAGGCAGTGAGTTCCAGACCCCCACCACCCTCTGGGTGAAAAAATGTCTTCTCAAATCCCCGCTAAACCTCCTACCAATTACTTTAAATCTATGCCCCCTAGTTATTGACCCTTCTGCTAAGGGAATAGGTCCTTCCTATCCACTCTATCTACGCCCCTCATAATTTTATACACCTCAATTAGGAACAGAGGAGGCTGAGGGGGTCCTAAGAAAACAACCTCAGCCTAGCCAATCTTTCCTCATAGCTAAAATTCCCCAGCCCAGGCAACATCCTCATAAATCTCCTCTGCACCCTCTCTAGTGCAATCACATCCTTCCTGTAATGTGGTGACCAGAACTGTACGCAGTACTCTAGCTGTGGCCTAACTAGTGTTTTACACAGTTCAAGGATAACCTCCCTGCTCTTATATTCTATGCTTCGGCTAATAAAGGCAAATATCCCGTATGCCTTCTTAACCACCTTATCTACCTGTCCTGCTACCTTCAGGGATCTGTGGACATGCACTCCAAGGTCCCTCTGATTCTCTGCACTTCTCAGTGTCCTACCATTTATAGTGTATTCCCTTGCCTTGTTAGCCCTCTCCAAATGCATGACCTCACACTTCTCTGGATTGAATTCCATTTGCCACTGTTCTGCCCACCTGACCAGTCCATTGATATCTTCCTGCAGTCTGCAGCTTTCTTCTTCATTATCAACCACATGGCCAATTTTTGTATCATCTGCAAACTTCTTAATCATACTTCCTGCATTCAAGTCCAAATCATTGATATATACCACAAAAAGCAAAGGACCCAGTACTGAGCCCTGCGGAACCCCACTGGAAACAGCCTTCCAGTCACAAAAACACCCTTCGACTATTACCTTTGTTTCCTGCCTCCACCAATTTTGGATCTAACTTGCCACTTTGCCTTGGACCCCATGGGCTTTTACTTTCGTGACCAGTCTGCCATGCAGGACCTTATCAAAAGCCTTGCTAAAATCCATACAGACTACATCAAACGCACTACCCTCATCGACCCTCCGTGTTACCTCCTCAAAAAATTCAATCAAGTTATTCAGACACGACCTTCCCTTAACAAATCTATGCTGACTGTCCCGGATTAATCCGTGTCCTTCTAAATGAACATTTATCCTGTCCCTCAATTTTTTTCAATAATTTTCCCACCACCACAGTTAGGCTGACTGGCCTGTAATCCCTTTCTCCCTTTTTAAATAACGGTACCACGTTAGCAGTCCTCCAGCACCACATCTGTAGCCAGAGAGGATTGGAAAATGATGATCAGAGCCTCTGCTATTTCCTCTCTTACTTCTCTTAACAGTCTGGGATACATTTCATCCGGGCCTGGGGATTTATCCACTTTCAAAGATGCTAAACCCCTTAATACTTCCTCTTTCACTATGTTTATTTCATCTAATATTTCACACTCCTCCTCCCCGATTGCAATGTCTGCATCGTCCCTCTCTTTTGTAAAAACAGACGCAAAGTATTCATTAAGAACCATACCCATGTCTTATGCCTCCACACACAAGTTACCTTCAAGAGGAATCATTTTAAAATAAAATGGAAAATAGCTTTCGCAATTCACAAATCAGTCATCCTCCATCAGGGTGAGCATTCCTTCGAAGGCGTTCCATACTGGCAACCAATGTTCCTCTGAAGGTGCGCGGCTGCCCAGTCATCTGCAAGGTCGTGTGCAGGGTGCTCACCGGCTTTTACATTGTAAATACCACGCATGCGCAGAAATTTAAAGGGACCACGCATTAAAAGAATCAGGATGTGCAGAACTAAGGACAGCTTACAGGGAACATTGTTGGTAACCCTTCTCTCCAATCTCCTCCTTAAGGAGCTAATACTCTCTGTTGTCATTAGGATTTTACTAAAGCATCATGTTGGGCAACAGAAACTTTTGTGCCACATTGCGAACTCCCAACTATCACAATTATATATTCTATACATCCAATCTTGGCTTGTAACTGGAGAGAGCATGAGAGTTCTGGAACACTAGAATGGGTCTAGATAGAGAGAGACTGTTCCCATTGGCAGAAGGGTCGAGATTCAGAGGACACAGATTTAAGGTGATTGGCAAAAGAACCAAAGGCAACATGGGGGAAAACTTTTTTACGCAGCGAGTGGTTAGGATCTGGAATGCACTGCTTGAAAGGGTGGTGGAGGTAGACTCAATCGTGACTTTCAAAAGGGAGTTGGAGAAGTACCTGACGGAAAATAATTTGCAGGGCTACAGGGAAAGGCAGGGGAATGGGACTAGCTGAAGTGCTCTTGCAGAGAGCCAGCATGGGCTCGACGGGCTGAATGGCCTCCTTCTGTGCTGCAACCATTCTATGATTCTATGAAGTACCAGTAATTACAGATTTGCCAGTGGTGGTGGGAGTAATTTGAGATCATTAGTTAGGTACAGCACACAAAAAGCACAACATTAAAGCCAATTATTTTCAATACATTAACTATGTGTAATGACAACAACATGGTACTGTAACAGGTATAAATATGCATCAGGAGGCTTCCACCCAAATGAATACTTTTCACGTGAATCTTCATGGCTTTGCCTCTCCTCATCGTTATAATGTCCTCCAGCCCTACAACCGCCATTTCCCCACCCCCCGAACTCTGTTGCTCTCACTGAGCTGTATCTACCCCTCTGTCCATCACTGGTAGCTAGGCCTTCAGCCATCTAGACCTCATGCTCTGGAATTCCCTCCCTAAACCCCTCCGCTTCTCCACCTCCCTCTCCTCCTTAAAACTCACCTCTTTTACCAAGCGTTTAGTCACCCCTCTTAATAGCTCCATTTGTATTTGTTTTTTTGTCTGATTACACCTTTGTTAAGCGCCTTGGGACGTTTTTCTACATTAAAAGGCGCTATATGAATGCAAGTTGTTACTGAACCGAGACAGAGTATTGGCAAGTTATTTGACTGGTGAGGAATGGGGAGAACAATTGAACCCAATCATGTTCTAATTGGAAGTTCACATGAGGGGTCAGGAGAGTCACAAAACAGCAATTGGAACAGAATCCTGACTGATTTTGCTCCCCTTTAACCGAACAGTACCAAAGCCAATTGTAGTCTTGCTACTGCGCCTGAGATCCAACTAACACAGGAGAAACCAGGGATGAACCAGAGCTTTCCTGTTTTGGGGGGTGTGAAGGAAGAGAATTCCTTTGGTCGCCAAGCATAAGCGACATCGTTAATGCATTCAAAAAAGAACAGGTTTACAATTCTGCTACACAAAGCAGCAGCAAAAACAACTGTTTCCTAAGTCTGCGTGGCTCAGTGGTGTTTACCCACAAGCAATGGGGAGGAGAAGAAAAAGTAAGTTCTTGAAGGACAGTTATCACAATAAAGAGATCCTGGTTCCTTTATTCAACATGATCCTAGAGTATCCCATTTAATACAGCTCTACTGTCTCATTACATTTTAGACAGCTGGTCACAGTTAGCAACTATTTCTTTTGTTCAAGGGTTTCCATACTTTTTTTTTAATGAATTTCAGAATACTTCCATCTTACTGAAGATATCACATCCAAGAAAAACATTGAGAACTGAATTCAATTCTTTTTAAATAATTTGTTACTAATTCTTCAGCCCTTCCTATTACTGCGATATTGGCTTGTAAAAATAAAATTCCAAAGCACATCCCAAGAGCCAGGACCTAAGTGACCTTTCCTCATTTCTGCCATGTCAGCACAAACATGACCTTTTGTATTTTAGCTGGAATGATGAATTACACTGTAGCAATACTGTACCGTCAACACATTTTTGCAATATTGATCACGCACTCCTCAATCACAATATTCGAAGTCTACGGATTTTCCTCTTTTCCTTCCTCCCTCTTTTTTTATTTTTACTCGTCTGAAGTTCAATTTCATTACTTCACATCCCAGGTTCCATCAGCCTTGGCACTGGCATCACAGTTTACTCCTGCTGTCTCTCAAACCTTCCCTTCCACTGAAATGCTGGGTTTCACTTGCAGCTTTGTAACGAAAACACATTCTTTACACCAACAGGTATCCTTTAAATTAAATATACATTTTATGCAATTTTCTAATTATAAATTAGAAAGATAGATTTTTTTTTAAAACTAGAATCGCAACAAATGTTCTGAAAAAGAACACCTTACAGCAAGGGGGTTGGGGATCCCAGTGTACAGGCCCGCATAAATAAGCTTGGAATATTTTTGTTGCATGCACCCTTTTGTCTCCCACACAATGGCTCGCACCAGTTAACAGTTTAATTGCCAAGCAATGGGTCCTCAAGAGAGGAAAGGTGAGCAAATTTTTGTACGCATCATATAGAGGACTCTTTTGGTATAGATATTCTGCCAAAGCCAAGTATAGGTTTCATCGACCAGTATGAACAGGTCTCCATAAAATGGTTAAGCAGTCCTGGGGGAAAGGGAGGGTGGCAGGGGAAACAGGATCTCTTTGGTGTTGAGGTTGCTTCAAGAGGAGACCCTGGCAATGGAACATCAGAAAAGCCCCTGCTTTTATACTGCAGGCCTTGCCTTGTGACAGTGAACCAACTGTGCCTTCCTCCAGAGTAATTAGTCTTCCTGTAAGCCAGCTGCACTGTGGGCCTTCTTATTCCCATGTACACGCAGACGGTTTGACCTGCTTGCATGCACGAAATAGAGACTTCACGTTATGCTGTCACTACGCTATCCTTGTGCATGCGTGATGAGGTCATGACCAAAATGTATTACTACTGTACATGTACTGGTCCTAAGACGACCAGAGGCAGTAGGGGAGACCCTTTAAAAAGGGGTCTTTCTCGTCACTGGTCTTAAAATATCCAGCAAGTTCCCATTGATGATGCTACCAGCTGCATAAAACCGGCAGTGCAGGAGCCAGCAACTGAAGGTCAACATAAAAACAGCGAGAAACAACCCTCGGTGGCAGACTCAATAATCTGATACAAGTTCTGCAACACTCCAGGGGCATTGTGAGTAGCCAGCCTGATCCATTAATGGGACCTGGAGCGGTAAACCCCTCACTGGAAGCTGGTACTTGCCCCTCTGGATTCCGGATTACACTGCAAGCCAACATCCAAATGGGCAGGGTGATTCCAGGTGGAAAAGCAGCAGGAAGTTTGCAGGGACCCCTTGCTAGTAAACTGCACTGTTTTAAGTGGTTAAATTCCAACCCTACCTCTGCAATATACTTGGCTCTTGCCAACAAGCAAAATCTCTGCGTGGATGTCCCTATGAGGAGTGTGTGTACACTTCATATCAAGCAAAAGAAATTCTTTGAAAATTTCTCAGTAGATTGGTTTGGAGACACTTGTGCACATTTGACACCTGGCTGACCAAAACAAACAATAGGTAGTAGTTACAGCAAGGTACATTTTAAACCCCTGGAGCTGCTCTGAACCCAAAATTGAAGCACCTTCCACTGGCAGCACTCACTCTCTATAGAGCAAAAGCACAATATATTTTGGTGGCTTTGGACAGAATGCTCAAAACAAATATTTAGATCATTAAATGGTAGTCAAGATGTAATTGAATATTCCATGAAAGGTGTTGAAATAGCTACAGATGAAGTGGGAGGAGACCTAGGAGTCTTCGTATACTGCATGCTAAACATGTCCCAACTAATTACATAGAATGTACAGCGCAGAAACAGGCCATTCGGCCTAACTGGTCCATGCCGGTGTTTACGAGCCTCCTCCCACCTTCATCTGATCCAATCAGCATAACACTCTATTCCTTACTCTCTCATGTGCTTCCCCTTAAATGCATCAATGCTTTTTGCCTCAAATACTCCATGTCATACTGATTTCAACATTCTGGGTAAAGAAGTTTCTCTTGAATTCTCTATTGGATTTATTAGTGACTAATCTTATATTTATGGCCCCAAGTTTTGAACTCTCCCATAAGTGGAAACATCTTCTCTACATCTACCCTATCAAACCCTTTCATAATCTTAAAGACCTCTATCAGGTCACCCCTCAGCCTTCTCTTTTCCAGAGAAAAGAGCCCCAGCATCTTCAGTCTTTCCTGTTAGTTATAACCTCTCAGCTCTAGTATATTTTTTGCACCTTCTCCAGTGCCTTGATGTCCTTTTTATAATATGGAGACCAGAACTGTGCGCAATACTCCAAGTGTGGTCTAACCAAGGTTCTCTACAAGTTTAACATAACTTCTGTGCTTTTCAATTCTATCCCTCTACACATGAACCCCAGTGCTTTGTTTGCTTTTCTTATACCCTTATTAACCTGTGGCAGTGTAGCAATCAATAAAGCCAATAGAATATTGAACTACATAACCAACATTGTTGAATGCATGGCAGAGGAAGACAGGGCTCTGGTCAGAGCACACCTCGAGTACTGCGTTCAGTTGTGGTCATCAAGGCACAAGAGGGACATGCAAGTGCTGGTGGCAGTGCAAAAAAGAGCCAAGGAGGTGGATCCTGGGATCTGAGATACAAGGAAAGGCTAGAGAGACTGAGACGTTTCAGCCTGGAAAGGTGGTATTTAGCATAGGAATATTACTTTAAATCAAAATTGAGAGTTGGTTCAAATACACCAACTAACATGTCGTATGACCTCCACAAAGTCAGTCAATTCTTTCTGAACGCACTAGTCAAAACAGAAAACAACATCTGCTGAACTGGAGGCTGACTAAGCTAACAGCCCTTTGAAATTCTCTCCAACAAAATCCATGCTGACATGCAACATTCTACAATGCTTCATCTAAAAAATATTTTCTTCCAAAAGCAGGAAGGGGAGAGAGAGAACAAAAAAGTGCTCGTCTTTTGAATATTCATGTTGACCTTTTTCTTCAAGCTGTAGTCAGACACAATGGTCATTTTCATTCTGTTGTAGATTTCCAAACAAGACGGCATTATATTCATTTTAGTAAGACCAGAGATATTCAGGAACTTTTAATGAATCACTGAACTGCAATATTTAAATTAAGTCTCAGTCAAAACTCCACCATCTCCTCTAGGAAAATGAGTGGGTGCTGCCTCTCAATATAGCTTGTAACTGAATATTTCAATTGTGTTGACAAATGGTTGCAACGTTTGTCTTTGAGGCTACTGAATGCCTGAACTCTTCTTGGTCCTCGTTAATTAACAATAATTAGAATTTTCTTCATCATACAAGGCTGGCTGTTCCCAGCACCAGGTTATTCAGAAGCGAATATTTTGAAAATGTTTGCCTCATATTTCCCAGCCTTAAAATGAACAGTTTTCAAACACGGAGCTGTGGCGGTTACATGAATTACCAAACTTCACCTTTTGGTACAGCATTGAGTTAAGGTCCAAAGAAAAAACCTCACCTTACTTTAAAAGTATCAGATTTAAAGGCCGCCTGGTGCATTTACTTTTAAAAGCTGCCACCAACGAGCTGCAGCACCACGGCAAAGGCAGCAGTGAGGGGATTCCTCGCTGGTATCTCTACAGACAGAAACAGTAGAAACAATCCCACCAGCAGTGCAAGCTTACAGGGGAGTGGGGTTAGGGTTGACAACTCTAGTTGGAGGCATTCCTGGAGGTTTGCTCGCATGACATTCTGACGCGACGCCTGTCACCTACAAATGTTATTGCACTTACTTTATAAAAGGTTGGTCTCCAGGAGGCAGGGAAGAGGGGAATCCCAGGAACCCCCCCCACCCTCCCCATTTCAGAGAACCCCCATTTGCTGAGACTCCCCAAATACTGACATCCAGGACTCCCGACTCTCCAGCCCTTCACCATTATAATATTGCAAAATAACAAAACTCCATTCATCAATTGCACCCCTCCGATGTCAGACTGGTCAGAACTGCACAGCATTATAATCCTCATCACAAAAGGGTGTTTTACAACATTAGATTCCAGAAAATTTCTATTCGTTCTCTTACTGAGCTTGTAGCTATTGAGCTGCCAATCATTTACTGCTATACAGAAACAAGTACGATAAAGTGACCTTACGTGTTATGGGGAATGCCACAGGGCTTTGTTTACTGTCCGCTTCACCATCAAGACTTAGCCTTCATCAGCCAGGATATCTAGAGCTGTGGAAAGTACATATACTTTTAACACAAGTTCACAGAACAAAGGTTTTAGTCTCGTAGAAAAATCTGTGATGGACCCATGTGGAAAAAGGCTCTGCATCCCTAACATCACATTATTGGCAGATTTAACTTTTTTTTTAAAAATAGGTTGCAGCAGGGAAACACATCAAACTCCAACTAACCACCAATGTCCTTTGTAGCAATAGTAAGTTTGTCTGAAACAAGCTGCTGCTGAACAGGTTAAAAAAAGACTGGAACAACAACAGAAAACGCTGGAAAAACTCAGCAGGCCAGGCAACATCCGTGGAGAGAGAAACAGAGTTAACGCTTCAGGTCGAAACCCTTCGTCAGAACTTTTAAAAAAAGACTGGGATGCCTACAGACTGCTTTTAAGCAATAACCAAATGAAGTAAAGCAGTCAGTTCCAAAGCTGCCCTCTGGACTTTGGTCTGTCCCATCAGATAGTAAACTGCAGACAGCTCAGGGATTATATACTTGGGGGAAAACCCAGGTCTAGAAACAAGTAGTAAATTTACTGGGAGCAAAGCCACTTGTATTCTACGTGGTCATGACAGATGGAGTCTTGGGAATGCCTGGCACTGAAACATATAAAACACCAACACTAACTAACCAGATGGCAAGTAGAGCTTTCATTAGCTGTCATGTAAATAATTTTAAGTTAATTCCAATACATTTATAATATATCAAATTCCACTCCCATCAAATTAGGTTCCCCTCTCTTCACAACATTCCTTAAACACAAGGGAAGGCGAATCAATGGTTACCAACCAACCCTCTGCTACTCTTGTAACTCCGAAAGCTTGTGATTTAAAATAAAACTGTTGGACTATAACCTGGTGTTGTGCGACCTCTCAATTTTGTCCACCCCAGTCCAACACCGGCATCTCCGCCTCTTGATCTGGCCACTGCAAGGTAGTGAACACTGGTACAAGTTGATAGCCTCCAAAACTTTGTTCCTCCTAGGAAGAAGAAGTTTCATCCTCACAACCAGCTTCTTGGCAAAAACAACTCCTCCCCCATCCCTTTTACCACAAGGATTTAGGGGCAAAACCAACATGCAATGCTGTTATAGTCTTCAGTGGGCCACTGTTCTGTACCAGTTAATCTTTATCACGAGAATTACTTCCTGCAGAATAATTTAAACATTTCAAAAGCAGGACAATGCAAAGCAGCACTCAGCACATTTACATTCTCACTGAGGCATCACAGCACAATATCAAAAGGAATGAACAGTGTATTTACATTCTCAGTGGCACATCACAAAACCAAGGCGTATGATATTATTGGAACCAATCCACAACAAAGCATAGGCCAGGGGCACTAGTTTATGTCGACTGAATAAATGCAAGTCTTTCTCGGAGACCAGCTTCAAATCTAACTGATGGAATGAGAAATCTCGTGTCTGGTGGTTCCAGTGACCTTTCACAAAATGAGACGGAGCAGTTTCAATCCAGTTCCTACAAAACTACCCATAATTCAGTAGTAAACTGGCAATCTGTGACAGGATGGCGGTGGACAGAAATTGTAAAGAGTCATAAAAGGTGCAGCAGGAGGACGCTGCTGAGGTACTTTGATAGGACAAAGTACAGAATGCTTTGCCCTGAATACAAGTTGTTAGTGCCCATTGCTGAAAGTGAATACATTAAATCAGCATGAATTCCAGTTCCGAGCACCAACGTCCCTCACCTAGAGTATATAAGACTTACATTTAAAAAAAATACCAATTGATATATTTCAAATATTCTGTTACTGCAAATAAAAAGATCTTTGAAACCACTGGTATCTTAATCACCCATCATTAACAGCTTGTGCATTAAAAACTTGCTAAATGGAGAATTGGTGCAAGAAAGATTGTCTGGAAATCCCACTGGCACCACGAAGATCCATCCCAGTATCTTCATGAATGGGACCCGCAGCGCACAGTTCCACCATTCCCAGTCACATGTTCACTGGAAAGCAGCTTCACAATAGCACATCCAGAGGGATTGTACACCCAAATGGCAGCTACTACACCACGGGACCAGCAGTTTGAAAACTTCCTTTCCAAATTTGGCAATTCAGTAGAATAGGATTATTTAAACAAAAAGTTTAATCTTTGAAGGATTATTTTGCCTAAACCGAGTTCATTTCAGGACACAGCTCTGCTGGTCATAGCTATCTCACAGGGTAAGGAGGGAAGAAAGAAAAAAATAGATGGTTCACTGAAATGAAAATCCACTAAAAGCAGAATATCAGCAATTCAACAAAAATGATATTTATTGGTGGCACATCAGAATTTTACAGTTTTTAGAACTTAGTTTGTTACTTAAAATTGCACGACTATTCAGTGGTGTAAAGTTGCTCTGTTTAAAAATTGCGACAAAGCAGGGGTGAGTACGGACTACGATAGGGGGAGTACTGCAATATCCGTTTCATTTTCACTGCTCTCAGTCACTTTGCAACAAAGTCTTGAATGAGCTGCGCGGAGTAATTCACAATAGGAAATTATCAACTGATAGCAAGCCCTCCCCACAAAACATATCCTCTGATCCTAGCATGCAGTATTACTGAAGAAAAAGTTTGTTTACATGGTATTTAACTATAAAATACACTTTTACATATAGAATAAAAAGGAACCTGGGGAACAGTTACAAGACACGAATATAATTGACCGGACCGGACGACACCCTATAACTCTCGATTAGTCTATTACAAGATTAAGTTGCTGCTTTGAAAAATTGTGACGAGCTAATTTATGGGGGTAGAGTTTCTGCTTTGGGCACAAATCGGCAATCTGGGCACAAACTGTGTTGGTTTTCCAAAGTAAAGTTATGTTTGAACTTTCCGCTCAAACTCATTTGCATAATCACAAACGTGAAATCTTCCACAAACCAGTGCAATCGGGCAGAGTAAAAGAACACAATTGGTTTTTTTCTCCCCTTGCATTAATAAATAATCATTGATCTATTTAAGAGTGGTAACCTAGTGCAGTTTTATAATACAAGCTGAAAATGGGTTTAATCACAAAAAATAAGCATTTTTAATAAGTGTCTATTCCACCACCTGTGAGTAACCAGATTTCAAATCACTGAAACTGACTTAAAAAAAAACTATACTGAACCATTTACTAGTTTCATTGGTGTGCCGGAGTCAGCTGCTTAGTAAATTAAATATTTAAAAACTTTTAAAACATGCCTACTAGTGCCTTTCCACCTAAAAAATACACTTATTTGGAAGAGCCTCCTGGAACGAAGGAAACTCAGCATGCTCATTATTTTGATCTGGGGACACGGCTGGTTTTGTGAGCCGGGCCGGCTTCCAGCGTGATTTTAAAAAAAAATCAACATTATAAAGATCGTGGGAAACTCTAGGTCCCTGGTGTTTATTTTTGGTTTACTTACGCGCAGTGGCATTGAGCACCAATGTGCCCCCAAGTCGCTGACATGTAACAACATCCAATGAATTTGGAATAATTACTGCCAGCTTTAAAACTGAGAAATAATGAGAGAAATATATCGACACACATACAAATATTAGTTCAAAAAACTTTTAGTCGAGAGACACTGAAAGCTGTGGGGAATCTTTTTATGCATTAAACAGACTTACTGCAAAATCCAAGCAGCTTCAAGCAACTGGGCAAGCGAGCTACAATTTTCTCACATGACAAACAACTTTTTTTTGTGTTCATACTAACTGCCCCCTTGCTTTGAAAATTGTACTTTGTAATTCAGATCCCATTAGGTTCAATGACAGCTCCATTTCAGAGGCCCTCCCCAATCCATCCTACAGTACGGCACACCAAACATTAATGTGCAATGGCCCAATTACAACTATCAGCTTTCAAGAGATGAAGGCTGTTTAGAGAAGGTTACCCACCACGATTTGTGTTACAGTATTTGAGCATTAATCCAAGTAGCCCACAAAAGAGTTAACCCACTTCTTTCTCCTCAGATTAAAGCTGTGCTGGTTACATATGTGTGAAAGCTACTTTTAAAAATCACCAGCACAGAATACAGAACAATAGCTGGATCCCAACAAAAAAGCTGATGGTTTGACTATAGGGGTATTACAGCCATGTTTTCAAAATGGCAATTACTCTTACAGTCAACGCTCAGAGAGTTAGAGTCAGCCATTACTAGATAGAAAATGATATGCTAAAACACTTTGCACAAAGAGAAGGAATATAGCTAGGGTACAACACAGCATCAGTTTTTTTTTGCTAACCATTTATATCGGAGTACAGTGAGTGTTCAGCAGCTTCCTTTGTGGGCTGTCTTCAGGTGGTCTCCTACTGCAGTTTCATTTTGGACCCATTAGCTGACAGAAGTCAGAATAGATGTTGTAACTCTCCAGACAGGTGGATCAAACTAGTTGTTAAAAAGCACACAGTACTGTACATCCACAAATGGCACTGGCTTGAATACCTTCAATGTAGAAAATTATTTCAGGCTGTGCGAGTCAACTTTGTGACTCTCGGACCGGAAATGCATGTGTGCTCTTTAAATACAATGATTCCAATTTATAAAATCCAAGTACAAATGTCATCCGCACAAGGTACAAAAATCATCCTCTTTACTTTGCCTATAGATTTGGAACGTAGAAGGGAAAATGGAAAATGGGATAAAATTATCTCAAGCCAATTCCCCTGATGGCTAAATAGGTAAGTGCACAAATTACTGTAGTATTAAGCCACAGAGACCAGGGAAATCTTAGGCTCAATCCCTGGTGTCTGCAGCTTTAGCTAACCTCAGCCAGGTAGCAGCAGACATGCCACAGCTGATTTAGTCGGCAGACTTTGGGATGGGGTGGAAAAAAAAGAGGTAAATTAAGAAAGAAAGAAATCAGAAGAGAAAAATGGCAATTGGCTGACTGAAGCTCATTAATTCTTATATCCTAATTCTCCCATTTTAACACCAATTGTATTTTGAACATACTCAAAGGTTTTGCCTCTACTCCCCTGCTGGAAGATTATTGCAAACATTTATCACCGAGTGAAGATAGCTTTTCTGACACAGCAGTTTTAAATTCATTTTTATTACATTCATTTATTTATCTCCTCTGCCCCTTTGATAATTTACTTTAAAATAATGCTCTCGACTTACTTATCTATGCCATTTAATACTTCAGTGGTAGCACTCTTTCCCGAGTCAGAAGGTCACGAGTGCATGCCCCACTCCAGAGACTTGAGCACATAATCTAGGCTGACGCTCCGACGCAGTGCTCAGGAAGTGCTACACTGTTGGAGGTGCCGTCTTTTGGATGAGATGTTTACTGAGAGGCAGACAGGGCCTCAGTTTAACGATCCATGGTACTATTTGAAGAGGAGCAAGGGGTTGTTCTCCCAGTGTCCTGGCCAATATTTATCCCTCAACTATCACAAAAAAGATGATCTGATCAATTATTTAATTGCTGTTTGTAGGAGCTTGCTGTGCGCAAATTGGCTGCCATGGTTCCTACATTACAACAGTGACTACACTTCAAAAGTACTTCATTGGCTGTAAAGCCCTGATGTTGTGAAAGGCACTATATAAATGAAAGTTTTTTTAAATTATTTTAGTTTCCCCCTTAACTAGCTTCATTCAGCTTTTCTAACACATCCTCAGATATTCTCTTTACACTTGGGATAACTCTCATTGCTCATCTCTTCACCCTTTCATTTTCTTTGTAGCATGGTGACCAGAATTGAACTGTGTCCTCCAAGTGCAGTCTAAGGAATGAATCATTAGCATAATCTCTGGACTTGTATTCCACATTTATGGATATCTCAGCTTCTTTTAAATTCCTTTGCCATGTTGTTTGGATGTTGAAAGTGACATGTCTACAGACACTCAAACCCCTTTTTAAATCTGCCTGGGTAATTCAATTCCATGTACTGTACACTTATGATGTATATTCTGTCAACCCATATCAGTATTAGAAACAACAAAAGAGCCCAGGGCTTCCACTCCCGTTTGTAAACACAAACCCGATTTTAACCCAACACGGCCGGTGAGAATGGGGCAGGTTCAGGTCAGACACCCGATTTACACCACACCCAATTTTACTTAGAACGCTTCTTATGAAGATTAAATGGGCAGGATTTACAATCAATAGTAAGCTGTTTTTATATTGGGCCAGTGTGCAAGATCCAGGTCAGTGGCACTACAACAACTTTCATAATAGGAGCACAAACCTGGCTCTTGCCAACCACCAACTTTAGCAAATCGAGCAAGTTTACCTTTGATGTTGCCACCTGCAAAATCCGCCTGTATGCAATAGTTCCAGACAACGTAACATAACTGCTATAGTGTAGAATGTAGCTGGTCTGTGGAAGAAACAGGATTGATGGGATGAATTACCTTTTCTCAACAGGGCAAGTCCTCATGAGACAAATGGCAGGGTCTTCATTCACGTGCTTGGAGTTTGTCAGAGGCGATGTAGAGTTTTCCACAACCACTGGAAGCTATGAAAGCTCCAATGTGGACTTTGCTTGTGCTGAACTGGAGCAATAGAGGCTAAATGACCAACTGAAGGATGAGCTCATGCTTCGTCCTATTCTCAATTCCCTCGTACAGAGCTCAACACTACTCAGCTCAACAACAAAATGCATCAACAGTAACTTGCACGGAGTGGACGCCTGTGTTACCATGTGACCATTCATTTCTACCATTGTATATTCATAGGGAGTGAAAACCAGGTCACGTGTTCAAACACAAGGCTAAACAAAATGTACTCTTACCCATCCAAAAACTGCAACTTCCCACATTACAAGTGTGACTACACTTAAAGTACTTCATTGGCTGTAAAGCGCTCTGAGACGTCCAGTGATCGTGAAAGGCGCTATAGAAATGCAAGTCTTTCTTTTTTCTTTCATATGCGCGGCTACAATTACCTACTGCTCAACATCCAGCCAACTTGTATGCTTGTTTTTAATGCAGTAAAATGATTTGTCTAACAGACTGAGGAAGAGGAAATACTGTTGTCTTTACACAAGCTAACAAACCACAGATATAGACAGCAGCAGTTTCCAAACATCAGTGCACTATTAAAAGATTTTATGTTACATGGGAAATGACAAATCTTCCCCACATCAGTGTTCCCTGCCACGTTCAGTCATGTTTCCTCTTGTATTGCAGGGATTTTAAAAATATCAACAATGTTTCTAATTGCTACATATGACCTACATACACCTAG
This sequence comes from Squalus acanthias, assembly GCA_030390025.1. Lineage (NCBI taxonomy): Eukaryota > Metazoa > Chordata > Chondrichthyes > Squaliformes > Squalidae > Squalus > Squalus acanthias. The sequence goes on along the minus strand of CM059425.1, from coordinate 83,818,804 downwards.
AGTAAATTTTCTGCTGAATATGGTTTCAACAAATTAAACAGCTGTTCAATTGCAATCGTAATCTTTATTGCATTAGTCATCAGAGAATACATAAGAAATATATAATTTCACAGAGCTGTTAATGGATGCATTTATTCTGATTCAGTGACTACTGTAAAAGGGGAAAAGAAAGGAGGGGATACTGCAAAGAGGTCGCATCTCACACTCCAGCTGTCTTCAAAGTAGACTATACTCTGATATATGGTTGATTATACGCTGCAATATTTTGATGACGGTACAGGACTTTAAGTGGGTGAAGAATGAGCAAAAGAGACAACCATTTGCTGAAAATTTAATCACATTGGAATTGCTTAACGTGGCAACATGCTTACGGAAGTCTAACTGTCTGGTTGAGTACGTGAACGTAAGCAATCCAAGCAAATGACAAATAGCATCAGCTGTCTAATGGAAAATGTTAATTGTAGGCACCCTGATAAAAGCACCAGCCAATCAGCAACGCCTAAGGAAGGCTCCAGATTCAACCAATGGTTCGTGATGAGATGGGTGTCATCCAGACTGGCCTCAGCTTTCCCATGTTCAAGATGCCCACTAAGGCATATCCAAATATTGCACCTTTCTCTTGTGCTTATACATAAAGATTCCATTATTATTTCAAAAAAATTAGGAAGTAGTATGTTAACATCAACTGCATCATTTTGAAGTGAACAGCAAACATATTAGCTAGCTACACTTGTTTAATATTAAAATTGCTATCCTTCAGCCGTCTCCCCTCCAGAAAGGTTGACAGTACTGGCCTAAAAGCATAACACTGCAATATCCATATGTACTATTAATCGAAACATAACTGTTGTACTGAGTTTAAATGTTCTATGTAAATATCTTCCTTGGACTTTTTCCCCTACATTAAAACCAACCTGTGACCGTTCATAGAATCATTGAATCTTACAGCACAAAAGCAGGCCATTCGGCCCATCGTGCCTGTGCCAGCTGTTTGAAAGAGTTATCCAATTAATCCCATTCCCACCCCATCCCTACGGCTTTGCAAATTTCTCCTTTGAGTATATATCCAATTCCCTTTTGAAAATTACTATTGAATCGGCTTCCACCACCCTTTCAGGCAGTGCTAAACAGATCTTAACAACTCACTGCATAAAAATAATTCTCCTCGTCTCACCTCTGGTTGTGTTGCCAATGATCTGAGATCTGTGTTCTTTGGTTACTGACCCTCCTGCCAGTGGAAACAGTTATCCATATTTACTCTATCAAAACCTTTCATAATTTTGAACACTTCTATTGAATCTCCCCTTAACCTTCTCTGTTCTAAGGAGGAGAACAACCCCAGTTTCTTTCGTCTCTCCATGTAACTGAAGTCCCTCGTCCCTGGTATATCTCCTCTGCGCCCTCTCCAAGGCCTTGAAATCCTTCCCAAGTGCGATGCCCAAAATTGGACACAATACTCTAAAGGTTTAGCATAACTTCCTTGCTTTTGTACTTCACTGATAAAAAAGCATATAGGTTCCTTGACTATCAACTTATTCTGCCACCTTCAGAGATATGTGCATGTGAACCCCCAGATCTCTCTGTTCCTGCATGCCCTTAAAAATTGTACCATTTTGTTTATATTGCCTGTAATCCTTGCTGTGATACCTGAATGCAGTGGTGTAACAGAAATATCAATGTTAATCTGAGCACTAGTGGTCCTGTCACTAAGGTCTCCTCTACATTGGGGAGACCAAACGCAGATTGGGTGACCGCTTTGCAGACACCTCCGTTCAGTCCGTAAGGGTGACCCCGAGCTTCCGGTCGCCTGTCACTTTATTTCTCCGCTCCACTCCCACTCAGACCTCACCGTCCTCGGCCTCTTACACTGTTCCAATGAAGCTCAACGTAAGCTCGAGGAACAGCACCTCATCTTTCGAATAGGCATTTTATAGCCTTCTGGACTCAACATAGAGTTCAACAATTTCAGACCATAACCTCTGTCCCATTTCTTTTTTTCCCCCCATTTCTTTTTTTTTCTCTCTCCCACATGGCAGCTGTCTTTCATTCTGCCATTTACACTTCATCTAGAGCCATCTTTTGTTTCTTAACTTGCCCCATTACCATCTCCTTTTACCTTGCACCATCATCCCTTTTGTCTCTTAATCTCTCCTGCCTTCCATCCTATCACAGACCTTCCCTTTTGTTCTTTCCTCCCCTCCCCTCCCCCCTTTCCCGGCCCCTGCACTTGCTTAAAAACCTGTTCCATCGCCAGCTTTTTCCAGTTCTGACAAAGGGCCATCGACCTGAAACGTTAACTCTGTTTCTCTCTCCACAGATGCTGCCTGACCTGCTGAGTATTTCCAGCACTTTGTTTATATTTCAGATTTCCAGCATCCGCAGTATTTTGCTTTTGTATTGAAAAACTGCTTTGCGTCTACATGCAATTGCAGGCTCTGGTCACGCGATGGTACTGTATTATCGTTCCCCCACAAACCACTCAAAATGCTTGAGGAATTGGGAGGACCGGGAGCCAATGTAGGTCTGCGATGACAGGTGAGTGGGATACAGTGCTTTCTAAAAATTTCATGTGCAATTTTTTTTCCTCAGTAATTGAAAATTCTAATGTCCAACGTAAGGGTTTAAACAAAATTTAAATAGTTAGATATTTCACGATATTATTACATTTATTCATTGGATTGTCCTGTGATTTTAATGCCTGCATTCAAGTTTTTCGTTGAAGGCCTTAGCCTCTTGCAAATGCCTGGGCTTGGATTTGATGTTTTCATCCAAAGCTGCAACAAAAGTCTAAATGTGTGCAGTGTACCTAATTTCCCAGAATGCACAAGTGCTGTCAGCTACACTGATGGAATATTTTTCTTTAGTTTCTAGCTGCCTCTGCTCAGCTGTTTTCCAAAATTATTTGAAAAGCTAAGAGTCAAATTTTAAAAGTTTTATTCAGATCATTTTCATAAAGTGTTTTCTAAAATAGTGAGGATGGATGAAAATAGTGGATAGCTTTTGTTTTTTGTTCTATAAACTTCAAGAAACACATTGAGAGGGAGAGAAAGACAGACATCCTTCATCCTAAAATTTACATTTTTTTAAAAAAAATCATTGCATTTTGAAACCTTTAACACCTGTGTTATTGTTAGTATTGGTAGCTGTGAGACAGAGAAACAGGTTCAGCAATTGCAAAATACCAAATTCAGTGTTTACAGAGATCCCTTAGAAAGTCACAAAATGCTGCCAGACATGCGATTCTTCTCCCACCCCTCACCACCCAGTGTTGTCAGACCCATGCCCTGCCCCCTCCCCTTCCTTCCCTGCTGACAGACATCAGGAACCCACTAGTGAACCAAACCTCACATTCCACCCCTAGTTCTGCCAAACTCCAGGTTCCCATTCCACAGTGATGCCAGATCAAAAGGTCACTCTGCTGCTGTCAAACTCCAGAAACCCCACCACAGTACTGTCAAACTCTAGGACACCCATCTCAATACCACCAAAGCCCAGGACCAATCCCCCAGTGCGACCAAAGCCCAGGACCAATCCCCCAGTGCGATCAAAGCCCAGGACCAATCCCCCAGTGCGATCAAAGCCCAGGACCAATCCCCCAGTGCGATCAAAGCCCAGGACCAATCCCCCAGTGCGACCAAAGCCCAGGACCAATCCCCCAGTGCGATCAAAGCCCAGGACCAATCCCCCAGTGCGATCAAAGCCCAGGACCAATCCCCCAGTGCGATCAAAGCCCAGGACCAATCCCCCAGTGCGATCAAAGCCCAGGACCAATCCCCCAAGTGCAGATAAACCCCCAATTCATCATACCCAACACTGGTAGTATGCTGTATATTCTCAGCATTAAAAATGGTAAAGGATAGTAAATACATAGGTAAAAGAATATATACAAAATAAAGGCCATTTATAGTTTTCACAGAATAGTGGATAGAGTTGTAGAACTCAAACTGTAAACACCAGAATACCATTAATGAAAGTGGAATTTGACTGATTTAGTCAATCAGTGGCCCTGATGCAATGCTCTGCATGGCACAAAAGCCCCGATTGTTATAAAACAGAAAATAATCTGGCTCACCATCAGCGCGGACATAAGAGATCTACTGGTAAAACATGATGAGAGTCATTTTGCTTTGTCCCCGAAAGGGAAATATTATTTATATACACATACTCCAAATTGCATGTCCAATTCTTTTCTAAATCAACTTAGAAACCAAAAAAGATACTGCACAAGACAGTTCTCCGATTCTCTTAATAAAGTGTTAATGATTGTTGAACTAAAGATGGTCGCTTCCAATCATAGATATCCTCCAGCATGCACTGAACGACAAGGCATCGGCCTCCTTCGAAGTCACAGGAGAGAAACCTGTGCTAAATTACAACCTCCAAACACAGAAAGTAACACTTCCACCAATTTTGATAGGCAACATGGAATTCTTTGCCCCCCTTACAACACATCACAATAAAGGGTAAAAAATCACCACAGAACAGTACCAATCCCTTTCACTTACTACCAGCACCACGTTGTTTAGTTCTCAGTTGCTCCCCATGAATCACAGCATGGAAAAGGGAAAAGCACATTTTCATTATTAAGCAAGAGCAAGATAATCACCAACTTCTGACCCTGGCAGAGGCCATGTGCAAAGGCTCAAGTAGCAGGTAAATTACTCCATAGGGATGCAGGAAGACGAATGATACGGGACTGCAGGCGTACTACTTTTTTTTGTTAAAAAAGAGTAATCAAATCTGCTCTAGTTACTCTGTAAAATAACACAAATCCCCCAGACACAGATGTGCGAATGACAATGGAACATGCATTCACAGTAATCCTGTGAAATACATTACAACCATCAAAATTTAAACTAATTACTTAAACAAATACAGAAGAGACATCAAGATAAATTGCCAATTCCCCCACTGTACCTTCTGTCATGTTACCAATATTTCCGCAAGAAGTACTGTAGCTGTTTTGGCACCTCACCAAATTTTTGGTGGAAATGCAATGGTGCCAAGATTTCCACTAAGGCACATCAGGATATCCACGCCGCCTTCTTGTGTTTATACACACAGATTCAATTATTATTCAAAAACAATGAAAGCTGTGTACTTCAGAAAGATGCATTTGATATTAACAAATAACCCATCAATTGTTTATATTTCCTGTTTAATAAAAACTGCCATCCACTGGCCTTCTCCCCTTCGCAATACATCACCGTGCAATAAACAAACATTCATGGATTCAGCACATCTCGAAATGTTGTGTTGTTGGTAGCCTCTTGTACTCTGACATGCTGTGTCCTAAAGAGCATGTTAAATGTTTTCTCCCAATCTTGACTATGCTGCTAGGGAAGAGTGCAGACCGTAGGTGAGGCGGCAGGCCACCAGAGGTGGACGGAGGGGAAAGAAGAAAGAATAAGCAAGCGCATCGTTCCAGGCACATTTCCTGGCATCCATGAGTGGCAAGTGCCAGTATCTTGGGAGTACGTCCCTTTTTTATCTTCACAGTTTGGATAATGGCAGTCTTTGGCACAGAGAGGCCTAAAGTTTCAAGAGAATAAAGTACCTTACCGATAGATAAAGCACTGAGTCAGACAGATCAGGTCCTATTACCCAATAGCCAAAGCTTGACATTCAAATCGAGGGGATTAATCCACACTCGATCACTTTCCTTGAAGGCTAGGGTCGATTTCTATTAACTTTTAAAAAATGATTGCTTTTTTTTTGGGTGTTTTTCTTTTAATTAAAATGGGTGCAAATGTGACCTATTTTCCATTGTGACTCTTTTTTTGTACATTACTGTATTTTTTCCCCTTAAGCTTTATAAGGATTTAATTACTGTTTTTCCAATTGTGCTGCATTTATGGCCACTACCCTCCCCACTAAAATTGCTCTCCGTGCAAATGTCATTGAGCACCAGTCAAAGTTTACATTTTCAACTTTGTACTCATTTTTGCAGTTTTCTTGCAATTACTTGGGGTTTTTTAGGCATTTAAGCTTACACTTCACCTTCACACGTGTATAGTCATATGGAGTCTGACCCAACCTCCCCAGGGACATACATTTATTTGAAACAGAAATTCACTTTCATTTCACATTCCTGATATCTGTTCACTTGATGTAAATTTTTAACATTTTACAAGTTTAATTGTTAATGCATTGCAACTTTTAAATTACAACTACTTTTTTTTTTAAACTTAGCTTTTTGCCTACTGACTACTTTGTAGATGATTGTGTTTTAAGTTTTAATGAACTGAAAGCACTGATCCAAGCATGAAAAAAAGTCTCGGCTTTTCTTTTTAAAAAGGAGACGTTTTATAGCATGGCTGTTCACAGCATGGCTGGTATCCTTCAACACACCATGGACACCAGAGGAGATTGGAACTTCAATCTCTTGAAATGGAAATGACAATATTTGGTAAAAATTGCAAATGAGGTCCAAGAATAGTCCAGTCCACATAGCTTTGCATATGGGGTCAGCAAGTTTCAGGCTAACACCGGAACAGGAGTAGGCCATTTAGCCCCTCGAGCCCCATTCAATGAGATCATGGCTGAACTGTGACCTAACTCCATATACCCACCTTTGCCCCACATCCTTTAATACCTTTGATTAACAAAAATCTATCAATCTCCGATTTAATATTAATTGATCTAGCAACAAATGCCATTTGCAGAAGAGAGTTCCAATTTTCTACCAGCCTTTGCATCTAGAAGTGTTTCCTAACTTCACTCCTGAAAGGTCTGGTTCTAATTTTTAGACTATGCCCCCTAGTCCTAGACTCCCCAACCAGCGGAAATAGTTTCTCTCTATCTACCCGATCATTTCCCCTTAATATCTTGAAAACTTCGATCAAATCAACCCTTAACCTTGTAAATTCTAGGGAATACAACCCTAGTTTGTGTTATCTCTCCTCGTAACTTAACCCTTGGAGTCCAGGTATCATTCTGGTAAACCTACGCTGCACTGCCTCCAAGGGCAATATATCCTTCCTAAGGTGTGGTGCCCAGAACTGCTCACCGTACTCCAGGTGTGGTCTAACCAGGGCTCTGTATAGCTGTAGTATAACTTCTTACCCCCTTGTATTCTAGTCCTCTGGAATATAAAGGCCAGAATGCCATTAGCCTTTTTGATTATTTTCTGTACCTGTCCATGACATTTTAACGATCTATGTATATGGACCCCTAAGACTCTTCGGACCTCCACGGTTTCTAGTTTTTCACCATTTAGAAAGTACTCTGTTCTATCCTTTTTGGGTCCAAAGTGGATGACCTCACATTTGCTGACACTGAAATTCACTTGCCAGTTTTGCCCATTCACTTAATCTATTAATATCTCTTTGTAATTTTATGCTTCCATCTACACTGCTTACAATGCCGCCCATCTTTGGGTCATCAGCAAACTTGGATATGTGGCCTTCTATCCCATCATCTAAAGTGTTAATAAATACGGTCAGTAGGTGAGGCACCAACACCAATCCTTGCGGGACACCACTAGTCATATCCTACCAATTAGAGTGCCTGCCCATTATCCCTACTCTCTGTTTCCTGCGCTCAGCCAATTTCCTAACCAGGTCAATAACTTGTCTTCAATTCAATGAGCTAGCAGTCTCTTATGGAGGGACTTTATCAAATGCCTTCTGGAAGTCCATATAAGTAACATCCATAGATATTTCCCTGTCCACTGCTTTAGTCACCTCTTCAAAAAATTCAATCAGGTTTGTCAGGCATGACCTATCTTTCACAAATCCATGCTGGCTCTCTGATCAACTGAAAATTTTCAAGGTGTTCAGTCACTCTATCCTTAATTAAAGACTCTAGTAATTTCCCGACAACAGATGTTAGGCTAACTGGTATATAATTCCCTGGTTTCCCGCTCACCTTTCTTAAAAAGCGGAATGACATGCGCAATAAGCCACTAAATAAACAAATAAAAGCTGGATTTAAGATTCCAATCAAGCAAATACTACATAGAAAGCAAGACAGTTGTACTACCACAATTCTCAGTTGCATACCTCAATAAAAAAATGTTTTCCATTTAGTGTTATATACCTTCAAAATCAAAGATTGGCAGAATGCAAAAAGCATATCCATGACTGAAGATATTAGACCAGAACGTATTAGACCATAACTTAACAATCTGCTGCATTCAGGACAGCCAAATGAAACTTGAAAGGACTGTGCTAGAGCTAAGTAGGACATAGGGCATGGCATGAGAGCAAGAACTCATGATTAAAGAAACACCAAAATTACAAAACTAGAAATGTACGAATGTATTTGGGGCTAAAACCTGAGAAGATCATCTTATCCAAAAGGTCATATATTCCCTCAGCTTCATAAGAAATAGGAGCAGGAGTAGGCCATTTGGCCCTTCGAGCCTGCTCCGCCATTCAATGAGATCATGGCTGATCTTCTGCCTCAACTCCATTCACCAGCCCTATCGCCATATCCCTTGATGCCCTTACTTGTAAGAAATCTATTGATTTCTGTTTTGAATATACCCAATGACTACCCCAGAGGGCTGTGGAGGCTCAGAGAATTCCAAAGATTCACCACCCTCTGTGTGAAGAAATTTCTTCTCATCTCAGTCCTGAATGGCCTACCCTTTATCCTGAGGCTGTGGCCCCTGGTTCTAGACTCCCCAGCCAAGGGAAATATTCTCCCAGCCTCCATCCTATCAAGCCCTGTAATAATTTTGTATGCTTCAATGAGATCCCCTCTCATTCTTCTGAATTCAAGAGAATACAGGCCTAGTTTACTCAATCTCTTCTCATACGACAGTCCCGCCATCCCAGGAATCAATCTCGTGAACCTTCGTTGCACTCCCTCTATGGCAAGTATATCCTTCCTTAGGTAAGGAGACCAAAATTGTACACAATACTCCAGGTGTGGTCTCACCAAGGCCCTATATAATTGGAGTAAGACTTCTTTACTCCTGTACTCAAATCCTCTTGTAATGAAAGCCAGCATACCATTTGCCTTCCTAATGGCTTGCTGCACCTGCACATTCACTTTCAGTGACTCACGTACAAGGACACCCAGGTCCCTTTGAGCATCTGCATTCCCCAATCTTTCACCATTTAGGAAATACTCTGCCTTTCTGTTTTTTCTACCAAAGTAGATAACTTCACATTTATCCACATTGTATTCCATCTGCCATGATCTCGCCCACTCACTGAGCCTGTTGAGATCCCCTTGAAGCCTCTTCACATCCTCTTCGCAACTGACACTGCCACCTAGCTTTGTGTCATCAGCAAATTTGGAAATGTTACATTTAGTCCCCTCATCCAAATCATTGATATAGATTGTGAATAGCTGGGGCCCAAGCACCGATCCTTGCGGTACCCCACTAGTCACAGCCTGCCATCCTGAAAAAGACCCGTTTATCCCTACTCTTTGTTTTTTGTCTGCTAACCAATTCTCAATCCATGCTAGTATATTACCCCCAATTCCATGTACCCTAATTTTGTTCACCAACCTCTTGTGTGGGACCTTATCGAAGGCCTTCTGAAAATCCAGATACACCACATCTACCAGTTCCCCTTTGTCTACTCCACTAGTTACATCCTCAAAGAACTCCAATAGGTTTGTCAAACAGGATTTCCCTTTCATAAATCCATGTTGACTCTGCCCAATCTTACTATTAGTTTCTAAGTGCCCAGTTATTGCATCCTTTATAATAGATTCCAGCAGGACAAACTCTCCAAAGGCATTAGCAGGAGCACCACCACACCAGTGCATTTGTTTAACTGTTCTTCTACTCTTCTAACTTTACCTGCCATCTTACATCCAGGCTTCGACTGCCAATTGCAAAATTGGAGCTAGCCCAGCAGAATAGATACAGAACAACTTGCATTTCTATCATAAAAACTTCGTAAGGTGCTTCACAGGAGCACAATTCATATCAGACAGTGGACACTGAGCCACATAAAGAGATGTGGACAGGTGTCCAAAAGCTTGGTCAAAGAGGTAGGTTTTAAAGGAGCGTCTTAAAAGGAGGAGAGAGAGAGAGAGAGAGAGAGAGAGAGAGAGAGAGAGAGAGAGAGAGAGAGAGAGAGAGAGAGAGAGAGCCAATGTAGGTCAGTGAGTACAGGGGTGACAGGTGAATGGGACTTGGTGCCAGTTGGGATACGGGCAGTAGAGTTTGGATGACCTCAAGTTTATGGAGGGTGGAAGATGGGAGGCCAGCCAGGAGAGCATTGGAATAAATCGACTCTGGAGGTAACAAGGGATGGATTTAAGATTAAAGTACAGCCTTGGAAATTATTTGAGTAAAGTTTATTCCTGACTCTTGATGAGCTTCAACTTTTTTAAAAAAAAACAGAAGATAGTAATATTCAAAAGGTAGTGCTGAGACAACAGGTGTTCTGAAAAGGCATCCAACAATTGTGTTTATGAACCAGGATAAGGAGCACAGTTTTCCGAGCAGCTGAGTCCCTGGTCACTATTCCTCAATCCTTTTTTGGTTTGTAAATCCAATTAAAGGTTTGCAATTTTCTTTTAAAATATGTACTCTCTAATTTGTATACAACTTCCCTATTGGCCAAATATTATTTCAGATACTTAAAAGCCTGAGGTAAAGGGGTAACCGTTTATCAATGAGAACTATAAATACTAAGGGGTGTAAAAGCCCTTTAACATCCCTGATGCAATGCATTATGCTCTGATTTAGTAAATTAGAGAAACAATCTTTCAACCAATAAAAGCCTCCGATAAAACTCCAATTAATCCCAAAGAAATTATTCCTTTGAAACATTTGCACTCATTCTTACCTAATTCCTGGGCCCATACGGTTCCTCAATCCTGGTGGAGAAAAGCTGCCTAACTTGCTTTCCCCTTTCAATGAGCCAGCTCTGTGGGGGGTGCTACCACATATTAATGGCAAAGTAATCGCCTGCTACCGAATCTTCGCCCATCCAAAGTCCAATGGCTCCCAACATTCCCAAAAGGTCATTAAGTTTGCCAACCCAAAGTGAGCTTATGCACTATTGATGGAATATATTTTTGCAGATGTGTGCGAAAGAGAGACACTGAATGTCTCGGGTGTTCCGATTTTTGAAGCGGGACCAATTGAAAGAGTATTTCTGAAATAGATCATTTGTTGAGCATATTTTCTATTTATTGTGTCAAGTTAGGCAAACAACAACCAGAACTCAATCCATCTCGTTTTCTCCTGCTTCTACCTAAAGTGGAGGAAAGGACTTTGAAACTTGCACTGCAGGACTGTTGTATGTACAATAGTAAATGTTTTGATGCAATCTTGGGTTCCATAACTCCCATATCTTCCAGCAGGGAAGAAGGGAGGAAGCAATTTAAAAAAAAAAGTCAACCTTTGCCATCAAAAGATGATATTTTTAAGTCAAGGAATAAGGTATGTTGTGTAGCAGAGATCTTCAGCCTTGGTACAGTACTATAGGTCAAGATCAGGTAACCAGATACCCTTAAGTAAAACAAAATTACAGGCCCTTATGATCTATCCGTCGCATATAAAGCTATCAGCAGTCTACCATTAAAAAGTAGAAACTGTGCTTTAGGCTTGTAGCCCGCATTATTTGGCAATTTACTGAGGAGTCCACTGGGAGCAATTGTTAAGTCAGCTATCAATATGTTCCATTAACATGAAAGAAGTTTCACACATGGCTTCTTATGAACTATGGGCACACAGAATCTGCTAAACCAGTTTCCTCTCCGTTCTTTAGTACATTATGGAGACAGACAGAAAGCTAAAATAGAGCAGAACATTTTCCAGACACCTTCCTCTTCCTGAGCACACAGCCTAACCTGCCCCAACACACAAATCACACCCACGAGTCCTCCCTTTAAGCTATTATTCACGTAACAGAGATTGAAGCTATTTCTCCTACATTATTCTAGCCTACTTGGAAGGGAAGTAGTGACTTGCCTAAAGATTTAGAATATTGATGAATCACGCAAAAGGGAATTGAGATGCAAGAGCAGTCAAGGATAAGTAAAGGGCATTCAGCCAATCAAAGCTCACCTCTCTAGTTCACTAATTCACCAAGCCCACGATCTATATCTTTGACTCTGTCATCTTCCCTGGCAGAATATTCTAAAAATGTTCAACCCTTGAGGAAATGTTCCAAGATATCGGTTTGATATTTACTTTTTAAACCAATGCCATCCAGTCGTACCCCTTGAAATAAGATTTGGACTTCTACATCTGTCTTATCTATATACTATTTAATACTTCATATGCCTTTGATAAGTTTCTTGCCTAATCTCTTTTCCTGATTGTAGAAGTTAACCTTTTCCCCCTCACAGCTTATTCCAATTACACTTAGGATGAGTCTTATTGTTTCCAGACGCTCTGCAAAACATGTACATTCCTTCTGGAATAAAAATAAATGAACACTGTACGTCCAAGTATGAACCGATTAGTGCACTATAAAATTTAAGTATAATCGCTGGTGATTCGATACAATATTCTATTTGGTTTTTTAAATTGCTCCAACACATCAAAAGCAACAAGTCCATTATTACCCCCAAGCCCCTTAAATAATCTACCCACTTCTAATTCTATTCCATTCATTGTATACGTAGGTTATAACTCTTACTTCATCCAATATGTAATCATTTACATTTTTCTGTATTAAATTTTACTTGCATTTTTCTGAACAGTTAATCTAAATCCTTCCACAAATTGTTAGCTGCATACTCTGCCCCTACTGTTCTCTCTATTTTAGTGTCTACAGATTTAACAAGGGTACCACTGGTTTCAGCATCCAGGTTACTTATATACATGTAAAATAAAAATGTAGATGATGGCCTCCAGAGTCCCCCCAGGATCTATCCTTAGCCCCCTCCTCTTCCTCATTTACACGCTACCCCTTGGCGATGATATCACAGACATACAGCTAGCTTCCACATGTAAAACACCGACACCCAGCTCTACCTCTCCACCATTTCTCTCGATCCCTCCACTGCCTGTGTTGTCAGACTATTTGCACAACATCCAGTCTCAGATGAGTTGCAATTTGCTCCAGCTAAGCATTGGGAAGACCAAAGCCATTGCCCTCGCCCCCACCACAAATTCCATTACTTTGCCACCAATTCCATCTCCCTCCCCCAGCCACTCTCTCAGGTTCCATAATATTTCCCACCTCAGCTCAACTGCTGCTGAAACCCTCATCCATGTCTTTGTCACTTCGAGACTCAACTATTCCAATGCTCTTCTGGCTGGCCTCCCATCTTTAACCCTCCATAAATTTCAGCTCCCCCAAAACTCTGCTGCCGTATCCTGTCCCACTCCCCATCACCCCGTCCTTGCTGACTTACATTGGCTCCTAGTCCCCCCCAACCCTTCAAATTTAAAATGATCAATGTGTTTAAATCCCTTCATGGCCTTGCCCCTCCCAATCTCTGTAACCTTCACCCACCTCTTTGACCAAGCTTTTGCTCACACCTCCTAATATTTCTCGTGGGCTTGGCATCCATTTTTGTCTGATTATATAAATGCAAGCTGCTGCTGTAGTGGGAAGGAGCCGACGCCACTTAACATTCTCCTAATTCAGCAATAGTTGCCACAAAATTCACTGCTGTGGGCAATAGGAAATCTAAAAACTGCTGCAGCAGGGGTGCTTTTCTGAGCTTGGCTAAAGTAGAAGAAACTTTGCATCTAAAAGACCTGGGCTTGATGCAGACACCGGGGCTCAAAAATTCGGCCGAATACGGGAGAGTACCCGCTGCGTACTCACCCGTATTCAGTCCCGAAGTGCCGGTTTCCTGCATGCACTGCACATGCGCGGGAAACCGGCACTTCCGGTATGGCGAAGGGGGCGGTTCCGAAGTGAACCGCGTGCGCACTAGAGGCTGCGCGCACGCAGCACACTTAGGTTTTTTTCAGGTTTCAACGCGAGGTTAAGTATGGAAGATTTTACACATGAAAAAAGGAGGCGTAAGACCCCCTTTTAACAAGGTAAGTAGTTAATTAAGTATTATTTTAAATTTTTTCAACAGGTTTTATCTTTTTTTTTAAGAGACTTTAAAGAAAGGTAAGTTTATTTTTTATAACTTGAAAAAATTTAAATTCTTTTTAAAAAAATTTAAATTTTTGTTTAAAGTGGTTAATTTATTTAACTATAGTTGTTTTATTAATGTAATGGTTTTTTTTTAAATTTATTTGAGGTTTAGCTGTTCTTTTGGGGGCAATTTGTATTCATAGATTTGACAGGTCTCCTGTCAAATCTATGAATGAAAGATAGTCTGCTGCCATTGGCTCTCCATGGCCCACGTGATCCCAGGGGTCGCATCGCACTAACTGCGCCCCTGGGACACGCAAGCACTGTGCGCCAGCACCAGGGAGAGGCCCAGGACCCGAAGTTCGTGTGGGCCCGAAACACAACGGCAGGCGCGGTAGGTAAGATCGCGCGCGATCCTTACCCCCGCGGCAAGCCTCCGAGTCAAATTTCTGGGCCCGGGTGTTCCATTTCCAAGCACTAGCATCGTTCACCTTGATGGTGGGTAAAAATATTAACGAAAAAGCAACACTGTGTTAAAAGCACAGGAAATGGATAATCATGATGTGTTTTATATCAGATAGCGAGTGAAGTCACTGCAGTAAATCAAAGTAAATGAAATATTTTGGGATTGCCTGCTCCTAAATCTGTATTATCTATTACAATGAAGGGGGACCCCACCTCTTGTGCAAACAGAAACTGGAGGATAATCAAGATGGCCCCAGTGTTCTTCTTAAAGCATATGAATACAGCAAATGCTTGACGTCGGGAGGAGGACAAACACAATACAAATAAATTGAACATAATCTTTTTGGGCTACGAGGTCCATTTATATCAAACGGGGAAAGATTGGGGTTAGCGGGATGTGCAACAAAGGCACTGTCTGACACAAAGCTTTGTCCTGCAAAAATCCCGACACATACCTGGCGTGCAACAAAATGGAAGTAACTGGAAACGGGTCTTTTGATTTTATCTCTCTCTTTCAACCTTAACAGCTTGACTGAGAACTGATTAAAATTAACTACAATTATGCCAAGTGGTGATGGTACTTCAGCTCGTAGAGCCGAAATACTCTATGCTATACTGGCAGGCTCATTATCCACCATTTAACAGAAACATTTTTCTTCTGCTACTGGGGATACAGGAGAGTGACTATTTTAAGAGCACAAACATGTGGAAAGATTGCACATTTTTCAACTACTGTACCTAAGAAAGAAAATCATCACAGCTCAGACAAACCCTATTCTCTTCATCCTTCATCCTATGATGAGAGATTGTGTAGAATGGGCCTATACTCTGGAGTTTAGAAGAATGAGCAGTGATCTCATTGAAACATACAAGATTCTGAAGGGGATTGACAGGGTAGATGCTGAGAGGTTGTTTCCCCTGGATGGAGTGTCTAGAACTAGGGGGCATAGTCTCAGGGTAAGGGGTAGGCCATTTAAGACTGAGATGAGGAGGAATTTCTTCACTCAGAGGGTTGTGAATCTTTGGAATTCTCTGCCCCAGAGAGCTGTGAATGCTGAGTCTTTGAGTATATTCAAGGCTGAGATAGATAGATTTTTGGGGGCAAAATTGGGTCACACCCCCTTTGGGGTGCTAACTTCGCCAGGACACTACTTTTAGCGCCCCGAAAAAGTTAACGCCCCCCCCCGGCCCGAAATTCACTGGTAGCGCCCCAAGAGGGAGGCAGGGCGCTACTGGAAGTGCCCCGCCTCCCTCTTGGGCGCTGCGAGTGAATATCGCGGCGCTACATGCCGCAGCACACGTCGCGCCGCAGTATTAAAGGGGAGGGGCCTAGCGCAGCGCTACCCGGGGCCCAGCTGGGCCACCAGGGATCGGAGTGCCGGCAGAAGAGCCCGGCACTCAAGTGAAATGCCGGGCTCACGGAGCACAGCTGGCACTCCGCGGGGGGGGCTGCACAGGAGGCCGGGGACGGCAGAGGGGGCGGGTGCTGGCAGGCGGCCAGCAACAAGAACGGCTACCCGGCACCTCCCCTTTAATTTGCGCCGCCCTGTCCGCAGGTAGGCACCCCCTGACCCTGTCGAACATAGCGTCCGTTGGTAAGTCAGGAGCACTACCGAAGATCGCGGCTGGGGCGCGAGCGGGGCGCTGACATCACCGGAGGCACAGCACCGCGAGGCGCTAACGGTTACCACCGCCGCTAACCTCCCACTGAATTTTGCGGGAGGCATTAACGACACCGCGCCCAGGCGCTAGTTGCTTTGTGCCCTGTTAGCGCCCTCTTAGGAGGCATAAATCAACCAAACTTTCCCCCCTGGACTCTAGGGGAATCAAGGGATATGGAGATCGGGCGGGAAAGTGGAGTTGAGGTCGATGATCAGCCGTGATCTTATTGAATGGTGGAGCAGGCTCGAGGGGCCGTGTGGCCTACTCCTGCTCTTATTTCTTATGTTCTTATGTTCATGTGCCCTATGCAATCCCGTTAATATTGAAATATACTTTTCCCAAATATGTATTCTCTATTAAGGACTCCCTTGTACATTTGAGCAAATAAACAGCATTCATTGTGAAATGAACCAGACATAGAATGACCTCCAATTGTGTGCATGATACAAACTATCATAGAAATACACCACACAGGCCATTGGTTTCAGATGCAGTGTGTTGTGGTTAGGACTCATCTGTACGTCCTCCATCCCCTCCCTCCAACAAAAAAAGCAACATCCTGCTCCTACTTGCACTGCTCGGCAGTGTAGAGAATTGTTATTCATCCAGAGCTCCTGGAGACTCAACCTGGTGTATGAACTTAGCTCTGTACCTGAACCAAGCCATACTACAGCAACTCAGTGCAATTTAACAAAATACTAATGATATTCACTGTAGCTAGGAGCATGTGATAAAACCTTAAATCAAAATGGTTACAGTAGGAAAACTGAAGCAGCCAAACATTAACATAAGGCTAATCTTTACAGTATAGAGCTGCTGTGAAACTAGGTCTCTGGTTCGATTATTGAACAGCGCCAAGTTGGATAATCTCAGCCTCCAGCATTTGGGGTCCTTTAATCTGCCTCAGCACTTGTGGGCTGGGAGTGGATGAGGCAGTGAAAAGGGAGCAGTCAAGAGCTTTCACCTCCCAACTGCACTCCAGTAACCCATTGGATAGTGTGAGTGCGTGTGGACATTCGGCAAGGACACCAGCCAAGCTCAGTGGGGTTGCCCTCTATGATCAACTAGCCGACTAACACTCACACATGAAGATGATGTATCAGAAGGCTGCCAGCAACTATACAGCCGTACCCCAATACAAGCCGGTGCCTTCAGAAGGATTCAGCGAGGCACCCAAACTGAATTAAATCCAACTAACTGACTCATCTTGTTTCAAATAAATATTTCATTTTATACACTATGCAATAAACACTTCATTCTTCTTCTTAGGCAGTCTCTCGGAACCGAGGATGACTTGCTTCCACATTAAAAATGAGTTCTCAGGTGACTGAGGAGTCCAATGCGGGACCTACAGTCTATCTCTCAGGTGGGGCAGACGGTGCTTGGGTTGACCTGCGCTCCTTGCGCTTGGCTTCCACTTGCTCCCGGCGAAGAGACTTGGTGTTCGGCGCCTTCCCGGATGCTTCTCCTCCACTTTGTGCGGTCTTGGGCCAGGGATTCCCAGGTGTCGGTGGGGATGTTGCACTTTTTCAAGGAGGCTTTGAGGGTGTCCTTGAAGCCTTTCCACCCGGGGCTCTCTTGCCGTGTCGGAGCTCTGAGTAGAGCGCTTGTTTTGGGAGTCTCGTATTGGGCATGCGGACGATGTGGCCCGTCCATCGGAGCTGATCGAGCGTGGTCAGAGCTTCGATGCTGGGGATGTTGGCCTGAGCAAGAACACTGATGTTGGTGCGCCTATCATGCCAATGGATTTGCAGGATCTTGCGGAGGCAGCGTTGGTGGTACCTCTCCAGTGCTTTGAGGTGCCTGCTGTACATGGTCCATGTCTCTGAAGCATACAGGAAGGCGGGTATCACTACTGCTCTGTAGACCATGAGCTTGGTGCCGGGTTTGAGGTCCTGGTCTTCAAACACTCTGTTCCTCAGGCGACCAAAGGCTGCACTGGCACACTGAAGGCAGTGTTGGACTTCGTCATTTCATCATATACACTATGCAATAAACATTTCATTATTACTTTCAGCACTAGTTTCAATAAGGCCTGAATGTAGTAACTGTGCTTGTAGGTGCTCATGCACATGTAAACATGGGTTCTTACATCAAGATAGTTTACTAAAATAAGTAACGGTCTGGTTACTTGCAGGATAATGCAGATCTTAATGTCACATGAATTAGTTCCAAGACCCTATTTTAAAAAAAGGACAAATATCTCTAATCGAAGATCTCTGATCCACTCAACAGGCAGAAACCATGCAGCACTGTAATGCTCTTTCAAAAGAAGGCTTGGAGAGGACTGCGCCACAAACCTCTTCACAGATGTAATCAATGCCATGCACATCTGCTCACCAGTTAATTCCCTACCCCTCTCTTTTCACCCGACCCTTCCCCTTCACCAGCATCACCACCCAAAATAATAGCCAAGGGTTGTCCACCAGGGACAAAAACTTAGGAGCTGGTTACCTACCCGTCATCTCAGTTGAATGATGAATATGCAGAGAAAAAGAAAAAAATGAACCAGTTTGTCATAAATAAATCATTTGGAAAGTTCCAGTGAAGAGCTTAACATTCAGAGAGCCAAGTACAAGCTTCTGGATCCCCATGCTACATTTGAGCCATTTACTGACAGTTGTTACCACATTATGGAGGCAGTTAATGTAGGGTGTGCCTGCACTATGGTCATGTTAGAGGCGTTTGTTCTATTTGGTTGGAATGGGGTTGGGCGCTAAATATTGGAGGTGGAAGGGGTCCAGCTAATCAGAACCTCTCTTTAAAAAAGTCACCCATTAGAGCGCTTCTATATTTATTTCTGTACTGGTTCTGGGAGAGTGGTGCTACACCAGCCTCTCCGTGCCACTCTCCCACCTTAAAATAGTGCCATGTAGACATGCAGCTGGTGGCAGCTTCTAGAATCCATGGGGAAAAAAGTGAGTCTTTGCTGCTGCCAGTGCAAAGGAAACTGGCAAATTTATCTTACTAACTGTAGCTCCAGCTAGATTGAGAGAAAACCTCACCTTCACCTGCCAGCTGTAATTTTTAGAATTAAAAAAGGTGTCTTAAGCCATGCACGCAGGTAGTAATATTTGAAAAAGGGAGAATTAATAAAAAAGGCAGGACCACAAGCAGGCAACACAGCAGCAAAATTATATGGTAGTCCTCGACTCTGCAGGCACTTAAACTGTCACGGCTCTCGGGGGGGAGAAAGGGGGAAGATAGGGTAGGACCTGTGGAAATTTGTCTCAAGAATTCATGATCTCAACCCACAGGAGACACATTTACAAATGACAAACAGGCCTCCACTTACCAGTTCAGCAGAATGATGAGGAAAGCCAAAATTCGCCAGTCACAACAGAAAGAGGCCAAATCAAAGAGACCATGTTCCCATTAGACGATTATGAGGAGCCGTAACCTAATGCCAGCTCTGTGACTGGCAACACTGGTTGTTTTAGTCTTTTGCCCACAGATGCTTTAAGCATGACTCTGGTTATGACCAATTCCCAGCTCTGGCAGCGCTCCTGAAAATTGTGAAATGGAGTTATTTCCCAAATGATCCAAAGTCTCCTATTAAAACAAACACAGTATATTACAGGCCTTCATCAATTATTGACCACTATCCACACTGTCCCCTCTGGCACAATTCACCATCAATAATAATTAGCTCAAGGCACAACCAATCATGTTCAAACTTAATGAATTCTGCTAGCAAAAAATAATACAATAATTCTGTCAAACAGGAATGCCCATTCTCACAACCCGAGTTAAAAAACTCAACTTTTATTCTGCTGCCTTCCATTGAATTCAGTTGTCAATTCAAAAAGGGCATAAATACTGTTTCATACATAAAATGGATTATCAGACCGAAACAATACTAAAGCGGGCTTTGCTCGACACGCTCCAGATTTGAATGGTGAACACGAGCCATTAATAGTCAGAGGTTGGTAATAACAAATCTGGTACGCCTCCCATCTCAGAGGAGATTCAGACCAGTCAGTTCCTACTCCACAGCCACAACTCTTTGTGCTTTCTTCCAGGTTTCTGCCAGACCACACAGACAACTTTGGGAATCAAATCAGTCATTTTATGCAAAAACACACACAACCCAAGTAAGTCTGCCGACTACTGCGGAACTGTAGTTTAAAATAAGCCGCTGGAAGTGCACAGCCGGTGTGTCAGCTGCCTCCTCGGCACCTGGGCTCGTTCCCCAGTTCCCAAAGCACAGGTCCCATGCAGCCGGCTCCATGATGAACGTAAAACTGCTGAGACTCACGAAGAGAAGCCCGTCGGAAAGACTTGCTTTCACTCGCTCTTCCAAGCTGCTGATTTTTTTTTTTAAAGCGAGTCCTGGTCGCTTCTACATTTGACTTGCAGCCAGCTGCACGTGACCCCGGCTTGCGGGAACAGGCAGCACCAGCACAGGCTTCACACAATGGGAAAAACAACTTGTATACTCGCTGCCGCAGCAGACAGCACATCAGATCGTGGAGCTTCACATTTCGCAGGAACATAAATTAAATGAATGCATTAACTTTGCACGATTTTCTAGTCTTCAACACACCAGAGATTTTTGTGGTGAGGTGGTTACTTATTAAGAGTGAAAGTACAAATTTTTCAGAAAACCCCACTAGCCTTTTAAAAATTAAATCCTACTCTATTATAGTCCACATTGTTGGATTTCTTCCCCCCCCCACACAAAGAAAACACAAGTCAGGATTTTTACACAATAGTCATGGACATTGTGCCAAGTTAAACACTTTGGGATTGGTTCTATTCTTAGTTACCGCAAAAAGAATTAAATTGCAGGAAAACCCAATATTATCTAGCACTAAAAATACACATTAGCAGCTAAGTGAGAATATAGTCATTTGCTTTTCCAAGCATTTAGGGGAGAGCAAGAGTCACAGGGCAGTATAGTGACCATGTACTGATTTTATTGCCACACAAATTTTATGGCATGTTAAACCCCACAGGAGGACCTCTCCAGGTTACAAGAATTCCTTATAGCATGAACAATTTGAGGGTGGGAAAAATAAAATCGTAACAATTAAAATGTTCTAACAGAATAAATTGCATATACTGTTCAAGTGCAGTCATGTTTTAAATCAGTCTCCAGAACTAATGTTCTCATGATTATATTTTTCTTAAATGTAGCATTCTATTTTACCTCTGCGGTTAAAGCAGACTGGACAGAGAGCACCGTATCACAGATCGACAGGACATAGGTTTAAGCCTAAATACCACACATATTCTCTATGTGCAGGGATTACTCTTTCAGTCACCATAACAGAAAAGTGCACCTTAGAGTAACTCGGATACGTCTATAGCCGCTTTTATAATGTGGCCACATTAACATAGACCTGCAAGAAATATTTTTAGACTGATAGCAAGGAGGACTGGTTTTCCACTTAATCTCCCTGGCTACCACCAGCCTTATTGGGGCAGTGGCAGCAACAATGTCCTTCTTGGAGAACGGCTCAATTAGCCGATTCTCTCGAGACATAAACTATAATGTAAAAGCAGCTCATGTGTGTCACAAGCAGATGGTTTCAAGCTTCGGCATCTTCAAAGATTCTGCTGCGCCTAGTTTTTGGGACAACACACATTATTGACCCTTATACAGTATCTTATGCAGCCTCCCAGTGACTGGCCTGGCAATGCTGATGTATAGCTTAAACACAAGGTACGTATGACATATGAGGAGGCGCAGGGAATAATATGGATGGAAGAAAAAAGGTGGAGTGACAAGATGGGGGATTTTTTTTTTTTACAATTCTAGGTTATTATTCAGCTATCTAGGTTTCATCTTAATACTGAACACCCCCCCCTGGATGTACGAGAAGTCTGCATAAACTTAACTACAATGCCAGTTAATTGAATGAGAGGAAATTTAAAAAAATCTTCTTCCCCAACCCCATTTTGATATCAATATATTCCAGAGCAGTGAATTGAACCCAGCTCAACAAGAAAACAACTTCCTCCCAATGGAAGGTCAGTTTTTCCATTAGAGATCACACACACACTTCAAAATAGTCTGCCTAAGAAGAGAAGATTTCAAAATAGTCTGGGTTGCGTTACTGGAGGCTGCTCTCCGGGCAGAATTCTATGCCTTCCCACAAAAAGGTGTGCACAGCGTTCTAAAGAGTCAATAAATCATTGCTCTTCAATTTATTTATGGATACGCTTCTCTGCCTGACTAATAAAATGATTAGTCACTTATGACTGATGAGTTACTGAATATCAAAAGCGTCAGATTAGATCCGTACCTCATAACAAACCCAGACATGTTTAGAGGGTTTCCAGTTACCAACACACGCCATAGCATATCTTCTTATGGCAAGATATTTTTGGCATCCAGCAAGAAACCGAGTGATAAAATGAGTACCTAATTTACAGGACTGAGCTACTTTTGAAAGTAGCCCTGCAACTTAAGTTTTCAGCCCCTTACTGATCAGATTGTTTTTCTCCTCACCTTCCCCTACCCGAAGGCTGTGCACTGATGCTGCAGTATAGCCCCATGAACAGTGATGGTCCCCCGTCATTCCCAAATGGCAGTTTTGTGCAAGCCTGGAGCAGTCAATGGGCTATTGAACCTTGGGCATATCTCTGTAGGTGCAATCCCGTCTTCACCTAATGTCCACACCCATATATTTCCAGATACCAATCGGGATATTGAAGCCAATTGTCGTGCCCCAGCAGAAATTGGCTAACTCACCAACACTCAGTACGCCGCCATACAGTGCCATTTGCCCAGTAACCGATTAGGGAGTCTTTAACAGTTTTATTTATAGTCTCATGGGCAGTTTCAGCCGCAGAAAGAAAATGCAAGCCTGAAAAATAAATCTGGTGCCAGTATGGGGATTGTTTTTTCCTGAAGAAAATGGGGGTGGTGAATGTGTCGAACAGGCTGGGCGAGGAAGCAGTGGCAGTAAACAGTGTGCAAAAGTGCACAGGAGAATTGGACAGAGGTTTGAGGGAGCGGCCAATTGAGATGTACTGTATTCGTTTCGGAGACCAGCCAGATGGATGACTGAGTCTTCCATCCTGTACTTTTGTGGTCTTAGCAAGTCCTACATGCAAGCTCTAAAATGCAAATTGATGCATCCACCAATCTGCAATAAATTTTAAACACTTCCAGTGGAAGCTCATAATTGGCACTGCATTACCAGGAGCAGCAGGACTGGGGCAGTCAGGCCAGTGGCAGTGTCTGTGTGTTTTGGTCAACACTGACTGTTTTTGTCACCAGCAGTGGAGGGGGATTGGGACAGGGGAGAAAAGGGGTGAGAGAGAGTGTCCAGGAGATTCTGGGTAAATGCTCATGTTACCTAAAATGAACCATGCAAATCAGGTGGGAGCAGAAGAATAAATCAGCCATGTTCTTGCTCATGATCACAGGTCAGCATCCCCTGCTAGAAAAAATATCTACTGGTACCAGTTGAGGACAGGAGGCAGCTCCACTCCAACACATACCTCCCCTAATTAGCCTGCCAATAATCACCCTATGGGCTCACACAAAGACTGACCACTTGGGTGAAGTACAGCAGGGCTGCTGGCACCTGTGGCGCTGCACCCCTGCAAGTCAGTGCCTTCAGGAGAGGACAGAGGAAAACATTGGGCTTATGATATGAGATTGCTGAAAACCTGGCCGCAAAACGAGTGTTCACTTTTTTTGGTCTCATCATTTATAGTAAAAAGCAGGAGCTGAATCATATGCTCTGTACTATTTAGGACATGAGTACGAGCTGCTGTTTACCAAGACAGAAACTCAACTTCCAGCCTTAATTAATTATGAAACCGATGAGTTACCTTGAAAATTCTTTGAAAGTTGGGCAATGCTTTTTTTTTTATATAGCCACACCTATTCTGTCAAACCAAACCAACATACTGCAAGTGAAGCAACCTTCCGGAACCCGTCTTCATCTCTTGAAAAAGCCCACTCAACTCACTTCTCTAATTACAGTACATGATCATTTATTTCATTGCTGTTTGTGGGATCTTGCTGTGCATAACTTGGCAGCCATGCTGCCCTATTTTACAACAGTGTCTATTCTTTCAAAAAGTAATTCATTCCTGTGAAGCCCTTTGAGACCTTTTGAGGTTGTGAAAGACTCCACAAAAACACAAGCTCTTTTTCTATCTTTACAACTCTCCCAATTCTCCCACCATGGCTTAGCATACTTCCTTCATTCTTTTTCTGTTTTTTTCTCAATCCTCTAAAGCACAGAGTTATTTTCTACATTAAAGGCACTTGTGGCAGATGGAGTTTAATGTGGGTAAGTGTGAGGTCATTCACTTTGGACCCAAGGAAAATAGACCTGTGCATTTTCTAAATGGTGAGAAGCTAGGAACTATGGAGGAGCAGAGAGATTTTGGGGTCCTAATACAAAAATCACTGAAAGCTGGTGGGCAGGTACAAAAAAATAATTAAAAAGGCTAATGGAATGTTGGCCTTTATCTCAAGAGGGCTGGAATATAAAGGAGTGGATATTACGTTAGTTATATAAAACTCTGGTCAGACGCAATTCAGAGCACTGCATTCAGTTCTGGGCACCGCACCTCAGGAAGGATATATTGGCCTTGGAGGGGATTCAGGGCAGTTTCACCAGAATACTGGGGCTAAAAGGGTTAAATTATGAGGACAAGTTGCATAGACTATGCTTGTATTTACTTGAGTGTAGAAGATTGAGGGCGATCTAACTGAGGTGGTTAAGATGATTAAAGGATTTAATAGGGTGGATAGAGAATAACTATTTGCTCTGATGTCGAGTCCAGAACAAGGGGGCATAAGTGTAAAATTTAGAGCCAGGCCGTTCAGTAGTGATGTCAGGAAACACTTCACACAAAGGTAGTGGAAATCTGGTACTCTCTCCCCCAAAAAGCTGTTGAGGCTAGATCAATTGAAAATTTCAAACCGGAGAGTGATAGATTTTTGTTAGACGAGGGTATTAAGGGTTACGAAACCAAGGCAGGTAATGGAGTTGAGATTCAGATCAGCCATAATCTGATTGAATGGTGCAACAGGCTCGAGTGGCCGAATGGCCTACTCCTGTTCCTATCTAAATGCAAATTGTTACACACTCATAAGCACACACAATGCCTCACAGCCCTTCCCTCAACTCAGTCCAGCAGACACAGACAGGAGCTGGTTGGGGGCTGCATGCTATGTGAAAGACATATTCCATTCAAAACTAAAAAATGAAGGGGAGTGCATTTAATACTGAGAAAGACTGCAACAAAATACAAGATGATGTTAACAAAATTGCAAATTAATTTCAATATAGATAAGTGTGAGGTGGTGTATTTTGGTAGGAGAAATAAGGAGGCCTCATATTCCTTGGAAAATAAGAGTTTGAATGGGGTAGAGGAACAAAGATCTGGGGGGGTACAGATTCACAAATCATTAAAAAGTAGCAATGCAGATTAACAAGGCCATAAGAAATGTAAACAAAACACTGGAGTTCTTTTCTCGAGGAATAGAATTGAAAAGCAGAAAAGTCATGTTAAACTTGTATAGAACCTTGGTTAGCTCACACTTAGAATACAGTGCACAGTTCTGGTCTCCATATTACAAAAAAAGTATATAAAGGCACCAGAGAAGGTGCAAAAAACAATTACAGGGATGATACCAGACCTGAGAGGGTATAACTATCAAGAAAGACTAAACCGGCTGGGGCTCTTTTCTCTAGAAAAGAGAAGGCAGAGATTTGACCTGATGGAGGATCTAAAATTATGAAGGTTTGATAGAGTAGACGTAGAGAAAATGTTTCCCCTTATGGGGATCCAAAACTAGAAGTCA
Organism: Squalus acanthias; assembly: GCA_030390025.1. NCBI lineage: Eukaryota > Metazoa > Chordata > Chondrichthyes > Squaliformes > Squalidae > Squalus > Squalus acanthias. Next base: position 83,792,929 of record CM059425.1, on the reverse strand, counting down.
TAAACATAAGATCATCACTAATAAATCCAATAAGGAATTCAGGAGAGACTTCATTACACAGAGTGGTTAGAATGTGGAACTCGTTCCCACGGAGTAGTTGAGGCGAATAGCATAAAAGCATTTCAGGGGAAGCTAGTTAAGTACACGAGGGAGGAAGGAATAGAAGGATATGCTGATAGGGTTAGGGCGGGAAGAGGTTTGTGTGGAGCAGAAACACCGCATAGACCAGTTGGGTCAAATGGCCTGTTCCTGTGCTATAAATTCTATGTACTATTAGTGCAGGTCCAAAGACCAAAACTACCTTCCCTAAAATAGTCTCCTCACCAGGGCAATTTTACTGGTTAGTGACAGGAATAAGACTTGCAGATGAGATATTAATTCCATGGCACTGTTCAAAGAAACATTCTCCCAGTTCCCACTACCATCAAAAAACAGAATAACTGTTCACACATATGCTGCTTTAAAATCTTCCTGTGCACAATTGGCAGACACGTTTGCCTACATAACGGTGACTAAAGTTCAAAAGCAATTCATTGACTGGAAAGTACTAGATATCCTGGAGGATGTGATGATGCATTTTATAAATGCAAACTCTTTGTTTCTGAAGATGCCATTAGGATTGCAACACCTTACTTCCATGATTGTCCTCTTGATAATCTGAGTGATACGTGGAGAATGTTACAGAAGAATGGAATTCTATCTGTTTCCTCTACCCATTTGTGGTTTAGGTTGCAGCACTGCCACTTTGGCATTGGTGCAAAGTGGTTTTGAGTGGACACCAACTGTTCTGTTTGAGTTTGCATCAAGTGCAGTATAAAGCCAGCCTTCAGTCACTTTACTCCTCTGTCAATAGTACTGCAAGGTTTCAAGATAAGTTTACATTGCATCATGTGCATATACCAAATACAGCAATCTGGGATGCCATTGGGTTAAATGTCTGAGATGGTAATTGGTCGATAGCGGGTTACAAAAAAGTATTCCAGTTCAGCAGTTCTGCCACCATCGAGAAAGACCGTTAATTAATGTCGGACACCGAGCTGTTTATTATATATGCAAGGTATACAAGCACTATGCAACAGGCACCCCAAGTGTAGCAGAGGCATTGAAAAATTAGTGAAAGGGTAGTAAAGTGTCATGGAACCAACCCGGGAACAGGTTATTTTAGATCTTGTATTGTGTAATGAGTCAGGGTTAATTAGCAATCTCATAGTAAAGGATCCTCTGGGGCAGAGTGATCATAATATGATAGAATTTCACATTAATTTTGAGAGTGACTTGCCTAAGTCTGAAACTAGAGTCTTAAACTTAAATAAAGCCAATTACATAGGTATGAGGGGCGAGTTGGCTAAGGAAGATTGGAAAAATAGACTAAAAGATATGGTGGTAGATAAGCAGTGGCTAGCATTTAAAGAAATATTTCATAATTCTCAACAAAAATACATTCCATTGAGAAGCAAAAACTCCACGGGAAAAGTGATCCAACCGTGGTTAACTAAAGAAGTTAAGGATAGCATTAGATTGAAAGAAGAAGCTTGTAATGTTGCAAAGAATAATAGTAAGCCTGAGGATTGGGAGAGTTTCAGAAACCAGCAAAGCTTGACCAAAAAATTGAAAAAAAAAGGAAAAAAATTGAATGAGAGAAAACTAGCAAGAAATATAAAAGCAGATTGTAAGAGTTTCTACAAGTATGTCAAAAGGAAAAGAGTAGCAAAGGTAAACGTTGGTCCCGTAGAGGCTGAGACAGGAGAAATTATTATGGGGAATAAGGAAATGGCAGAAACGTTAAACAAATATTTTGTATCAGTCTTCACAGTAGAAGACACAAAGCATACCAAAAATGGTGGGGGAACCAAGGGTCTAATGAGGGTGAGGAACTTAACGTAATTAATATAAGTAGAGAAAAAGTACTAGAGAAACTAATGGGACTAAAAGCCGACAAATCCCCTGGACCTGACAGCCTATATCCCAAGGTTCTAAAAGAGGTGGCTGAAGAGATAGTGGATGCATGGTTTTGATCTTCCAAAATTCCCTAGATTCTGGAATGGTCCCAGCGGAGTGGAAGGTCGCAAATCTATTCAAGAAAGGAGGGAGAGAAAAAAAAAAACAGGGAACTACAGGCCAGTTAGCCTGACATCAGTCGTCGGGAAAATGCTGGAATCCATTGTTAAGGAAGTTGTATCAAGTCACTTAGAAAATCATAACGTGATTAGGCAGAGTCAACATGGTTTTATGAAAGGGAAATCATGATTGACAAATTTATTAGAGTTTTTTTGACGATGTAACTAGCAGGATAGATAAAGGGGAACCAGTGGATGTAGTATATTTGGATTTCCAAAAGGCATTCGATAAAGTGCCACATAAAAGGTTATTACACAAGATTAGGGCTCATGGGGTTGAGGGTAATATAGTAGCATGGATAGAGGATTGGTTAACGGACAGAAAACAGAGAGTAGGGATAAATGGATTTTTTCAGGTTGGCAGGCTGTAACCAGTGGGGTGCCGCAAGGATCAGTGTTGGGGCCTCAGCTATTTACAATCTATATTAATGACCGAGATGAAGGGACCGAGTGTAATGTATCCAAGTTTGCTGGTGATTCAAAGTTAGGTGGGACAGTAAGCTGTAAGGAGTACACAAAGAGTCTGCAAAGGGATATAGATAGACTAAGGGAGTGGGCAGTAAGGTGGCAGATGGAGTATAATGTAGGGAAATGTGAGGTTATTCACTTTGATAGGAAGAATAGAAAAACAGAATATTTTTAAATGGGGAGAAACTTTCAAATGTTGGTGTTGAGAGATTTGGGTGTCCTCATGCAAGAGACAGAAAGCTAGCATGCAGGTACAGCAAGCAATAAGGAAGGCAAATGGCATATTGCCCTTTATTGCAAGGGGGTTGGAGTATAAGAGTAAGGAAGTCTTGCTACAATTGTACAGGGCCTTGGTGAGACCACACCTGGAGTACTGTGCAGAGTTTTGATCTCCTTATCTAAGGAAGGATATACTTGCCTTGGAGGCAGTGCAACAAAGGTTCACTAGATTGATTCCTGGGATGAGAGGGCTGTCCTATGATGAGAGGTTGTGTAGAATGGGCCTATACTCTCTGGAGTTCAGAAGAATGAGAGGTGATCTCATTGAAATATACAAGATTCTGAAGGGAATTGACAGGGTAAATGCTGAGAGGTTGTTTCCCCTGGCTGGAGTGTCTAGAACTAGGGGGCATAGTCTCAGGATAAGAGGTAGGCCATTTAAGACTGAGATTAGGAGGAATGTCTTCACTCAGATGGTTGTGAATATTTGGAATTCTCTGCCCCAGAGGGCTGTGAATGCTGAGTCTTCGAGTATATTCAAGGCTGAGCTGGATAGATTTTTGGACTCTAAGGGAATCAAGGGATATGGAGATCGGGTGGGAAAGTGGAGTTGAGGTCCATGATCAGCCATGATCTTGTTGAACGGTGGAGCAGGCTCGAGGGGCCATATGGCCTACTCCTGCTCTTATTTCTTATGTTCTAAACAGGACAGAAGCATAGTAGGTACAAGTCTAGTTACAAAGAGCAGACCGAAAAACACCTACACCACCTGTCAGAAACTGAAGAGCACTGTAAAGTGGTTTATGTGGGACATAAACCTCATTTGGATTCATCACTATGGTAATGAGGTCACTCACAAGAGAGAGAAATGTAATGGGTATACATTTTCCCATCAGAGATGATACATGGTACGCTTTGTAATAAACTACAATTACTCTTGTCATTTGGCAGGACACACTTAGAACCAGTGGAGTCTATCGAATCAGTACTTGTGATCCATAAAAGCAGCCTCATAAAGGCAGACTTATTTTTAAAGTCAAAATTCTACAATCCTTATTCTATAAACACTGCAGAACATTCTGCAGTAACCAAAATGTTCCGAATGAAATTCAAAATAAATAGTTATCACCAGAGTAAAAATTTAACATTTGGCTCGCTCAGTAATGTGCACAGGGATGCAATATAACAATAAAACACATACATACCACACCCTGCCAAGCCTAAAAAAGTTAATAGGTTTGATAGTCCTGCGGTCAAAATAATTTTTACAAAATTATAAAAATCCTATACATAAACAAGAGAGAAGAGAGAGAAGCATGCTCTATACCACCCACCCCACCACACTTCACTGAAAACCCCTGCCCCCGCACCACCCCACCCCGGCGCAACCAGTGACATCTCAAATCGGGACTGTTGCCCTCCGTGTGCTGCTCTTGTTGAATTTTGCATGTGTTGCCGATGATCCACTAAATAGATCTCTGAAGTAAAATTAGTCTATCCCAAACAATGCCAGACAGAAAAGTGGAGCGCACACTAGCTTGGTTGAAACTCCAACAATGGGAAACTTCTGCATTTCACTTCATGTTTATTAATTACCCCTGGTCGTGAATGCTTTCCATTATTTTGATAAGACAATCAAATCGTTGGAGACCACCACAACAGAATGCTCAAAAGAAACATCCAAAGCTCTAAAACAGCAGAGATGATTGCCGTTTGACAATGGGAAACTTACAGCTCTTTTGACAAGGTTACTTTACAAAAAGTCATTAAAAATTAACATTCAACTGAGCATTCACAACTAATTTGCAAAATTCAGCAAAGCAGATTTCATTGCTTTATCTCCAGCAGGGATCAGAGGGAATTGAAGTCACTACGCTCCTCACCTTGATACCACAACTGATCCACTAACCGAGGTTACGCAAGATTCTCTTTCAGGCGGCTTCACCAATATCAAATTGATTCCTCGTGAAAGAGGTAGTTACGCTGGTCATTTGGCATCAGTCTGATTGAAAAGATCACACCACGTAGATTCTGACTGCACGGTGTAGCTGGACACACCACGTAGATTCTGACTGCACGGTGTAGCTGGACACACCACGTAGATTCTGACTGCACGGTGTAGCTGGACACCACCTCACCACTAACTCCTGCACAGATTTCATTTTGAACTATTGAATTACTGGGTACACAAGCAAGCAGGTATGATAGACTAAATTTTGACAGAACTGAGCGTGTTTGGGAAAAAAAATAATTTGGTTTGTGCTCTTATCCAGTGTCACTAAGAATACCTGGAGTTCTGAGCTGCTACAAAGGCTGGTTTATCTAGATGAAAACCACATGGGAAAAATAACGTGAAAAAAAAATTACCTTTTAAAATCTGTCAATATCCCAAATCTTACATACATGAAGAACTAATTGTTCTAATATTGGAAGCTCAAAATAAGAGACTGTACAACATCACAAATCTATATCAATAAAGGCCGAAAAAGATACGTATTAAAAAAGGTTTCCTACAAACCTGGAAAACATTGCATGGCCTGGAGAATGTCAAACTGTGAAAATAAATCTGAGTGTTAGATTGCTTTTTCCACTAACCTGGGAATAGGTTTGGGAAGGAAGTACCTTTGAAGTCTTTTACAACAGTCATATACAACAGTCATATAGTCAACCCTTGTTAATGACCTCATATTTTACCTTCTATCATCTGAAGGATGAGCTCATTTCTCTAGTGCAGGTTACACCACTAGCAACTTGCATCACACTCTATTTTCTTTACAAACTCTCTAAATATAGTGCCAGAGAGGGAAAACCAGGAGAAACATGTTAACCAAATTGCTATGGAACATAGGAACAGGCCATTCAGCTCCCCGGGCCTGCTCCACCATTCAATTAGATCATGGCTGATCTGCATCTCAACTCCATTTTCCCACCTTCACTCCACATCACTCTCAACTCACATCTCTGTCCAACAACTGACCAAAGAATCAAAAGACCAGCCATCTTGTTGAAGATTACCTGCTGTATTGATCAATATATTTTCTATATGTATATAGATTGCATGCAGGTTATTAATAAAGGAGAGCTGCCGAGAACTTCAGACCTGCCAAGTATCAGTCATTCGGAAAGAAGATCACTCACTCTGGTTTTAACAACTTGTATTTTAAAATGTGGCATTGATAACTCAAACATAAATTTAGCTCTAGCAGGGCCACCAGTGGGATTGGTCACCCCAGGCTTGGGAGAGAAAAGAATGAGAGATTGGTCACTCCTGATACCTATTTAGTGCAGAGACATTGGATAAGGACTGGGGGTGACCGAGCAATGAGTGACCCCAGGATAAGCTGACTTTTTTTTTTTAAATTCATTCACGGGATGTGGGCGTCACTGGCAAAGGCCAGCATTTATTGCCCATCCCTAATTGCCCCTTGAGAAGGTGGTGGTGAGCCACCTTCTTGACAACAGAGTGACTTGCTAGGCAATTTCAGAGGGGCAGTTAAGATTCAACCACATTACTGTGGGTCTGGAGTCACATAGGCCAGACCAGGTAAGGACGGCAGGTTTCCTTCACATTAGTGAACCAGATGGGTTTTTATGACAATCTAGTAGTTTCATGGTCACCATTACTGACACTAGCTTTTTATTCCAGATTTATGTAAATAACTGAATTTAAATTCCCCAGCTGCCGTGGTGGGATTTGAACTCATGTCTCCGGATCATTATGCCAGGCCTCTGGATTACTAGTCCAGTAACAAAAGCACTATGCCACCGTTTCCCTGCTTTCGGGGCTTACAGTGGGCACCTGGCTGAATTACAAGAGGACTTTTAGCACTTGTGCAATTGCACCCCCCACACAAGTCATCAACTTTAGGAAGTAGGACGAAAAAACTAAAGGAAAAGAAACACAGATACAAGCAGATTTGTAATCGGTGTCACTTTTGCTGGCAGTTAAATGCCACTCCTAACATTTTCTTGATGTTGATTGAAGTTTCTTCAGTCAATAGAAAGGAGATTATGCCAGCAACCCCAACACTGCAGCATACAACAGTAAAACAGTGACACACCTTCAGAATGTAAAGGTACAACTGGAACAGAAGATTATGGGGATTTTATCAAAAAAAAATTAAATCATGAAAGGCTTTGTGAGGATAAATAGGGAAAAAAGATTGTTCGTTTTGTTTTAATCCAGAGTTTGTGCCCCCCTTGTTACGGATTTGGAAACCAGTTGAAACAAAGGGAAAGTTTGAGGGACGTTACACAGTTATTAGAATATGAAAGACTTTACCACAGTGGCTATTAAGGCAGAGGTTATAACATGATTTAAAAGAGAATTGAATAAATATTTGAAAAGGAAGGATATAAAAGGATTATAGTCGGCTGTTTCAACTAAAGACCTAGCCCCAGCACAATGATGGGCCAAGTAACTCCCTCCCTCCCCGTGCTCCAAATGTCTTGAATTCATCAAATTATAGTTTGCTAATGTTGAGGTTTTATTCTCCTGTGGTATGCTGCTTTTTAAAGAGATGAAGCTTCTCATAAACCATCATATTTGTGGTTTGGAGATGACATTTGGTTAAAATAAAAAGCCAGACTTAATGGCTACCCACGTCTTGAAGATGTAACAGAAGGATGAACAGGAGCATATTCTCTATAATGCATGGTAACAATCACGGACAAAACTGAGAACATCATACCCTTCATGGGTTAACTATACCATGCACAGGGGACATCCCGATCCTTTCTTCAGATTATGAAAGTGATACACCAAGAAATGGACAGAATTTTGTGATAAACATTTAAAATCATTCTGCTCCACTTTTAGGATAACACGAGAAACAGGATCTGTATATTAATTCAAACTCAACAAGAGCACGTCTAAAATCGCTGAACTACCACTAAGAAGCAATGTAGTAGTCTTTCAACGGAACACTTTCCAGTGCTGCATCTCACCTTACCAATAGAGAAGCCATTTTAAAACAGAGCTTGCATTGGAAGGGACCAACCCTAATTCTGAACATACACAGGTTTTTTTATTAACTAATTCTGCCCTCTTCAGCATCCCTGATTATAATCGCCCCACCAGTGATGGCCGTGCCTTCTGTTGCCTAGGCCCTAAGCTCTGGAATTCCCTGCCTAAACCTCGCCGCCTCGCTAACTCTCTTTCCTCCTTTAAGACGCTCCTTAAAACCTACCTCTTTGACCAAGCTTTTGGTCACCTGCCCCAATTTATCCTTATGTGGCTCAGTGTCAAATTTTGTGTCTTAAAATACTCCTGTGCAGCGCCTTGGGACATTTTATTACCTTAAAGGCGCTATATAAATACAAGTTGTTGTTGTTGTAGTATGCAAAGATGTATAGTATTGAAAGGTAAAAAGCTTCAGTAATTTGAAGGTGTGTGTGTGTGTGTGTGTATACACAATATGGATCTCACAATATTAGGGACAATCTAACAATGCAGCAGCGACTACACTTCAAAAGCACTTCATTGGCTGTAAAGCGCTTTGGGAAGTCCTGAGGTCACAAAAGGCGTTATACAAGTGCAAGTTCCTTTCTTTTAAGTGCTTGTCTGAGGCCCTGGCTATTCATGAAGTCCATAACCATATATGTTTGGTATATTGAGGTTACAGATACCCAAAAAGGATTAGAAACTAGTAATCTAACCTCAAAACATGGTCAGTGCTCTTTTGGTTTCTTGCTCCCTTATTCCTAAATTTGCAAAATGCCATCTATATGCTATACCTATACCCTCAGTGTTAAGTCCTCTACTCTGGAAACTCATTCTTTTCCAGGACTTCTGAAAAAAGTAGAACTCTTATTGTCACAATTTTCCCTTCCTATGTCACAATTTTCCCTTCCTATCTACATACATTTGAGAAACACCCTAGTCACTACTTGCTGATTAACCTCACCTGCACGCTTTTCAGCTTTGGTGCCATCTAGCACGACAGGCCTTGTTCCTGCAACTAAGCTTCCAGATTCTAGGGCGGTCCCAGTGGATTGAAAGGTAGAAAATGTAACCCCACTATTCAAGAAAGGAGGGAGAGAGAAAACAGGGAACTATAGGCCAGTTAGCCTGACATCAGTTGTCGGGAAAATGCTGGAATCTATTATTAAGGAAGTGGTAACAGGGCATTTAGAAAATCATAATATTAGGCAGAGTCAACACGGTTTTATGAAAGGTAAATCATGTTTGACAAATTTTTTTTATTTTTTTTTTAAAATGGATGTAACTAGCAGGGTAGATAAAGGGGAACCAGTGGATGTAGTATATTTGGATTTCCAAAAGGCATTCGATAAGGTGCCACATAAAAGGTTGTTACGCAAGACAAGTACTTATGGGGTTGGGGGTAATATATTAGCATGGACTGAGGATTGGTTAATGGACAGAAAAGAGAGAGTAGGAATAAAATGGGTCATTTTCCAGTTGGCAGGCTGTAACTCGCGGGATGCCGCAAGGATCAGTGCTTGGGCCTCAGCTATTTACAATTTATATTATGACTTAGATGAAGGGATCAAGTGTAATGTATCCAAGTTTGCTGACGATACAAAGCTAGGTGGGAAGGTATGGTGGCAGATGGAGTATAATGTGGGGAAATGTGAAGTCATTCACTTTGGTAGGAAGAATAGAAAAACAGAATTTTTTTTTTTAAATGGTGAGAAACTATTAAATGTTGGTGCTCAGAGATTTAGGTATCCTCGTATAAGATACACAGAAAGTTAGCATGCGGGTACAGCAAGCAATTAGGAAGGCAAATGGCATGTTGGCCTTTATTGCAAGGGGGTTGGAGCACAAGAGTAAGGAAGTCTTACTACAATTGTACAGGGCTTTGGTGAGACCACACCTGGAGTACTGTACACAGTTTTGGTCTCCTTATCGGAGGAAGGATATACTTGCCTTCGAGGCGGTACAACAAAGGTTCACTAGGTTGATTCCTGGGATGAGAGGGTTGTCCTATGAGGAGAGATTGAGCAGATTGGGTCTACTCTCTCTGAAGTTTAGAAGAATGAAAGGTAATCTAATTGAAACATAAGATTCTGAGGGGGATTGACAGGGTAGATGCTGAGAGGTTGTTTCCCCTGACTGGAGTGTCCTGATAAATGGTCATCCATTTAAGACCGAGATGAGGAGGAATTTCTTCACTCAGAGGGTTGTGAATCTTCGGAATACTCTACCCCAAAGGGCTGTGGATGCTGAATCGTATATTCAAGGCTGAGATCGATAGATTTTTGGACTCTAGGGAAATCAAGGGATATGGAGATCAGGCGGGAAAGTGGAGTTGCGGTCAAAGATCAGCCCCGATCTTATTGAATGGCAGAGCAAAGTCGAGGGGCCATATGGCCTACTCCTGCTCCTAATTCTTATGTTTATGTTCTTAACAATTCAAAAAGAAACAAAGCTACAAGAGAAAAGCTTCAGCGGTTTACATTATTTATTAGCGCTTTTAGAACATTGCCCATACTGCTGCTGGCAGCCAACATGCCTTGCCACCACCGTTTCTCCCCTCTTGTTCAGGTGGAGAGGATGACCAGACAACCTGCTTCAGAGAATGATACAGCACAGGAGGAGGCCATTCGTTGCATTATGCCGGCTCTTTGAAAGAGCTATCCAATTCGTCCCACTCCCCTGCCCTTTCCCCATGGCCATGCAAATTTTAGGCACTCTAACCAGCTGATCAGAGGTGCATTAGACCATCCCAAGATAAATCGCTCCAATTATTTTTCCTCTCATGGATACAGACCCCGCCCTTCGAGAGAGAGCAGAGACCAGGAACTTGCAATGTACAGCAACAAGCCACAGCCTACGTCACTGGAGGCTAGATACATTGCAATAGCAGGATTTTAAAACAAGGTTTTATTACACAATGATTTACCAGGGTTTACCTATACAGAGTACATTACTCTGATGCTATAACATCCAGTTTCAGAACATCATGAACCTCCCACAGATCTCACACAATTTTCCTTTTGTCATTTTTTAAGCTTTTATTCACGTGCGTAATCAAACTGGTATCCCACAGGCGAGCACCACATATTCTCTCTCTATCTGCACTGCTGCAGGTTGATTCATTTTCCTCTTTTCATTGTTGTTCTTTCAACTCTGCAACTATTTTGTAAACATATTACTTGGTTGCAGTAGCTGTGCGTTAATAGTTTGCAAACCATTGTGCACGCCAATTATTCTGAAGAATTTAAATGGGCTTCTGATAATTGGTGCTGAAGCCTCAACTATGTGTTGCACAACTCATGGAGTGTGATGCATTTCTCAATCAAAACTGCAAGAGAATTACCTAGCAATTCAACTATACACCAGTCTTCAGACAGCAGGAGGTCCAGATTGTTTTTGCCCAAGAAGCCCACTCCTCTTTGATTGATCTCCGTCCCATCTACCCACTAATTCTCCTTCATTCTCTCACTCTCCAACTTCCTGTGCCACTAGGCTACCAGTTGGTCGTACAAGTCACAAGCAAGTCCCTCCATTTAGCTTCATTATCTTTGCTTCTGGTTCAAACTTACCTTTACCATGTGGCAAATATGGGAGCATTTCAGCTGTAAAACACTAACCAGAGAGTAGATGCTCTCCTTTTTAATTGAAGCAGATTCAAAACAGCTTCTCACTTTGCTATGGACGTTCAATATCACAATAGTGTATTGATGGCATGGTGACCAAACAGCTGCCCATTCACGCTCAAGATGGTTGTCGGCTGATGCATTTAAAAGCCAGCTAGCTGATAGAGTGTTAGCTCCAGTGATGTCAGGAGGGTCCTGAGGAATGGCAACTAATTTACCAGACTGTGGACCATTTTAGCATTGCCAGTGTCAACTGTGGCTCAGTGGGTAGCACCCTCATCTCAGAGTCAGAAGATTGTGGGTTCATAGTCCCACTCCAGAGACTTGAACACAAAAATCTTGGCGGATACTCCAGCGCGATACTGAGGGAGTGCTGCACTGCTGGAAATGCCGTCTTTCAGATGAGATGTTAAACTGAGGCCCCGTCTGCTCTCTCAGGTGGATGTAAAAGATCCCATGGCAGTAGTTTGAAGAGAAGGGGAGTAATCCCAGTGTCCTGGCCAATATTTATCCCTCAATCAACATCAGTAAAACAGATTATCTAGTCACTATCGCATTGTTGTTTGTGGGAGCTTGCTGTGCGCAAATTGGCTGCCGTGGTTCCTACATTACAACAGTGACTACACTTCAAAAGTAACTGTAAAGCACTTTGGGACATCCTGAGGCCGTGAAAGGCGCTATATAAATGCAAGTCTTTCTTTTCAAATATTTGTAGGGTAGGGAATATCTTGAGAAATACATTTTTTTAAACCGATACTGCCCCCATCACAAGACCACAGACACACATTTATTTACCATCCCATTCCGTTTTTTGTAACAAGTGTAAAAGGCATTAAACTAACAAAATAGATTTAGAATAAAAACTCTGAAGGCTGGAAATCTGAAACTAGAAAACAGTGGAAATACACAGCAGGTCCATCATCTGAACAAGGAAAGCCAGCTTTACAATTTGAGTAGAGATCGCTCGTCCAAACATTAACCCTCCCTCTCTTTTTCAGATGCTCAAAGGCCTGCTGTGCACATCCAGCATTTCCCATTTTTAAAGCAGCAGGAATTATACTTGAAATGAGAAAAAAAAAAGCTCATTAGCCATCCCTCCCCAAGGAAAGGGAATACCCAAGAAAAAGTGTTGCAGGCTCAAAGACAAATCACTGAAATTTTCCCCCAGGACGTTGAAACTTTTTAAACCACTCAAGCTTAACAGCAAGTGTTTGTCATCAGACTGCTTCTTTGTGTTACAACCTTCTAACACACTCCCAGACAGCTTTAATCCCAATACAGCCCATTAGTGAACACAACCCTAGACAGCACATCAGACTAAAATCATTTCTGCTCGGATACACTCACACCACAATGCTGGTTATGATTAACACAAACTGATAATCATAAATCACAAACTGACTGCTGTGGGAAATTGAAATTTCACACTGGTAGACAGAGGAGATACACAAGGTTCAAGCACCTAAAGTGTCAGTTTGGCTCAATTGGTCACTGTCACCAATGGAGAAGGTTGTTGGTTCAAGCCTCACTGAAGCTTGCCTGACAGTCCAATGTGGGAGCATTGCCTTGTCAGAGCTGCCGTCTTTCAGCTGAGACGTTAAACCAAGGCCCTGTCTTTCTAGTCAGTGGTTCAGGTAGACATAAAAAGACCAGATAGTACTATTCAAAAAAGAAACGTTATCCCAATACCCTGGCCAACGTTCCCCCCTCAACCACCACCATCTTGGATTATCTAGGCATTCATCTCCTTTACTGTTTGGGGGACCTTGCTGTGCACAAGTTGTCTGCCAAATCTGCCTACGTACAACAATGACTACATTCCAAAAGCAAATTCACTGGTTGTGAAGTACTTGGAGCATTCTGCGAATGTGAAAGCTGCTACGTAAATGCAAGTTCTTTTTGGCTAGAGTAAAGAAAGCTTCAATTTGCACCTGACCAATGCTGACATCAGGTAAACAAAGTGGGAAAGTTTTTAAATCAGCAGTATTGACTTTTGTACCAAAAAAACTAGAAATAAGTTTTGTATGAAAACCCTTTTTGTATTAACTGCCTCGTCAAAGACAAAATCCAAAAATGTTGCTACAACATTAACATAAACCATTTTAATTTAAATTTTTTGCAGGGGGGGGGTTTAAAAAATAAAATTTCCAGGAATAGTACTTTGTGTCACAACACTTCAACATGCTTCAAACAGAGAATTACGTTTGGCGTGCAGTAACCTGTTATGCAGGCACTGCAGATTTTATGGCGATACTCACGTTTTTTGCAAGTTAATCCCAGGTCAGACTTCAGATCAACACAGTGCGATTGTGCAAGCTCGAAAGCCAGATATGAACATATAGGATAAGGAGGACAGAAGGAAAAACAAAACTACATAGAACCACTAACTTGCTGCACTGAGCAAAGAGATCCTGTATTACCAGAATTACGTCATCATTATCACCGTATGAGTCATGCAACAAGTCAAGACAGAATTGTTACAGCTATCAAACACAGGAAACACCTTCATTGCGCCACTCCACATCAAAACCATAGAGAAAGACATTCAAATTCAGCTCTTCTCTGGAAAAGTGTTGAGTTTCTACAGTCAATGTCAAAAATTAAAGTTTTTTTCACCTTTTACTTCCATCTCTGTCACTAGTAAAAAAAAAAGGTAAAAATCACCGATAATGGCCAACACTTGGCTTATGGTTTCCACCCAATATATCCATGAACTTATACCACACAAGATAAAAATATTACTTGGCCCTCCCCAACCCAAGTGGCTCAGTTGCTAAATGTAATATACTGCATACTGTGGTTACTAAGCCACACAAGTCAAGTCTGTTGGGAGTTACAGTCAACCTCAGCCTGACAAGTGGCAAGGGTGCTACGATCAGTCTCAGCATACTCAGCTTAGGAAAGGATGGCAAAACTTACTATCCAGCGAACCCCGGTTTTTTTCCCCTTACACCTCTGTGAAGTGCCTTGGGGGATTTTTTCTACCTTAAAAGGCACTATATAACTGGTGGTGGTTGTTATCATCGTCATACATGCAAGTGTGTGGAAAGATCAGATTCTAGTTCTTTTGTCCTGCTTGCCTATCACAACCGAATCGCTAGCCAACACTCACATTCTAGGCTCATGCCTGAAGAATAGCCATTTAGACAAGATATTTGAGGGTTAAAAAAAGACTTGCATTTATATAGTCCCTTTCACTTCCTCAGGGCGTCCCAAAGCCACTGATGTACTTTTGAAGTGTAGTCGCTGTTGTAATGTAGGAAACGTGGCAGCCAATTAGCACACAGCAAGGTCCCACAAACAGCAATGTGATAATAACTAGATCATCTGGGTTTTTTTTTTTAAAGTGATGTTGATTAAGAGATAAATATTGGCAGGACAAGGTAACCATCACCTTGGAACTGTACTTCAGTATAAGCAACCTACTTGAAAACAGCAGTAAAGACAGACAATCACAGGAGAAAATCCAAGTGGAAGAACTATTAGAGATAAACATTTAAAATACTATGGATAAAATTCTTAGGATACTAAATTATATTCCATTTGTGGTGCTGATGTGAGTGACAAAGATTGGGATTTAGTTATCAAAATCATACTACACATGAAACTTAAACATCACACGACTCCACAAATTATCTAGTTAGATGGATATTTCAATAATTCCACGAGCTTCCCCCAACTCCAACAAAAAGTGTTGTGGTGGGGTAAAAGGAAAAGGATGAGGTAACGCAACATGGAGAGCTTGGGAACGGGGAAGAGGTCAAGGATAAGAAACAATTTTAACAAATCCGGAAGGAAAAGTTTCCTTTTCAGTATGGTAAAAATTCAGTCAAATATTTTAAACATAATAGTGAATGCAATACACCAACACCAGCAAAGATACTGGAATTCTATGTAATAAAAACAGATTTTGGCTTATTCAGTCATAGGAACCTTGAAGGCAAAATAACACTGATGCACTAATATATGGCTTTGGATACATGACCCATTACCTAACATGGAGAAGCAGGTTTACATAACTACCATTTCAAAATATCTTGCTGGCAAATGGAAACTACTGTACAAAAACAAATGTCAATGTTTTTCTACTAAATTATGCCAACATTTGTTCCTCATGTGCAGCCTTGACTACAGTGGCTCGTCAGAATTTATGTTTGAGCAGGAAAAGACTGCATGCAAGCCACATTATAACTGAACCAAATGGAAGAGACAGGTGTTTTACAACTTCGCGATAGAACTCTAATTGGTCAATAAAAAACAAATCTGGCTTAAAATGGTCAAAAAGTCTCCCCCACCCCACCCATGAAACAATTAAATTTATCTCACTATTATGTGTGCTAAGGGCCAGTCTATTTAAAGATCTGAGGTCCTGTATGCAGTGCTGCCTGATGACCGCAAATCTTTAAATAGACAGCCTCAATCACTGCAACTCATTTTTATGTCCTTTCCTATTTTGGAACCAGCAACTGCCTGAAGCCCAAGATCAAAAATGTTTGCACATTCACAACTCCAAATAAAAAGCTAGAAGGTTCAATCTGATCTTAAAAGTTTTGCAGACCGTAAAAACAAGGTACAAGAGAAATCCAGGAGAAAAAGAAAAATGGTACAGCAATCCAGTCTGCAGCAGTTTGGAAAAAGCATAGATATGTACACTAAGTGAGTTTTTTTTTTAATTCTTGGTTTGTGGGCGGCATTGACAAGACCAGCATTTATTACCCATTCCTAATTGCCCTCGAGAAGGTGGTGGTGAGCCACCTTCTTGATCCGCTGCAGTCCGTGTGGTGAAGGTACTCCCACAATGCTGTTAGAGAGGGAGTTCCAGGAATTTGACCCAGCGACGATGAAGGAACAGTGACACATGTCCAAGTCAGGATGATGTCTGACTCAGAGGGAAACTTGGAGGTGATGGCGTTCCCATGCACCTGCTGCCCTTGTCCTTCTGAGTGGTGGAGGTCGTGGGTTTGGGAGGTGCTGCCGAAGAGCCTTGCTGAGTTGCTGTAGATAGTACATACTGCAGCCATGCGGAGGGGAAATGTCGATCAAGCAGACTGCTTTCTCCTCGATGGTGTCAAGCTTCAAGTGTTGTTACAGCTGCACCCACCCAGCCAAGTGGAGCGTATTCCATCACACTCCTGACATGTGCTTTGTAGGTGATAAAAATTCTTTGAGGACGCTGGAGGTGAGCCACTTACTGCAGAATACACAGCTTCTGACCTGCTCTTGTAGCAGTGCTCAAGAATGAGTTACTACTTATGGCTAGAGCTGCAAGTTTTGCACCAAAATCCAATAATTCATTGTCTCTTATATTCAGTGCAAAACATTATAAAATTCATTGCATTAGTGGAAATCACTGTAAAATGCATTAAAATGAATTGATATTGCAATTTGTTTTATTCAAGAGCAAGACCAGCATTTATTGCCCATTCCAAATTGCCCTTGAGAAGGTGGTGGTGAGCCGCCTTCTTCAACCGCTGCAGTCTGTGTGGTGAAGGTACTCCCACAGTGCTGTTAGATAGTGAGTTCTAGGAATTTGATCCAGCGACGATGAAGGAACAGTGACACATGTCCAAGTCAGGATGATGTCTGACTCAGAGGGAAACTTGGAGGTGATGGTGTTCCCATGAGCCTGCTGCCCTTGTCCTCCTAGGTGGAAGAGGCTGTGGGTTTGAGAGGTGCCTTGGCGAGTTGCTGCAGTGTATCTTGTAGATGGTACACACTGCAGCCAGGGCACGCCGATGGTGGAGGGAGTGAATGTTTAAGGAGGTGAATGGGGTGCCAATCAATCGGGCTCTTTGTTTTGGATGGTATCGAGCTTCTTGAGTGTTGTTGGAGCTGCACTGATTCAGGCAAGTGGAGAGTATTTCATCACACTCCTGCCATATGTGTCTTTGTAGATGGTGGAAAGGCTTTGGTGAGTCAGAAGGCGAGTCACTCACCGCAGAATACCCAACCTCTGACCCGCTCTTGTAGCCACAGTATTTATGCGGCTGGTCCAGTTAAGCTTCTGGTCAATGGTGGCCCCCAGGATGTTGAAGGTGGGGGATTTGATGATGTTAACACCATTGAATATCAAGGGGTGGTAGTTGGACTCTCTCTTCTTGGAGGTGGTCATTGCCTGACACTTGTGTGGCACGAATGTTACTTGACACTTAGCAGCACAAGCCTGAATATTGTCCAGGTCTTGCTGCATGCAGGCACGGGCTGCTTCATTATCTGAGTTGCGAATGGAACTGAACACACTGCAATCATCAGAGAACATCCCCATTTCTGACCTTATGCTGGAGGGAAGGTCATTGATGAAGCAGCTGAAGATGGTTGGGCCTAGAGCACTGCCCGGAGGAACTCCTGCAGCAACGTCCTTGGCTGAGATGATTGGCCTCGAACAACCACCTTCCTTTGTGCTAGGTATGACTCCAGCCAGTGGAGAGGTTTCACCCCCCCACCCCCTCTCCACCACCAATTCCCATTGACTTCAATTTCACTAGGGCTCTTTAATGCAACACTTAGTCAAATGCTGCCTTGATGTCAAGGGCAGTCACTCTCACCTCACCTCTGGAATTCAGCTCTTTTGTCCATGCTTGGACCAAGT
Organism: Squalus acanthias; assembly: GCA_030390025.1. NCBI lineage: Eukaryota > Metazoa > Chordata > Chondrichthyes > Squaliformes > Squalidae > Squalus > Squalus acanthias. The sequence continues at coordinate 83,774,971 of CM059425.1, read as the reverse complement.
CTGTAATGAGGTCTGGAGCCGAGTGGTCCTGGCGGAACCCAAACTGGGCATCAGTGAGCAGGTTATTGGTGAGTAAGTGCCGCTTGATGGAAGGTGTCGTCGACAGTGCTATCACTTTGCTGATGATCGAGAGTAGACTGATGGGGCGGTAATTGGCCGGATTGGATTTGTCCTGCTTTTTGTGGACAGGATATACCTGGGCAATTTTCCACATCGTCGGGTAGACGCCAGTGTTGTAGCTGTAGTGGAACAGCTTGGCTAGAGGCGCGGCTAGTTCTGGAGCACAAGTCTTCAACATTACAGCCGGAATTTTGTCTGGGCCCGCAGCCTTTGCTGTATCCAGTGCGCTCAGCCGTTTCTTCATACCACGAAACATTGCATTTGAACAACGTCAATAATTATAATAGTTATCAGAACATAAATACATTAAAAAGCTCCCGTCTTATCTCATCTTTTATTTATACCAACATAATTTGTACAAGCAGTACACTTGCACCAAACAGCACTTTACTGACCTGGCAATATCTGCAATCAGCTCAAACGCAAACCCATCCCTGCCCATTATGTGGCAGTAAGGTTTCCCTGCAGATATTAAGCTGCAAAACTGAATAAATTGTCAAGTTATTGACGTTTCGAAATCTGTTGAGCAGCATTGATAAAAATGACAATCACCTTCTCAGATAGTCGAATTACCTGCAGATCAACAACAGCTCCCAATCTAAAGGAAGTGTTCCAGGTCACCAGTGGAGCATTATTCTGAAAACTAAGTGACATTGATGCAATTTTGATGCAGTTCATTTCTGTGGTTTATTTTATCATCACCTCAGTGGTGATCCAAGATCTTTTGGTTTGAAACTTTTTTTTTTAAACTTGATATTGATAGAGGGAAAGATTGTCAAGTATTCATAGTCAAAACAAGTTAATGCAGTTCAAAATATATATCATAAACTGTCCTGAAAGAACACAGGAATAGGAGTAGGCATTCAAGGAAGCACGGGAAGAAATATAAATATTAACCCTTGTCTAGGTTATATTTTGAAAGCACGAGACTATACACCTAACTGCCTCAGCCACCTCCCCCAACCCTTATCTCTGACTGACTCAATATCACTAACTTCTTTCAGCTCGTCTGCTGCTGAAACCCTCATCCATGCCTTTGTTACCTCTAGACTTAACTATTCCAACGCACTCCTGGCTGGCCTCCCACGTTCTACCCTCCAGTAACTTGAGGTCATCCAAAACTCTGCTGCCCATGTCCTAACTCGCATCAAGTCCGTTCACCCATCACACCTGTGCTCGTGAAGCAACACCGATTTTAAAATTCTCATCCTTGTTTTCAATTCCCTCCATGGCCTCGCCCCTCCCAATCTCTAATCTCCTCCAGCCCTACAACCCTCAGAGATGTCTGCACTCCTCCAATTCTGGCCTTTTGAGCATCCCCAATTTCAATCACTCCACCATTGGTGGCCGTGCCTTCAGCTGCCAGCTCTGGAATTCCCTCCCTAAACCTCTCCGCCTCTCTTTCCTCCTTTAAGACGCGCCTTAAAACCTACCTCTTTGGCCTCATCTGCCCTAATATCTCCTTATATGGCTCGGTGTCAAATTTTGATTGATAACGGTCCTGTGAAGCGCCTTGGGACATTTTACGAAGTTAAAGGTGCTATATAAATACAAGCTGCTGTTGTTGCAAGATTACTCCCAAAACAAGCGCTCTACTCGGAGCTCCGACACGGCAAGAGAGCCCTAGGTGGGCAGAGGAAATACTTCAAGGACACCCTCAAAGCCTCCTTGAAAAAATGCAACATCCCCACCGACACCTGGGAATCCCTGGCCCAAGACCGCACAAAGTGGAGGAGAAGCATCCGGGAAGGCGCCGAACACCTCGAGTCTCTTCGCCGGGAGCAAGCGGAAGCGAAACGCAAACAGTGGAAGGAGCGCACGTCAACCCAAGCACCCCACCCGCCTGCCCGCCCGCCCCTTCAACCACCGTCTGCCCCACCTGTGACAGACTGTAGGTCCTGCATTGGATTCATCAGTCACCTGAGAACTCATTTTTAGTGTGGAAGCAAGTCATCCTTGGTTCCGAGGGACTGCCTAAGAAGATGACCCCGTTCTTGATTCCCAAACCAGAGGACATAGGGTAGATCTACCCTATCGAATCCTTTTAACATTTTAAATACCTTGATCAGATCACCCCTCAATCTCCTGTACTCAAAAGGAATGCATGCCAAGGCAAGGGAATGCCGAAGAAATGCTATAAGCATACCAACGCTCAAAACCATACTGCCACTCAACCATTACATTGATACAGGGGTGCAGTCTTGGCAGTAAGCACCATTGTTCGGAAAGATTGTTGGTTTCTATTGATAAAAATGCTAATTGAGACTAAATAAACAGCCATCAACAGCCCATTCATCACAGTAGAGCTGCATCCAGTAAACAATGATGCATCAAACTGCAAACAATAGGGGTGGGCAGGGCAGGGGCAGGGGGGAAAAGAGAAGATAAAAATTCGGGCTGCAACCCAGTGTAATACTAAACCTTGCAGACAAGAAAGTTGAATGTTTAATTCCTGGCTCCATGCTGAGAAGATGGCCTCAGCCGAGACACTACTTAGCACTGCTAGGATAAATTAGTGGTCGGGGGGGAGTGGGGGGGGGGGGGGAAAGAGAGAGAGAAAGGGAGGGGGGAAACCCATAGTTTTACTCATGAATGCTTCTCAGGTGACCAGGACTGGAAAAAAAAAGGGAGGGTCTTTAAATGACATTTATGGTTTCGTTATAAAATGGATGGGACGGACTGTACAAAACACCTTACCAAGAACAGAGGAACAGTCAAGGGAAGGAACCTTTATTTGCCAGTTTTCTGATGAACAGACCTCCAAATCCAAGGCTGAGCCAGGCCAAAGACATCATCATGCAATAATTATAAGGAAAAGTTCTGCCACACAAGTTCGGGATTGACAGCCTGAAACAGTCAGCTAAAGTACGGAAGAAGTTCAAGCTTACCAAGTCGTTAAATCTGTGCACGCAAACTACAAGTAAACCAAGACATGAATTACAAGAAAGTAGCTCAGTGCTATTTCCGCTTTACCTCCGAGGCTAAAATTCCTTTAGTTACTATTGCCACAAGAAGTTCTGAACAATTAATTTTTTTTGCACTGCAACTAATTTTGTAGCAAGGTATAAAACATGAAATTAGGACTGCTATTACGTTCCAACAAAAGACAGAAAACAAATCCTGTAGTTGAAAATGTAAAACGAATTAAATTGCTCTGTATTTTAATAATAAATCACTGTATAATGCACCATCATCCCATTTGTCATTTAACCACTCCTAACATATGGTACAGCAATAAAAACAGAAAATGCTGGAAATACTCAGGAGGTCAGGCAGCAGCTGTGGAGAGAGGAAACAGAGTTAACGTTTCAGGTCTGTGACCTTTTATCAGACCTGGAAAAAAGTTAGAGATGCAGCAGATTTTAAGCAAGTGCAGGGGGAGGGAAGGAAAGAACAAAAGGGAAGGTCTGTGATGGGGTGGAAGGCAGGAGAGGTTCGTGCCTTTTTCCTTTTTTTTCCTCTCTCTTCCCCCTACGGCAGCTGTCTCTCATTCTGCCAGCATTTCACACTTCACGCCACCTTTTGTTTCTTAACCTGTCCCATTACCATCTCGTCTTGCCTTGAGCATCTCTTAATGTCTCTACTTACCATAGTTATTCCTCCCCCCAGCCTCCCCCTTGCTTTTTTATCCGTTTCATTTCCTGCTTTTTTCTCAGTTCTGACGAAGGGTTTCGACCTGAAACGTTAACTCTGTTTCTCTCTCCACGGATGTTGCCTGGCCTGCTGAGTTTTTCCAGCGTTTCTGTTGTTGTTTCAATTTTCCAGCATCCGCAGTATTTTGCTATCGTAATGACAAAGGGATGATGGTGCAAGGCAAAAGGGGATGGTAATGGGACAAGAAAAGAAACAAAAAGGTGGGTCTAGAGGAGCTGAAAATGGGAATAGCAGAATCATCAACAGCTGCTGTCCGAAAAAAATGGCAGCAGGTGTTATGGTCTGAAATTGTTGAACTCAATGAGTCCGGCAGGCTGTAAAGTGCCTAATCGAAAGATGAGGTGCTGTTCCTCGAGCTTCTGTTGAGCTTCATTAGAACAGTGTAGGAGGCCGAGGACAGAGAGGTCAGAGTGGGAGTGGGGCGGGGAATTAAAGTGACAGATGACCGGAAGTTCATGGTCACGCTTGCAGACTGAACAGAGGTGTTCCGTAAATCAAATCACCCACCTGCATTTGGTCTCCCCAATATAGAGGAGACCACATCGTGAGCAGCGAATACACACACTAAATTGCAAGTGCAAGTAAATCGCTGTTTCAGGCCCTGGACAGTAGGAAGGGAGGAGGTAAAAGGGCAGGTGTTGCATCTCCTGTGCTTGCACTAAAAGGTGCCGTGGGAAGGGGAAGGGGTGTTAGCGGAGATAGAGAAGTGGACCAGGGTGTTGCAGAGATAACGGTCCCTTCGGAATGCTGAAAGGGGGGGGGGGGGGGAGGGGAGATGTGCTTGGTGGTGGCATCGCGCTGGAGGTGGCAGATAATGATCCATTGAATGTGGAGTCTGGTGGGGTGAAAGGTGAGGACAAGGGGAACCCGATCGTGGTTCTGGGAGGGGAAGGGGTGAGAGCAGAGGTGCAGGGAATGGGACGGTCACGATCGAGGGCCCTGTCAACCATGGTGGAGGGGAATCCTCGCTTGAGCAAAAAGGAAGACATATTGGAAGCACTGGTATGGAAGGTGGCATCATCAGAATAGATGCAACGGAGACGGGGAGAATGGAATAGAGTCCTTACAGGAAACAGGGAGGAAGTGTTGTCAGGGAAGCGGTCAGTGGGCTTATAGTAGATATTGGTCGACAGCCAATGGAGATGGAGAAGTCGATGAGGGAAGGGAAGAGTCGGAGATGGTCCGACTCTGACGTGTGAAGGCGAGGGAAGGGTGGAAATTGGAAACAAAGTTGATGAAATTTTCCCAGTTCAGGGGGAGAGCAGGAACCGGCACCGATACAGACATCAATGTACCAGAAAAAGGTGAGTGAGGGGGACCAGAGTAGGACTGGAACAAAGAATGTTCCACATATCCCACGAAAAGGAAGGCACAGCTCAGACCCATACAGGTTTCCATAGCAACATCTTTTATTTGGAGAAAGTAAGTGGAGTCAAAGGAGAAGTTCAGCCAGGCAGAGGAGGATGGTGGTGGATGGGAACTGGTTGGGCCTCCGTTCAAGGAAGAAGCAGAGTGCCCTCAGCCACCCTGGTGGGGGATGGAGATGTAGAGATATTGGGCGTCTATAGTGATAAAGGAGATAGTTATGGTCTGGAAACTGTTAATGTGGCGGAGGGCGTCGGAAGAGTCACGGATGTAGGTGGGAAAAGCCTGGACAAGGGGAGGAAAAATAGAGTCAACATAGAAAGAAATCAGTTCCCTGGGGAAAGAACAGGCTGGAACGATGGGTCGATCAGGGCAGTCCTGTTTGTGGATCTTGGGAAGGAGGTAGAAGTGGGCTGCGCGGGGTTGGGGGACTATGAGGTGGGATGCCGTGGAGTGAAAATCTCCAGAGGGGATTAGGTCAGTGACAGTCTGGGAAACAATGGCATAATTTTTTGGTGGTGGGGTCATGGCCCAGGGGGAGGTAGGAGAAGGTGTGAGTTGGCATTCAGCCTCCGCAAGTTGGAGATCAGTTTGCCAAACAACAGCGTTACCCTAGTCAGCGGGTTTAATGACAATGCTAGGGTTGGACCCGAGAGAACGGGGTGCTGCAACTTTAGAGGGAGGTAGGTTAGATTGAGTGAGCAGAGTCGAAAAATTGAGACAACTGATGTCACGCCGGCAGTTCCCAATGAAAAGATCAAGAGAGGGCAAGAGGGAGAGGTCCAGGTGGAATAAGAATTCTGAAGACAGGAGAAAGACTCCTGGCCAAAGAAGTGGACGCGGAGGCAAAGGCAACGGAAGAAGAGCTCAGCGCCCTGCCTGAGCTCGAAATTCATAGAGATGGAGACGCAAGGGGATGAAGCTGAGGCCTTTGCTGAGGACTGCATTCGGGGTCATAGAGGGGACAGTCAGAGGGATAGTGAAAACACAGCAAAGGGTGAGATTGGAAAGAGGGATGAGGTCAGAGGAAAGAAGGGGAAGAAGGATCCGGAGGGGCGTTGGGATCCAAGAGTTGTTGAAGCTTGCAATCCTTGACACCTGAAAGGAACTGCGGACCAGGACAACTTTGAGATAGAGTGAGTCGGTGCTGCTGAAGAGAGAGGTCGAGAGCGTTCATGTGGCGGCACACGGCGTTAAGCGTGGATCTTCGGAAGCAGTGAGAGGTTCGAGGAAGGCTGAATATCATGCAGATATCTGTAATCATGGGTGGTCCCGAAACATGGAAGGGTGGAATTTAAGTTCGAATCCACGTGGAATATGTCAGAGTCGGAGACAGTTGTTGAAGAAAGAGACGTGGCTGTGAAAGCGAGTTTTAGAAGATACCTGATAAACACGAGAAGGGAAACAGAAAACAATGAAGGTGAACAAGGTAAAAGAGACAAACGGAAATCCCGTCGGAGAGAAGAGCGGAACTTTTTCCAAGGTGGGCATTCCTGGAAGAGAAGTGGCAGTTAATTAAACACTAATACAGCAATAGCCTGTATTCAGGAATTAAGTCAAATACAATACAAATGACAAAAACATTAAGCAATTTTATTCACATAGGAGATAAAATACAAGATAAATTTATATTTATCTAGTAATTTATCAAACAACACAAATGAATCACTTTGAAGTACAGTGACTTCTGATGTAGGCAAGTATGGCCGCCATTTTGAACACAGCAAAGTCCCACATAGAGCAATGAGAAGAATGGCTTGATTTGCTGGGGTTGTTTGAGGGAGGAATTTTGGATGGGTAAGCTGGAGGACTCCAAGCTCGTCAAATATTGCCACGGGATCTTTAAGGTTTGCTAAACCAAGGGAACAGGCAGATGGGATCCCAGTGAAAAAGAAATTCCAGAGTCAAGAAAAATTTATTTAGGCAGCACCTTCAATTGTGCTTAGTTTATACAATCAAGTCCCGGAGTGGTGCTTGAACCCACATCCTTGACTCAAAGGCAGGTAGGCATTGACTAGTTGAGCCAAGCTGACACTTAAAATACAGACAAAAAGAAACTGTCTGTGCAACATCATGCAAATCTTTAGCCGTTTTTATACTGCTGCTGCTCAAGTTCTGAATCTGGGACAATGACAGTGAGTCACCAGCTCTTGGCATTTACACTGCTAATTCTGGCTCTCTTAGCCCAGCCGCAAACTCGTTAGACCCAGATTTTTGTGATTTTGAGTTTGCTACCAGATTAAGGGAGCCAGAACTAGCAGTGTAAAGATGGGCAGCCTCACTGGTCTCCTGGACTCCAAAATGTCAGCATAAAAGTGGTTTTTGGCTTTCGGCTTTCAAAAATGCTGGCAAATGATCAGGTAGGCAGATAATACAGGCTCCATTGTATTTTGTTTTCAGCACCGCTTATTGTTACTTGTAGAATTATGAATTATGGTTTTATTTCTGTTGGTTACCACACAAGCTGGTTTGGTTAGAGTGGGTACTGAGCCAAGAGTGCAAGAGACTGTGGCTTGTTGTCAAATTTTGTCTGATAACGCTGTTGTGAAGCGCCTTGGGACTTAAAAAAAAAATCTTTAAAGGCACTATATAAATGCAAGTTGTTGTTAACACAGATACAAACCGTACTCAGGATTTAAATGCATTGGATAGCTTCACTGTTGCTACATCCCCTACAATCTGGATAAACCTGTAGCTGCAGTGGAACATTGAACTTAATTATAGAGACAGTGAACTGATTATGGAATGAACATGACCCCTATCCAATTTGCTTCTTTTTCAGAACCACTTACTTGATCTAGCTTTAGCAAAATATATTGGTTCCCAGATACACAACTCATCTTGGATGAAAAAACATGATTTCCCTTGAGTTGGAACAAAGTCTATGCTAGTGTTGTCCAATATGTTAGCTACTAGCCATGTATGGTTAATTGGGAATCTAGATGTGGCGAATTGTATTTTTGATTAGTAAATAAAAAATGAGTCATAGATAGAGTTATTGGGCGTGTGATCTCAGTACTCATATTTGCACGGTATGTGCACGTGTACTTTAACCTTTTTGTGCGTTTGTTGGTAAAATGGCAAGATGAAAAGTAGAGTGTGCGCTCCACCACTTGCTTGGTTACTGTTTATTGGTTATCTGCTAAAATGTTATGTAACATGGAAACACCAGAAACATTGTATGGAGGGGGGAGCGGTCATGCGGTCAGCTCAACCAATCATAATAACCGCTCCAGGCCATCAGAAGAAAGAGCGACCAATAATGAGCAGCTCCAACAATGCACGTCATGGCACAGGGCAAGCAGACTCCAACCGTGTTCTGGGTGGAGAGCAGGGGCGGGTCAGGTTGTGCGACTCAACATTCTCAGCAAACACTCTGATGAAGCCAAAGTACCGCTCACAATTGCTGGACAAAACCCCAGAAGCTGCACCAAGATGTCCTGTGTTTGGCGATCAGAAGCAGGAACCCTGGCTTATTTCTTCATTTGCTAGCCCTGGGCGTGAAGGATAATTACAGCAAACCTACCACCAACCTCACGGAGATCTGATTACTCTGCATAGACCCACAAATACCCTCATCTGAGTACCTGGTCTGTATGACTCAGCACATCACTGCATTCAGCAATCATATCACCGGGTATCTAAACTTAAGCAAGAGACTTCAGGTTGTCCACCTATGGAAACACTGGAGAGTCTACCTATATTCATCATTAAACTTGGAACAATACAAGTTTTCTGGCGATTCAATCCTAAACATATTCTCAATGCACTAAACTTGATGTAATTCAACCTGAAGAAAGAAAAAGACTTGTATTTATATAGCACCTTTCATTACCACAGATCGTCCCAAAGCGCTTTACAGCCAATGAAGTACCTTTGAAGTGTAGTCACTGTTGTGATGTAGGAAACGTGGCAGCCAATGTGTGCACAGCAAGCTCCCACAAACAGTAGTGATAATGACCAGATAATCTGTTTTTAGTGATGTTGATTGAGGGATAAATATTGGCCAAGACACTGGAGAAAACTCCCCTACTCTTCTTCGAAATATTGCCATGGGATCTTTTACGTCTACTTGAGAGATTAGACAGGGCCTCGGTTTAACACCTCATCTGAAAGACGGCACCTCCGACAGTGCAGGACTCCCTCAGTACTGCACTGGAGGGTCTGCCTAGACTTTTGTGCTCAAGTCTCAAAAGTAACTAGTGCCTGCATGCACACATACATACAGACACACACTCCTTTTAACCCACTTGGAGTTCTGACATTTTAACACCAATCAAAATTGTTAATAGCTACACATACTTTAGAATAGTTGCATTGTCAGCTCCATAACAAGGATAGACAAATAGCTTCGCGCCATAATCAGAGAGACAATAATGAGGAAGAGAAAATGCTGTACATGTTTTGAGTATTGATCCAATATGCAACTTTTAAAATATTCCACTCATGCACCAAAACTTAATACAACTGATGTCCGCGGTCAGAATAGCCAATGGTAAGTGAAGAGGCACTAAAACCTGCTATGGAATTACCACATCCACAGGTATTAATTTCCATTACCCTTATCATCATATCTGAATCCAAACTGCACAGTGATCTTCTACCATGTCTCTCTTCAGGATGACTTCACGCTAAATGTTGCTGCTTTGGAAACAACAGTTCCCAGCCCTGGCTTAGCAGTGGGAAAAGGGAGGGAAGGGAAAGAGAAAAATGAGATTATAGTTTGAAGTTGCAAAACCTTAGCCAAGTGGCCCAGAAATCTGAGAGACAGTAGCGATGAAAGAGTAGAGGGGAAAAGAGGAGAAAGAATTGGTTGGTAGTTGAAGTGCTGGAAACATACGAATAGCTTTGCTACACACTTTACAATTGGTCATAAACCCTTCAGATGAAATACGTTATCAAGAGTGCTCCAAATATTAAACATTCTCTTTTTTAATGCACTTTGTTCAGAAAGCACAATTTTACAAAGGAACGTGAGCCCAGTACAAGATCAGTCTGCAGTCTTGGTTTTATCAGGTTTGTCCATATCCAGGTTGACACCAAGTGCCACTTGCATAGAAATAAAGCACTCAGTGCAAACAGCCGACGGGGTGTCCAAATCCAAGCTGGAGTGCCAGAAAGTCAGATCCCAACTTTGATTCGTCACCTATTTTAAACAAGTTTCACTAGTTCACAGCCTAGCTGTTAAATCATAGAAGTTTCAGCACAAAAAAAGCCATTTCAGCCCAGTGAAAAGCAAAATATTACAGATGCTGAAAACCTGAAACAGAAAACACAGCAGGCCAATCAGCATCTGTGGGGAGAATTAAATCTACTTTTCAGGTAGGCATCCTTGAATGTAGAATTATCTGTTCTCCCACCCCCTCCCCCGCCAATGCTGATTAACCTGTTGTGTTTCCAGCGATGTGTTTTATTTCAACCCATAGTACTTGCGCTAGCTCTCCTATCACAGCCATCTTGGCAATTTCTCTTGTCTTTTCCCTTCCCTTTAATATTTTTCTTCAAGTGTTTGACACCCTCTTATTGTGATTAGCAGAGTTTCAGGAGCTATTGATGTCATGCATTCTATATTCTAATAAAGGTTTTGTGTGAAAAGTCTTCCAACTCTTAGGGCTCGATTTTGCCAGGCCCGAGGAGGCAGGATTGGAGGCGTGAGGTGGTAAAAATCGCAAAAATGGTGGGTGGGCCCGATCCCGCCTCCAAGCAATTTTCCCAAATGCGTGTTTTCTGACCCCGTTTCCATCCCGCCTCCAAGAGGCGGGATAGGCCCTTAACAACCAGTTAAGTGCCTCTATAATCCCATTTTGAGAGGCCTTTCTGATTTTACCACTTTTCCCACGTCCTGCACGTCTCCTCTGGAACACGCCAGTGAATCGTGGCGGCATCACAAGTGGACTGCTTACTGACAGCTGCAGCTCCACCATTAAAAAGGAGTTTTCAGCAGTCTTCATTTGCAGGTGGCAGAACTTTGTTGTCTCAGGTCTGGGGGAACTTTTAGCAGGCATACCCATTATTGTGGAAGTTTGGAACCCGACACCCATCTCCAGTGTGACCTCCTGGGAAACCCCTCTCGCCACCTTGACTGAGCACTTCCTCAACTGAGGCATATACCAGAAGCATGGGAACCATTTATTTCCTTTCCTCCTGGACATCAGATTCGGACGAAGACCAGCCGTGGCAGCAGCAGAATCATGAACAACAGCACCACCAACAGCAGCAGCAACAACAGGAGCGCCAAGCTGTTGCTCACCCACCTGAAGCTGCACAGGGCAGAAGGCACCAGCGCGCGACCACACTGCTACCCGGGATGCAAGGGACGCACTCATCTTGGCCAGATTTGCTTAGCCTGCACAATCAAACACTTTTGACTCGCACCTCATCAGACCATCGACAATGGCCAAGAACCTGCGGATTCCTCTCACTCTGACCACCATACTGACAATTGCAAGTCGCCCTAAGCCCTCAATGTGGAAGTCCCATTAGCAAAATGACACACGCCACAACTGCTCCCCCTGTGGCTTCAGCAGTTATGGTGGCCCCTTGCTCACTTTCTTGCTGCTCCTGTCTCGACACCTTTGGCGGGCGTCCTCTGGGGTTGCGAACCTGTGAGGGCTCGGCAACAGTCTGCTGCTCCTGCGGCTGTGCAGGGGTTGAGACATCGATCTCAGTTGGGTGGGGACTCTGGTGGGGCTCTGACCGAGGGCTCTGCAGTGGCATGGTCGTGAGCACGCTTGGAGAGGAGCCCCCACTTCCTTGTTGTATGCCACCAACATCCCTCTCAGGGGTCAGCCCCACTTCAGAGCTAGCAAGTGGCTGGACAGCACCTTGCTGCACTGCAGGGGGGCCATGAGGACCCGTTTCTGCACTGGAAGTCCTACTCCAGAGGACTTGCATGAAGGTCCGGTTTGTTTGCTCAATAGCTGACCATCGCTCCTCAAGAGATGTCAGTCTATTCTGAACAATTACCATGTTTTCCATACCCTGGCGACTAAGCTCCTCCATGGACGTAGCCATCCTCTCCTCTACGGTAGCCAGCCTTACCATGGAGGTAGCCATCCTTTCCAAGGAGGTTGCCATCCTTTCCATGGTGATGCGTTCATGCGCCAATGCCTCTACAAAGGCTCTGCTCATGTTAGTGATGGACTCCTCCATTTGCTCCACACTCGCAGCGACCCTGGAGACAAAACCTGCCAGAGACTCCTGCACCTGTTCCTGGAGTTCCAGCACCGCTCTTCTTCTGGATAGACCCGGAGGCACAGGGTCGACATGCAGCGGAGCCGAGCTGGGAGCGTCCTCTCCACTGCGACAAGGACTCTCCACTGCTGTCCCTGTCTCCACCATCTGCTGATGCTCACTTGTGAGCTGTGATACACCAGGTGACAACTCTACTCTATGTCCCGAAGGTCCCACCGAGGTGCGAGTGTCTGTGCTGGTGCAGGGTGCACTTAATTCTGCTGACGGAGCGCCCTCAGAGGTTGCAGCTTCCTTGAGGAGTCTGGAAGCTCAGGCTCTTCCTCCTGGACAGTGGGGATGGGGGCTCTCGATGATCCTGTGGGGGAGTAAAGGAAAGAGTTAGAGATGTGAGGTAAAGGTTGCATGCACATTGAATTGTGCAGATGATCATAAGTCAATCTGTTAGAGCATCAGAATCATTATCAGTCACTCATGCAATGTCAATGAGAGAGATGCCAAACTATTCTGTCACCAGCTTGCTGTGATGCGCCCGCCTGTCCGTCCCCGACTTGGGAATCCTCCTCGATCCCGGCAATTTCCAGGGCCGCCTCCTGGTGGTGAGCTGGGCTACTGAGGGTGGCCCTCCTCCTGTCCTTGCTCTTTCCCTCTTATTGTGGGCTCTCTTTTCCTGCAATGAGGGACACAAGTGGAGTTTGAGTGAGAATGAAGGAGTGAGTGTAGAGAATCCATAGCATAGACGCTTAGGAGACAAAGGGCCCTCCCTGTGTGTTGTAAGTTGTTGTCATTGCGTCACAGTGATAGGGAGTGTGAGGGCTGCATGGTCAAATAGTTAAGTGAATGTGACCATAGGAGAGAGAGGGAATGGGTAAGGGTGCAGGGATGTCAGTGTCAAGTGGGATGTGGAGGAAGAGGTTGGCAAAGCAGAGTGCTGGTGAGGAGAGGCGATGGGGAGGAGATTGAGGGTGATGAGAAAGTCATACTCACTTTTCCTGTGCGGAGGAGGTCATGAAACCGCTTCCTGCACTGCAGCCAGGTTCTGCGGCATATAGAGATGGCATTGACCTCCTGGGCCACTTGCAGCCACACAGCTTTAGTCTGTTGTGGTGGCTTTTTTCTCCGAGGAAGGGAAGAGCACCTCCTTATTAGATCTTGCTCCCTGCACCAGAGCTTGGAGGGAGGGCTCATCAAAGCGAGGTGCACACTTTTGCTTGCTGGTGGACATGGTCGGTAAATGAAGTCCTTCATACAATGTCCAAAGCGTTTCCAGTCTCCAGAAGAAGCAAGGCTGCTTGCAGGCCTTAAATCCAGCAGCACTGATGATGTCATCGGAGGCGACTTTCAGGATGGAAAGACTAATTGGGCCAGGAGTTCCCACACGCTGGAAATCAAGTGCCCAATTAGGGGAAAATCGCACTTTTATCCCACTTCACATCGGAGTCGGGGTCCTGACACGCAAACCACCTGACACGCCCTCAGCCCACCCCAATGGCAAAATCCAATCCTTATTCTTCTAGTATTAATCCAAAATTCACATCTTCTGGTTACCAATTCTCCAACCAATTGAAATATTCGGTTTACTCTCAAATTCTTAGAATTTTGTACACTTCCCTTCTATTAAATCTTCTGTAGCCATCTCTGCTCCAGTGAATGAATGCAGTCCTAGTTTTACAAGTCTTTCATAACTATATCCTTTCATCTCTTGTATCATCCCAGTACATCTACATTTCACCTTTTTCATGGCTCCAATATCCTTTCTATTATGCACACAGCATTTCAACTATGGCCTAACCTTGTACTGATCCATCAGTATCTCTTTGCTGTTGCATTCAATGCCCATATAAAAGCCAGAATCCGTTCACCATTTTCATGGCTTATCCACTTTCAATCAGCTTTTAAAAGATGTGTATCTGCACCTATAGAGCCTTTTATTCCTCTACTCAACTGAGAATTATACCATTTAGGCTACATCATCAGAGTATTCTTTTTCCCCAAAATATCCAGCTTCACATTTATTTACATTAACTTGTATTTGTCGCACCCCCATCTACTTGCCTAAGTTGTCCATGTTCCCCTGCAGTCATCCACATCTTTCCTCAGTTTGCCTTGTTTCCTAGTTTGGTATTGCCAACAAATGTTGATATTTGCACAGAGCCAGTGTCCAAATCATTGCAGGAGAGGTCCCAACACCAAATATGGGGCACAGAATTAGCTACATCTTGCCAATCCTTGCCAATTTACTCCTAAGCCCCATTCTCTATCCTTCAAGTAACCTTTTATCCATTGCCGTAACTTTACATTTAATATCATGGCTCCTAATCTTTGCAACAAGGCTCTTATATGGAACTTCGTTAAATGCTATTTGAAAGTCCAAATATATCACATCCACCAAATTCCCATCTCCATATGCTTGGTTAATTTCCATGACTAATTTCATCAAGTTCTTCAAGCAGGACCTACCCAGCACAAATTCACATTGTCTGTCCCTGATTAGCCCACAAGTGTTCACCAATAGCAAATCAATTATTACGGTCCCAATAGTTTTCCTCTTAACAAAATAAAGCTAATGTCAATTATTAACATTGGTTTTTTTAAACTAGAGTTCAGTACATTCCAACCTTGGTTAATTCCTACTTGCAAACAATTTTGTTAAACTGTTCTTAGTATTTCTGCGTTTTCACCATTAACCTTATTCTATATCCTCGAATGTAGACCCTCCAGACCTAGTGACTTAACTTAAAGTCTCACTAACAGTTTCTTTTCAAATATGTATTTAAAGATCCTCCTCGAATATTCTGGTTGCTTCATCTTTGGTGTGAGAGGAGCAGGAGTGCAAAATCTAACAGGAATAACTGTCATACATGCACCTATGCCCACCAATCAGGGACCGACCGCCCGACTCTCCTGATTCAGAGAGTCAGAGAATTTTACAGGCTCTCAAAAGAGCGAAGTGCATGTTCTCATTCCTCGTCTTTTCCCCATACCCTTTCAAATTTGGCTGCATATACTGGCATCACATGTCCCAGCCAGAATGGAGATGATTGGGTAATTCCCGCGTCAATCACGCCTGGAGTGAGTGACTGGGATTGATTTTACACTCAATTTGTATTATGTAACTATCCTCCACTCACTGCATTTTGCTGGAGAAATAATCCTGCTTTTATTGCGAGACTTTGCCATAGTTTAGATCATGAGTTCGGTTTTCTGTAATTCATAGAAACTCTGTTTAAATATAGAGTGTTTGCTGTGTAAATAGACTGTTTGCTGTAAGCCCTGCCGCAAGTCCAACTCATTGGCTGACACAGTGCCGTCAATACTCGCTGCATTTATATTTTTCTTTTTCAAATATTTACTCACCTATTAATTGAGGGTAGAAATTGCTGTGGTTCTATATTTATTCTAGGTTAAATTGACATTACCACATTAATGGAGAAAAAAAATTCTCTGCTAAAAGATATATTTAGGGTTTTTTTTAAAAAAAAGCCTGAAGACAGATTTTTGACCATCAGTCTTTCTCACTCCAATAACAAATCGTCGAGAAACTCTCAGCATATTTGTATTGCAAAAGCATGACAATGTGTCAAAAAAACTGCTGCAATTTGCTCGTGGGTCAAGGAGAAAACATGAAAGCTTGTTATCCTTCAAGTTTAAATACTACAATAGACAGAATGCTTTCTCACAATTGGGGATAAGAGGAAGAGAACCAAGACAAGAGAAGAATAGAAGGTTGCAGAACAGTAATCTTAACAATGGACACACGAGCAGGAGATAGGACATGCATTTAAAGTCACTCTGATTAGAAACTGTTAGAGCAATTATTTATCTGATTGGTGGCTCACAGGAAGCTGCTGGAGCCCAACAGATTTTGTGGATTTATTGGTCTCATTGTGTGTGTCCTGGATCTAATCAGCCTTTGTGTACAACTTTAATTAGTTTATTACAAGGCTACAATTAGCCACCTTATTGCCCATTTTTACAGACAATAATTTATCTGGTTTGTAACTTACCAGGAGATGACAGCTTTTTAAAAAATGCTCTACATTTAACCTTTCTTCTTACATAGAAATATATAGAAGCTCCAACATGGAAACAGGCCATTCGGCCCAACCAGTCCATGTTGGCGTTTACCCTCCATCCAGCAAACAGTTCTAATCACGTTTACCAATCCGGTTACCATATCCATTCTAACCGTGTTCCTTCATCCACCTACCTAATCAAATCTTGAATGTTGACACAGTTTCTGCCTCAATCACTAAACCTGGAAGTGAATTCCCCAGCCTCAACTCTGAAGAGCTTTCTCCTGCCCTCTGTTCTAAATCTCTTGCATTGAATCTTGTAACCATGGCCCCTTGTTTTTGACTTCCAAGCTACTGGAGAAGTCTGCTTCTATCCAGTCTCATCATTTCATAATTTTGAAACATATATCATAGCACCCCATAATCTGCATGGTTCCAATGTAAAAAGATCCAATTTTTCAAGCCTTTCTTCATATTTGTATTTCCTTAAATCAGGCAGCATCGCAGTGAATCTGTATTGTACAATCTCTAAAGCCTCAATATCGTGCAGCCCAATATTGCACACAGTACTCAAATATTATGGTTTTATACAGACAGGATCATCATTCCTCTTGGCTGCTATATTCCATAGCTCGTGATAAACCTAAAATGATATTGTCTTTTCTCCCCATAGCCTTACCAATCTGAAGTGATGTCTTTAAAGTCCTGTAAAACTGTACTCCCAAACTCCTCTGCTCTCCACAGCACCAAGCCTAGTTCCATAGAGTTTAATTACTGCTGTTATTGTTGTTACCAAAATGCATCACTTCCCACTTAGACATCGGATTCCATCTGCCACTTAAGCCCATTGCCCCTTCTTACCAATATCGCTTTGCAGCTTGCTTTGGTTTTTTCTAATGTAAGAATTAACTATAACTCCTATATCTGCAAACTTCAATACCACTACTTCTAGGCCTATATCCAAATCATGGATGTATAGAATAAACAGAGGTGGTCCCAGAACTGAACCCTGTGAGACACCACTACCCACTTCCAATCATTCTGAAAAACTGCCCTTAACTCCTACTCTCCCTTTTAACCAATTTTTAATCCAGTTTGCTATTTATCCCCCAATTCCAGACCCCTTAATCTTCTCTAGTGATCTCCCATGTGGTACCTTATCAAAGGCTTCCCTAAAGTCCCTGTACACTGTACTTCCCCCCCCTCTACCATGCCTGATACCTCCTCAAAGATTTCTGAGGTTTGTCAAGCACAGTTGTTCCATGCCTGCTACTTCTAATTGTTTCTCTTTAATCCAGATATATTGTAATTTCATCCTCAGAGACTGAAAGTTTAACTCTAACTAGTGTTAAGATAGTCAGTCTATAATTCCCCAGATTATCTCTTCTATGATACGTTAGACTTGTCAATGACCCTGGTCAGACTGCATTTAGAATACTGTGCATGGTTCTGGTTTCCATGCGATTTAAAAAAAGAGGGCATAGAAGCCCTGAAAAAGTGCAAAAGAGATTTACAAGTATGGTACCAGAACTAAGATATTATAACGATTGTGAAAGATTGAACAGGTTTAGAAAAAAGACTGAGAGGTGACTCAATAGAGGTCTTTAAAATTATAAATGGGTTAGACAGGGTAGATGTGGAGACAATGGGCTGGATTTGGTCAATGGGGGCGCGTCTGCTGGTTGTCAGGTTTTAGTCCCGCCCCCAACGACGTCCGGCCAACCCATGCTATTTTCCCTTGATTGACCTTGTTAAGCCCGCCCTTACCGGCCAATTAAGGGAAAGCCAATGACAGAGGACGTCAGCGTATGACGTTTCATCTGTCAAAAATTTTTGACAGATGAATTGTCGGTGTTTGACAGCTTTGAGAAGCTGTCAAAAACTGAATCTCTGTTCTAAAGGTGAGCCCTTGTACTGAAGACTCACCAAACCTCTTTCCTCAGCAGAAATCTGA
Organism: Squalus acanthias; assembly: GCA_030390025.1. Taxonomy (NCBI): domain Eukaryota; kingdom Metazoa; phylum Chordata; class Chondrichthyes; order Squaliformes; family Squalidae; genus Squalus; species Squalus acanthias. The sequence continues at coordinate 83,756,671 of CM059425.1, read as the reverse complement.
TGGCTGCAGCATCTGAGAATGCAGCAGCCATTCTGTCATCTCTGCCGTTGAGATGAGGCACCTCCGGATCCCCAAGGATTGAAGCCTGCAGGAAGAAGCAAAGGTAAGGAAACTTTTTCTAACACTTTACACTCACCTCACATACTTACCTCTCCACACTTGCGCCCATCACTCACCTCCACAGTGCACTTTTCGATCCCTCACCCCCGCAGACCCACTGCTCGCCTCGCTGACCCTGGCGGGGTTTACCGACGTCGGGAAGCCCGCACTTGCAGGAGCAAAATGGGGATAAGCCTCTTAACTGCCTGTTAACAGGCAATTAAATGGCTGTAATCCCCTTCCTGCCTCGAGGAGACCCGTCCCTGCACGACTCAGGGACCCGCCTCCCAGGAAGATGGCACGGAGGCGGGTTGGGAGCGGGGTCAGTACCCGCTCCCAGTTTCTGCCATTTTCCCAGCGGTCCTGCCTCCATACCCGCTTCCCCAGGGCTGGCAAAATTCCCCCCAATGATTCCACTTGAGAAAATCCAAAATTAGGGGCCATGAATACAAGATAGGATTACACAGGATATACACACAGAAACCGGCCATTCGACCCAGCCAGTCCCTGCTTGTGTTTACGCTCCACTCGAGTCTCCTCCTGTCTTTCCTCAACTAACTCGTCATAACCGTTCATTCCCTTCTCCCTCACATGCTTATCTAGCCTCCCCTTAAATGCATCTATACTATTCGCTTCAACCACTCCCTGTGGTAGCGAGTTCCACATTCTCACCACTCTGGGTAAAGAAGTTTCTTCTGAATTCCCCATTTGATTTCTTGGTGACTATCTTATATTGATGGCCTCTAGTTTTGCTCTTCCCCACAAGTGAAAACATTCTCTCTGTAGTGACTCCATCAAAACCTTTCATAATTTTCAAGAGCTCTATTAGGTCACCCCCCAGCTTTCTCTTTTCAAGAGAAAAGAGACCCAGCCTGTTCATCCTTTCCTGATAGGTATAACCTTACATTTTCGGTATCATACTTGTTAACCATTTTTTGCACCCTCTCCAGTGCCTCTATATCCTTTTTATAACATGGCGACCAGAATTGTATGTAGTCTCCAAGTGTGGCCTAACCAAGGTTCGATACAGGTTTAGCATAACTTCTCCACTTTTCGATTCTATAATAAATCCAATAGAGAAACAAGGAGAAATATCTTTACATAGAGAATGGTTAGAATGTGGAACTCGCTACCACAGGAAGTGGTTGAGGCAAACAGTTTAGATGCTTTCAAAAGGAAACTAGATGAGTACATGAGAGAAAAGGGAATAGAAAGATATGCTGAAAGGCTGAGTTGAGGCAGATGGAATGGGACGAGACTCGTGTGGAGTATAAACACTAGTCGGCCCGTTTCTGTGTTGTATATTATATGTAATTCTACTAGATTGGCACCTTTGCTATACCATGGAGCTATCACAAAAAAGTAGCTTGAATGGCATGCACAAAATTCATCAATCACCCACCCTCCAACAAACATGTCTCCAGCTTAGACCATGGCCTGCAGAGAAATACCTCTTTCTCTCCTCCATCCCCTTCCCCTCCCCCCAAAGACTCAGACTTATACTGGAGTACAGTTCCATAATGGCCAGCTAACCTTTGGTATATAACCCAAATGGCCATTGTTCTTATGAGAAGAGAATGAGCAAGTGCCAGTGAGCTATATGTCCATGCAGTACATCAGACAAACCTGATACAGTCTTCAATTAACTTCCACACACTGACATGTTCCTGTAGGAATCACTGGAAAGCAATCAGGGAGAGAGAACCCTGTATGATTTATTTCCCCTCACCAGCCTACCACAGAGCCCAATTGTAGAGGTCCAACCTCTTCCCCAAGATGAAATCAGCTAACTCAGCAAAGACTGAGGATCAATATGGGATCCTTCTCGTCTCTACGGCCCAGTGCCTCACCAATTGATAGTCAAATGGCTCAGATGGTAAAGATATCAATGCTATATGTTATTCTTCTTTTCATAGACCAATTTAAGATATCATTCCTGCCATTACGGTTATTAATTTTAATATTTAATAAAGACAAATCATAATTACTCAATCCTTCAGGATTGCGTCACCTATATTGCCCCACAGGTCAAATTTAAGCCTGTTATATTGCAATAAGTCTATTGCTCAGTCATGTTGTAAATATTTAAGTACCTGTTAATGTGCAAGAAAAGCCATTACGGATATATCGGTGGGTTGGATGTACAAAGAATAAGATGGTACAGCAGACTGGAGCACCACGAGTGCTGGGAAATACACTCCATTTCCTCACGTTTCTAAGTTTCCAATCTCAGTGTGGAGCTGCCATGTGGAAACCTCACATTTCTCTGTAGGAAGGAGAAAACCTGGGGCATGTCATTCCTGGCCCGTGTTGACAGAGGCAGACAAGAAGCTCACCCATCCACCCTTCGGAGTCTCAAATGGTGCATGACTTCGGACAATAAAAAAGATTCACGTTTTAAAACAAATGAGCTTATGGAGGCAAATTATATTCATGTTAATGAAAGTGTGCTGTACCTTCAATTATTATGAGAAATTGGGCCCATTTTTGTTAGAATCGAGGAAAAAAATGATGAGATGAATTGATAGAAGTGCTAAAAATGACGACGGGATAGGACAGAGTAGACAGAAACAAACTGCTTCTAGTAATTGAGGGGTCTAGAAGGAGGAGCCAGACACAAGATTAAACCCAAGAGATTTAGGACAGACAGCAGGAGAATCTTTTTTTTTTTAAAACAGAGGGTTGTGAGGCTGTGAAATGCCCTACCAGAGGTAGTGATTGAAGTAGAGGCCATGTCAATATTTAAGAGTAGGTTAAATGGGTGGTTGAAAGAAGAGGGAATAAAAAGATGTGGAATCATGTGATTAGACTGAAGGCTCATGGAGGGTGAACACCAACACAGATTGCTTGGGCCAAACGGCCTGTTTCTGTATTGTAATTCCATGTCATGTTCCACCAGTGAAAGTAGTCTGGGAGACAACAACCAACCATATATCTAGCCATTCATACAAGCAGTTAAGAAAATAAATTATACCACAGAAAGGATCAAGAGGTGTCCAAATTGTCAACATAATAAAATATTGATACAGTATTGATGTTCTGCCACCTGTCCAGAGTACTTAAATGGAAATTTAGTTATTTACAGGAGGATGGTAAATCTGATTTATATACAGAACACGATAAAGTTATCTGGGAGCAGATCATTATTTGAGCACTCCTGAAAATTGGACTTGACCGCAAGTGGACTCAAAGTAAGCTGTAGGATTCTGAACACACAACAGAAATCTTTTGCAATAATACAAAATCTTAGCCGCATTATTTCTCCTGGTCATGTTGGCTGACCCCTATCACAGCCACACTTCTAGTTGAGTGATTTAAAGCTGTACAAAAATTGGCACTTAAGTAGCCATAAAGACAAGCGAATAGAAAATACAAAAACTCAAACAGCAACACTCTGAAAGGAGACCTCAATAGGAGGTAATAAAAACACAAATTTCTATTCTGGTGATTTAAAACGCCTCAAGTGCATTACATGCCCAGCCACTGTTTTAGTCTGCATTTACAATCATGCTTCTCTTAAATACATAAAGTATAGTCTATTTGTTCAACAATATTATTGCATACCACATGCCGAAAATGGGAGGCACCCAATACCTGAGCACACAATCTCCCGACAATACAAAATCCACCAAGTTTTCTTCTTTTGTGTCTGCCTTGGCTTAGTGGCATCACGCTCACCTAAGTCAGAAGGTTGTGGGTTCAAGTCCCACTCTAGAGACTTGAGCCTATAATCAAAGCCGATACTCCCGTGCAGTACTGAGGGACAACTCCACTGTCAGAGGCGCCGTCTTTCGGATGAGATATTAAACCGAGGTTCCATCTGACATCTATGGTGGACATAAAAGTTCCCATGGCACTATTTAAAGCGCTGGGGTATTCTTCCCGTGCCCTGGCCAACATCTATCCCTCAACCATCATCACCAAAAACATTATCTGGTAATTTACCTCATTACTGTTTGTGGGGCCTTGCTGTTAGTAAATTGACTGCTGCATTTCCTTAATTTGCAACATTGACTATACACTGTGAAAAAAATGTAATTCCTTGGTTGTGAAGCGTTTTTGGACATCCTGGAGTCATGAGGCGCCATAAAAATAATGTTGCCAGAATGCACAATCAAGGTAGACTAACTGTTATACTACATGCAGTAGTTCGAAGACTTTAAAAGGAAACACAGAACATAAGATCAGTTCAACAAATTAATTAAACACGTGTGAAACACTTAACTAAATCCTTTTATTTATTATTCAAGGTTGCAGAGAGATCTTCTAATTAGAGAAAGCACACGGATATCAGGCAGGCGGTTAAATAGTTTCTGTATTTGAACAGCTTTGGTCATATAGGTCTCAGATCCTTTGTACTGTGGAAGCACAACACGTACAGGAATCTGTTGTCACATACAAACCTTCTTATATATCGTACTTGTAATTCCCTAGGAAGGGGTATAAAAAGGTAAACAAACGAGAAGTTTATATACCAGGGAGCACTTGATTATATAAACAGGTACAAAGTAATGGCACAAGGTAATAACAAAGGCCAGACTTACATGAGGAAAACCAAATAAATATTGCAAAATACATAGTGCAGAGGTTTTTGACAAGTCACTGAATCTGACTTTCTCTGCCACAAAAATCAACACTTCCAGAACATATCACAATTTATCATTTTAGAAATCTTAATGCATTTGCATCCAAGAGTTGGCACTTGATGCAACTCGTGGCCTGTGTACAAAGACTAGAGTTACATTTTTTTAAAAGGCCCCAGGGGAGGCTGCAAAGATTCAGAACTCGGCGGTGGCACCGTAACATGACACATAGCCCTAACACGGGGTTGTCCTCCTTGTTTTATCAGTCAGGTATTTGTTAAGCAATAGCTTCAGTGCCAGTTTCAGTTAAATATGTGGTGAGAAGTGATGGTGCAAGCAGGCAAAGTGGTTGCCATGGGGACAGGTAGCACACTCATTGATGCTGACACCAAACAGGAGAACATTTAGGTCTTTAACCATGCGTCAGTAGTGTAGCACGAGCAAGTTTTGTTTGCAGGCACAAGAGGAGAAGAGTAGTTTTACTGGAAAATGATTGCTTTTTACCAGGACATTCGCTTATATAAATATCCAATATATAAATAGATACTTTGCCCTGGGGTTAATTTATTTGCCAACATGTAAGTCACTGAAACGGCCAGAAACTATTGTGCTGCCTGAGGCACTCTGTGGCATTCTCCCATAAATAGAAAGGAATCGCAGGGATAATGCAAAAGAACCTCTCAAAAAAATATCAATGACATGATGATGTACAACAATGTCACCAATGTGTCCACAATATATTGCCTGGCACCTATACAAATGTCCATCAAATCCCCACTGGTTCTGCAAATCTTTACAACCTGCAACGCATCCATTTATTTCATTATTCCACTGGGTGTGTTCTGTGTCATATTGCACAGTGGAAAATATGCTTTCTCCCCAGCAACAACTGCAGTATTCAAGCCCTCTGTCTTGTGAACAGACATTTTCACGCACACTGCAAATAAAACTCTTTTTACTGGTCCTAGAGTAGGCCACTAAAATACAGGATTTAAGAGAAAAAAAGTGATGCTGATTAGGTAACACTACTCACAACCACACAGAGTAGTTGAGGCAAACAGCATAGATGCATTTAAGGGGGAGCTAGATAAATACATGAGGGAGAAAGGAATAGAAGGATGTCGATGGGATTAGAAGAAGGGTGGGAGGAGGCTCGTGTGGAGCATAAACACCAACATGGAGCTGTTGGAGCGAATGGCCTGTTTCTATGGTGTAAATACTATGTACTATTCAGTTTCAACCAGGAATGAGGAAGATAGTCAGTCAAACCACAAGTATCACAGGCATAAGTGGGTTTTACAAAGCTCCTTCTCAAAAGCAAATTGAATTCATGGCACACCATAAAATATTAACAAGCATTAAAAATCTTCAATTCATGACAGGGGCATACAAGGGCTATACTTGCAATTAAAGCACAGCAGTATCGAAGGGGAATTAAATGAAATTTACAGCACTGAAACAGACCATTCAGGCTAACTATGCTGGTGTTTATACAAAAGCAAAATACTGCGGATGCTGGAAATCTGAACCAAGAACAGAAATACTCAGCAGGTCAGGCAGTAGCTGTGGAGAGAGAAACAAAGTTAACGTTTCACGTCAATGACCTTTTGTCAGAACTGGTGTTTATGTTCCACAGGAGCCTCCTCCCACCCTATCAACATATCCTTCTAATCCTTACTCTCTCACCTACCTGTCTAGCTTTCTCTTAAATGGTATTCACCTCAACCAGTTCTTCTGGTAGTGAGTTTCACATTCTCACCACCCTGCGTAAAGAAGTTTCTCCAGAATTCCTTATTGGATTTATTAGTGACTATTTTATATTTATGCTTCCTCGTTTTGGATCCCCCCCCATAAGCGGGAATATGTTAATCTACATCTACCCTTTCAAACCCCTTCAGAATTTTAAAAGACCTCCATCAGGTCACCACTCAACCTTCTCTTTTCTAGAGAAAAGAGCCCCAGCCTGTTCATGTCTTTCCTAGTTGTACTCACAGTTCTGGTATCATCCTTGTAAATCTTTTTTGCACTTTCCCCAGTGCTTCTATCCTTTTTAATAATAGAAACCAGAACTGTACACAGTACTTCAAGTGTAGTCTAACCAAGGTTCCATACAAGGTTAACATAATTTCTCTGCTTTTGAATTCTATTCCACTAGAAATGAACCCCAGTGCTTTGTTTGAACTTTTTATGGCCTTGTTAACCTGCATTTCTACTTTTAATGATTTGTGCCCCTATCTATCCAATTTAACTCTTATTTTCCAAGGAGTATGTGGCCTCCTTATTCCTCCTACCAAAATGCACCACCTCATACTTATCTGTATTGAAATGCATTTGCCATGTACACGTCCATTCTGCAAGTTTGTTAACGTCTCCTTGTACTTTGTCTCAGTCTTCTTCAGTATTAACTATACCCCCCCAATTTGGTGTCATCCGCAAATTTTGATAATGTACTTCCGATTCCCGAGTCCAAATTATTTATGTAACTAGTAAACAACAGTGGTCCCAGTACCAATCCCGGTGGAACACCACTTCCCACCAGTCTGAGTAACTCCCGTTATCTACTACTCTCGGTTTTGTAGCTAGTTTGCTATCCATTCTGCAAGTTATCTCCTGACTCCACGTGTTCTGATATTAAGTCACAAGTCCATTATGCAGTACCTTATAAAAAGACCTTTTCAAAGTCCATGCACATCACATCCACTGCATTACCCCATCTACTCTTTCTGTTACTTCTTCAAAGAATTCAATTGGTTGGTCAAGCATGACCGTCCCTTTTGAAATTGGTGCTGATTATTTCCATATGTTTTTCTATTACATCTTTGAGTAAAGATGCCAATATCTTTTCTACCACTAACATTAAGCTAACTGGTCTATAGTTCCCTGGGATTTGCTTGATCTCCCTTTTTGAATATAGGAATAACCCAGGTTTATCAATTATCTCCCTCCTTTCTTGACATCTTGTGCACCTCCGATTTTAATTGCTCCACCATTGGCAGCCCTACTTTCAGCTGTCGAGGCCCTAAGCTCTGGAATTGCCTCCCTAAACCGCTCCACCTTTAAGATGCTCCTTAAAACCTACCGCTATGACCAAGCTTTGGGTCATCTGACCTGGTATCTCATTCTGTGGCAGGGTGTCAAAATTTTTATTGATAACGCTCTGGTTAAGCGCCTTGGGACGTTTTGCCACATTAAAGGCACTGCATTAATGCAAGTTGTTGTTGTATCTTAGCAAGTGAAGTAAGTGAACAATGATTCACCCGTAGAGGGGCAATGTCCACAGCTCCCAACGAGATTCTTTAAAAAAAAAACGGAGATGCTGTAATGAGAAGATGGTAGAGTAGATAATCTTGAAGGATGAGGGCAAATGGACTCTCTTGTAATCTTTTGATTACTATTAGGAAGACCCCTTTGATTTCCCAATCCAGCTGAAACCTGAGCTACCAAGAACAAATTGCTTCAATCCATGAACATGCATTGCTCCCAGCACAAGTGTAACCTGCAAGAAACTTTCGAAAGACAGACTTGCATTTCTATAGCACCTTCCATGACCTCTGGGTGCAAAGCGCTTTGGGACACCCTATGAAGTACTTTTGAAGTGTAGTCACTGTTGTAATGTAGAAAACGTGGCAGCCAATTTGCACACAGCAAGCTCCCACAAACAGCAATGATAATGACCAGATAATCTGTTGCTCAAGTCTCTGGACTGGGATTTGAACTCTCAACCTTCTGACTCAGAGGCAAGAGTGCTACCCACTGAGCCACGGCCGACACTGCATATCCCAACTTAATATGCTTACATGCTCCTCCACAAGCACCGTGCATCAATTGCACAACAGCTTGAAAAATATATGCAAATTAAAACTCCTGTAATTAATTCTAACTAAATCTCTCCACACTTTTCATCCCCTTACCAACTAGGCTACAAACTTGGCCTAAACTTGTCTATGGCTACATTTCTAGAGCTAGACGAAATCAAGTTACATTTGCTCCAGATAGCACAGAGATAAGAATCTGATATGACCCACTTAAATTAAATCTCCACAGTGGGGAGTTCAGGTAAATGAACAGTTTCTAGGCCACACAAGCACAACGAAGAGCACAGAATTTAAATATGCTTCAAGACTTCTATTGTGCTGCCTATATACCATTTACAAACAAATCTAAGCACAACTGCAGTTCATTCGGGTGATGCAATGGGAAAGGATTTAGAATGAATTTTATAATGAGTTTATTCCCTTGCAAAAATGGTATTTACTAAACTTGGAATGAGCTTTTTTCCCCTCCCCTCTTCAAGATCCTGACTTATGCTGAGGCAGGATCCCACAGGATCTGATTCGTGCTGGAGTATGGATCAGCAGTGGCCAACCACCTGCTATGTCTGGCCCAAGTTACTATTCCACCTTCCTATGCCTCTCCTAAATGACCATTCTTTGTGCAATCCTAACCAGAGTGTCAATGTGCTACTCAACCATGAAGGGAGCCACGATGAAGCCCAAACACATCCTCATCTTACATCCATAAATACACTTTATCAGGATTAACTGGATAGAATCAGAGTATTACAGCACCAAAATGGGCCAATCAAGTCTTCACATGAATAACCTAGTCTAACTCCACTCTCCATACCCTTAAATCTACTTTTTAAGCAATCAGGACTGGGAACCCTGGCTGGTTTTTGCCATCCTTGTTGAGGCAAACTGCAGCAGGCCTATTGCCCTTCACCCGAAATCAGCACACACTGGCGACTGAACCTGGGATTTTTGTTGGTAAAGGCAGCTTGGAACCGAGCCTTGGCGGAACTCTGCAGTCAGTTTCTTAACTGATAGTAGACCAGAACAAAACATTTAGCAGAGCTACACTGAGGACCTTAATAAAATCGCTGCAGGGTTTATCCTCGAGTAAAACACAATGCAGCACCTCACAGCACTGAGGCTCAATGCACTGGGGAGTCACCTCTAAGGATAGCAGCCATTTTCAGGTTTTTCAACTCATCAGTGACCAATTTTAAACCCAAGAAAGGAAAGTTACATGCATAAATACAGAGCCATGTTTTGGGCAGAAGGCCATTGGTCCATCCAACTAAATCTTCCCCCAGGTTCCATATGCTGATTCTGGAACTAACAGCAATTCACCCGTACTTTTTTTTTTTAAAAAGTCATGGCTTTTTGTTCCACCACCCCCACTGATAATCTAGTCCACATTTCCTTTATATTGCCCAAATCTCTTATTATCCTTTGATAGCTTAAAACTTTAAAACTGTGTCCCTGGCTGTCAGGAATACCTCGATTGGTCAGCCAATTTAGTACAGTAAGGAACTGAGGTTGGCACTAGGAGGCACACAAGAGATTCACAGATTTATACGGATTTGACTGTCCAATATTGCAATTACTCCCAAGTTGCAAACAAATAAGCCGTGTAGTATAACCTGCTTTCTTTTCCCCACCCATATATACAGTTATGGAAAGCTCCTCCATATGTCCCAGAGATTCATATTTTGGGATACTGGCAGCTGACCGGCCGAGTTGACCACTGGAAGCAATTTTTGACCTTCCCTGTCCTCATGTGACTTCAGGGGGAAAAAAATTACCAAGAGAATTATTTGATGCTTGCTAGCTAATAAGATTACAAAGGTCTAAAGCTGTGTAATGGAGAATGCAGGATTGCTAGCCTCCGCCCCAAACCACAGTGGCCCAGGACAATGTGAAGTAGCCATGATTAGACGCTCAGCTCCCATGCACATCTGCGTAGCGACTATGGCATTCGCTGACATTACTTACAGCACCAGAAATTTTGGGTAAAAGGTTATTGCGTCAAACAGTAAGGATGTCAAGGCTTAACAATTAAAAGCATGTGATAACATAATAGGAAGCACAAATGAAAATGATCACAGAATTGAAGTAAAACAATACTAATTTTTAATCACTCAAATGTGAAGCTACAATCCTGGAAAGCACATCATTTGGAATATTTTGAGAAAATATTACATTGTATTCTAATGGTGACAGTGTCTGAGAATGACAATGTAATTGAAAATAACGCCAGACTGACTCATCAACGAAACATCACATCTTACTCTGAACTCGTCATTATTTTAAACCTGACAAGTTTTAGGACATAAAATTAAAACGCTGCAATCAGCCTTTTGGGAAGGGAAACGAACCGAACCAGAAGCCCAGTGCACAATTTGCAAAACCGCTGCACGGAAACAGTAATGATGTCATTAGCATCAGAATGCATCATTAGGGTTGCATGTTTACCAACAACAGCGAGCACAACAAAAGCTTGCCCAACAACTTTTTTAAAAAAGTACGCCACGGTCAACCCTTTAAAAGGTGCTCTCTGGGTTTTTTTTTTAAAACCCACCTGTATCCAGTTTGCAGTCATTTCACTGAGTAGGTGATGGGTTGGGGGGGGAAGGAAGGTTGTTCCGTTTTGCCCTGATTTGGAGCCACAAACTCCAAACAGATACAGATACGTTTACAACTATCAATGAGCTGAAACTGCAGGCCGCCTAGCAAGTGGCTGCTGATCATGTCCCTGCGCCTCTTACCTTGCTGCTGTTGCTATTTGCACACCAGGGCTCGCGCTCGTCCCCCCAGCCCCGCTGCGCTGTGCAGCCGCGCGCCCGGCTCGTCCATCTTCCTTGACGACGGGAAGAGCCTAGAGACAAGCGTGATTGACGTACGGCAACTAGCCAATCAGGCACCCGCTGCGGGCGGAGGGGGGCGGGGCGCCAGCCGCCAGGTTGACGCCAAAAGGTGTTGAAGTCGCCTGACTCAGGTACTCGGCGCCTCCACACATACCGGCACCAACAAACACAAATCATGCATACCCCCCCGGCACCGTGCAATAAAGCTGCTCGCTCCGGCAATTACCTGCTCGTCACATTTTTTTTGCCATTCAAACGTTATATACAAATTTAGCAATTTGTTTCCTGCCATGGATACTTTGTAACGTTGCTTACAGAGTACAGCACATGAATGAACTTTGCAAACCGCGGGGCTGCTGGAGTAAAAGTCAACCGATTGAATGAATGGGATAGTTCTCCATGATCCTCATTCACCGATTCCCATTCAGTCGTTACTTTATTGTAGAGGTGCAAAGCATCGTCGCCAGGGCGATTGCTAAAAATAAACCTCCCCAACTTTACAAATGACCTCGTTGATCAACAACAGGATCTCACGGTACCTTACCAACGGAGATTCAATAGGACTATCAATAGGACATTTCACGGTAATACACCGAGATGAATCCACCATCAGCACGCTTATCTGACTGAACATACTGTGCATGTTCTGACGAAGGGTCATCGACCTGAAACGTTAACTCTGTTTCTCTCTCCGCAGATGCTGCCTGACCTGCTGAGTATTTCCAGCATTTTCTATTTTTACACCATATATGTACCGAGTAAGGGGGGGGGAAGTAACGAGAATACATTGATACGGAGAAACAATAAAGGTTTATTTGCATGAAAAACTAAAATAAACCTCGGTTTATTATGTGGATTCTTTTTTCAAGGGTCGGTTTCTGACCTTTTTAAGCCTGGGCAGCACAGACTGTTGGGAGATGTGAAAAGGAATATAACCATCCCTCTGGGCGGTCATCCCCACGAAGTTTGCCTATACCTCCCCTCACTGGTCGACAATCTTTACATTAAAACCTGCATTTTGAATCTAGCGCTGAAGCGGTACAACAATTCGAGGCGTTCTCGCTTGTACTCCGAATGACTGCAGTGAACGTTGAAACATGTTGGGGGATCGTAACACAGCAGTCACACACTCGCCCACTGGCAGGTGAATGCAGGCCGAACACCCAAAACTGCCACCTCCTCCAGCCACCAGAAACATTTGCTTGCGACCAAAAGAAATTTGCATCTGAAAAAAGGCGTTAAACACTTTACTGGGGTGAAATTAGATTATAAACGAAATCCGGTCGCGAACTCCCGACCTTCCCCATTCAAAGTGGAAATTAAATTAAAGCGCTACCCCAGAGACACGTCGTTTTAAGTTATTATTTTACAGTCATTTACAAGAAACATACAAATGGAAACATTGTGTTTCAAAAACAATAACGACCATTACAGAGTAACAGGCTAAGCGACACCTTTGTTTATTGCCATTACACAACCCGCGATTTGGCCAACAATCGTTCAGCGTCTGTGTAACGAGCCAGTCCTCGTACAATAAAGCGGCCTCCAGATCCACATATCATTGACATTTGATCATCTACTCGCTGCTTCTGAAGCTTGAAGTACTGAATTAAAGTGGTCTTACCCACCCCCCATAACTAGTGTCATTCACCGTACAACTACGACCTGTATAATGTAAATATTTGAATACAGACCATTCAATGCTTTTTATTCAAGTGCTGGATGCCGAATCATAATTTTAAAAAATAACTGGGATCGGACTAAAAAAAATAAACGATAACGACCATCTGGTACTTCTCTTGACAATCTGCAACCCGAGACAAGGATCCTTTCAAAAGGAAGGCTGACCACAAAGTTGCACACACCACCAAGCCGTAAGCGGGTGGATTTTTTACATTCTCAAATCCTCCTGAACGGTCAAAGAAAACCCCGGGCTGCAAGTCGGTAAACGGCGCAGTCAACAAAAGGGGGGGGGGGGGGGCGAAAACTATGGCTACAGCTGCTTTTCACATCATGCGCTCTCCCTCTTCATTATTTTTTTCTTTTTTAAAAAAAAGCTTAATTTCCTTACCCAGCTTTTTTCGGTAGTGCAGGAATTCCCGGATCCGGGATTGAGGGAGGAGTGGGGGGTGGGTGTCGAAGCACTTAGTTCCCAGCCTGCGGGAGAGATTATTGTCCCAGAGTTGTCAAGGCAGTGGTTTGCCGTTCACTGACGAGTGTATGTGTGTGTGCCTGCTTCCCTCAAACCCCGCGACTGCAGTCCGTTGTTGGAAGTTGTTGAAAAAGTTCAGTTCAATCCAGCTCCAAACGTCTGAGGTCACTGCGGCAAACCGTCGCGATACTGAAGTGCAGGAGAGGAGAGGGAGACTGGCTGTGCTGTTACCTAGGAACAGCACGCTTATTGGGGGAAGAGAAGAACTGCTTTAACTCTTTCAACTTTCTCAGCAAGTGCCCGGGGAACGGACGGCGGAGAGCAAGCCATTCAATCTAGGTTTCTGTAAGCAGGAAAACGAAACATCTTGGGAGGAAGCATGTTTCATTCTTTTTTCTTTAATTTTTTAGGAATAAGTAGATAAGCATGAAGAGAGTAATGGTTATCAGGCCAGATAATCTGATCAACGAGTCCAGATATTGCCACAAACCACGAGAGAGAACCTTAAGCAATGTTCTGAATCCCAGATAAATACAGAAAATGCTGGGAACACTCAGCGGGTCAGGCATCCTCTGTGGAGAGAGAAACAGAGTTAACGTTTCAGGTCGCAAGGCCATTGACCTGAAACGTTAACTCTGTTTTCCCCTCCACAGATGCTGCCTGACCTGCTGAGTATTTCCAGCATTTTCTGTTTTTATTTCAGATTTCCAGCATCCGCAGTATTTTGCTTTTGTTCTGAATCCCAGGCCTTTTTTGATGGGCCAATAAGGGTGACACTGGGTAGCCCCAGGTTCGCCAAACAAAAATCAAGTATCCCTTTTAGGGCAGTACTGATAGAGGAGAGAAACCTATGGTCCAATCAAACTAAAAGATGCCAAAATAAGCAACAAAGTCCCAACAAAAGCAAAGGGATACCTACCCAACTGAATCAAAATGTTATTATCAGTGTCTAAAAGACACGCTATACCCTGCGTTGCCCACTGGTCACGGAAGACATCAAGCATACCTGACACCGCCTGCTCCCTCTCCAGAGTCTCCTCTGAATCCCAGGCTTAGATCTTGCTATTCAAAGTACTGAGTTTTATTTTCAAGGGGCACTGCCTATGGAGAAAGTATCTGGGAAACTATTGCTTTTGTTTTCTAAATATGACATTAGAACACACCTCACCAAGTCACTTAGATATGATGTTAGTGTGAGGAAAATTACACAGCTTTTCAGGCTCGAATGCTCCCAAAACAATGAAACTTTTTTTCATGGAGACTGTGTCTTTAATATTATTGCTGTAAATTTTAAGGGTGGCCTTTATATCTAATTACCTTCTCCTCAGCCCAGTTGACCCCTCCTATGCTGAAGACTGTGACTTATACTGTAGGATGGTTTCCACAGCATTGTCAGCTCTCTGAAACCTCATTCAAGTGGTCATTTTTCATGTCGCCTGGACAGCCAGTGTCAAACTCAAAAGATCTGCATTGATGTCATCTCTTGAAACCACCCTAATGCACTTCACACACAATTCATTACTTTGAAATACAATGACTGTTATTGAGCAGCCATTTTATGTACAAACAGCCATTAGGTTTTTGATGGTATTGGTTCAGGACAACAGCCTAACTCAGTACTCTTCTTCAAATATTCCCATGGCTACCCAAACCACTGAAACAGGCAAATAGGGCCTCAGTTTGACATCTGGCTATGCAGCATTCACTTAATGCTGCACTGGAGTGTCTGCCTAGATTATGTGATCAAGTCCTGCAGTTGTGTTTGCTGTTCAGTGATGTACCAAAGTTTTTTCTTGACTAAATTATCAACTGAATCAATCTGATGCTTGCGCGCAGGTTGGGTTTGTCGCACTCGTGCCTTGTTGGTCGGCTATTCAACCGTGGGTGGCATCACTGCCAACCCCAATCTGTCCTCACCTGACATCCACACAGATGCACTTTCCACACTCACTAGCCCAGGAACACTGAGGCAAATTGTCGGATCCCAACCGAGATTGGTTAACTCAACGTAGGCCAGGGATTGAACTTTCCTTGTCTGCAGTATTCCATACCAGGCAGGGGAACAAATACAGGATAATTTTATTCAATGTTTAGTACATTTGCCATCTGCTCGTGTGCTCTGTGTTACTGATGTATGATGTTCACACAGAAGGATTAGAAAATATAATTCCATGAACTATATCGATAAATAATTTGCACTTAATTGTCAGGAAATTCTCGGGCTGGTATGCGTTTATATAATTATAAAATCAACATATTGTGCATACACTGTACCTAGGAATAACAAACAGCCAGCAGTAGCACCCATCTGTCAGGATGTGGAGTAGTAGCGTAGAATTAGATGTGGTTAGGCAGATAACAAATGCCTGTTTATACTTGCAACTTTATGCTTCTATGAAAGCTGCATTGAGTCAGTGGATGGGCCAGTGTAAAGTTCATGTACCATAATTTCTCACACATAAAACACTCACAAATAACATGCAATTTTCCTGTATAAGTAAAAATTCTGCACATACAACATGTACCTATCAGGATTTGCCCCTGCCCCCCATTTCCCTAATTAAAATGGTGCATGTTCGACGCAATATTTTCCCAAATGGCAAATCGCCTTTCTGCAAAGGAATATCAAACAGTTATTCTTAAATAACACCTTTAAATAACACAAGATGGAGTTATGTAGACTTGGCAATGCTTCAAAAAATTACAGCTACTGATGTAAATTATCACAAATTTATAAAACAGTCATGAAATTAAGGCGACAGACAAACTTACCATTCAGGGATACCACGAGTATTTGCTGGCATGCATGCTCCAACTTTGAATTGTAATATAAAAGCACTTTTACAACAACAAGATCACAAGATAAATATAGAGAGAGAAGCCATTTGGCCTACTATAGCTCATCCTCATTACGGCAACAAGTTGTTTGTTAAATCAGGGATATTGAACCTTTTAGAACTGGGGGCAAACACCCATGCCAAAACCATTGAGTGGGCTGCGTACGATTACGCATAAATGTAAGCCCCCAAACACTCAAAAACCAAAACCCCAACACAAAACCAAAAACTTCATGCACAAAAAGTTTAAGCCTTTCCCCATCCTCTTCCCCCTTCCTCATCCTCTTCCCTCCCTCTCCTCCATCCTCACACCTTCTCTGTTCTCACCACCCATCCTTCCACCCCTCAAAGGTTGAAAAATGGGAAGCTTCAGCTCTTTAAATATCCCAGGCCTGGAGGATTGACAAAGACCCAAGAGCGCAAGGAAAGAACTGGTAGGGACATTGCAGTGTGGATCAAAGGAGCTTGCAGGCCACATTTCATCCATGGGCCACATCTTGGACATCCCCATTTTAACTGATTTACACAACCCTACCTGGAAGTCCATTCAATATGTTGGCCACGCTGTCTGATTCATCTGTTGTGTTCTGCACCAGGGCAAGTCTTAACTCAAGTTTCACACATGAGATTCTTGAGCCATTTACATAGAAACATAGAAACATAGAATCTAGGAGCAGGAGTAGGCCATTCGGCCCATCGAGCCTGCTCCACCATTCAATACGATCATGGCTGATCATCCAAATCCAGTACCCTGTCCCTACTTTAATCCCCACAGTACACATATCCCACCCTACCCCCGTAACCCCACGTATTTACTTCCCCCTAACATATCCCATCCTATCCCCATAACCCCACTTATTTAATCCCCCTAACACTAAGGGTCAATTTATCATAGCCAAATCAACCTAACCCGCACACACTACGGGAAGAGTAGCTGAACTGGTTTCCCATGAACTTCCTCACAGTTTTTATCTTCCGAGTGCCTTCTCCTAGATGGGCTGCAACTAAGGCTATAGAGCCCCATCTACCCTTGCGATTGTGGGTGGGGTGGGGGGGGCTACCCTTACTCCCACTGGACGTCAACTCAGTATTCACCGATCTCCAGGCCTGTCTGGAGTGGGGCTCGAATCGAACCCTTCTGACTCAGAGGCGGGAATACTAACACTGAGCCAGTGGTCATTCCGTCCGGACACTGGATGCCAACCCAATATTTAGAGACCATATCCTAGCCTCCATTTACCGGGCTGTCTGGAGTGGAGCTCAAACCCTTCACCTTCTGACTCAGAGGTGGAAATGCTACCACTAAACAAAAGCCTCACTCCGAACTTCCTAACAGTACTCCTAAATCTGCCTTTTACTAGTTTGAGCCCGTATTTTCTTCTCTCTCCCAATTTAGTTTGAAGTAATTTAGTTAATCTATCTTTTCTATACCATTGTCTACCTTATATACCTTTATAAGATCATCTCTCAGTCTCCTCCTTTCAAGGCTGAAAAACCCAAGTTTCTCATTGAAACATATAAAATTCTGACAGGGCTAGACAGACTGGATGCAGGGAGGATGTTTCCCCTGGCTGGGGGGTCTAGAACGAGGGGGTCACAGACTCAGGGTACGGGGTAGGACATTTAGGACTGAGATGAGGAGAAATTTCTTCACTCAGAGGGTGGTGAACCTATGGAATTCTCTACCACAAAAGGCTGTGGAGGCCAAGTCACTGAATATATTTAAGAAGGAGATAGATAGATTTCTAGACACAAAAGGCATCAAGGGGTATGGGGAGAGAGCGGGAATATGGTATTGAGATAGAGGATCAGCCATGATCATATTGAATGGTGGAGCAGGCTTAAAGGGCCAAATGACCTACTCCTGCTCCTATTTTTTTCTATGTTTCTCAGTCTCTCCTCATAACTCAGACCTCTAACACTAAGGGCTCGATTTTGCCAGGCCCGAGGAGGCGGGATTGGAGGCGTGTGAGGTGGTAAAATCACAAATAAATGGCGGGCGGGCCCGATCCCGCCTCCATCCCGCCTCCGAGCAATTTTCCCAAATGCGTGTTTTCTGACCCCGTTTCCATCCTGCCTCCAAGAGGCGGGATAGGCCCTTAAGGCCCTTAACAACCAGTTAAGTGCTTGTATAATCCCATTTTGAGAGGCCTTTCTGATTTTACCACTTTTCCCACGTCCTGCACGTCTCCTCTGGAACACGCCAGTGAATCCTGGCAGCCTCACAAGTGGACTGCTTACTAACAGCTGCAGCTCCACCATTAAAAAGGAGTTTTCACCAATTATCATTTGCAGGTGGCAGAACTTTGTTGTCTCAGGTCTGGGGAACTTTTAGCAGGCATACCCATTGTTGTGGAAGTTTGGAGCCTGACACCCATCTCCAGTGTGACCTCCTGGGAAACCCCTCTCGCCACCTTGACTGAGCACTTCCTGAACTGAGGCATATACCAGAAGCATGGGAACCATTTATTTCCTTTCCTCCTGGACATCAGATTCGGACGAAGACCAGCCATGGCAGCAGCAGAACCATGAACAACAGCACCACCAACAGCAGCAGCAACAACAGGAGCGCCAAGCTGCTGCTCACCCACCTGAAGCTGCACAGGCCAGAAGGCGCCAGTGCGCAACCACATTGCTGCCCGGGATGCAAGGGACGCACTCATCTTGGCCAGATTTGCTTAGCCTGCACAATCAAACACTTTTGCCTCGCACCTTCTTATCAGACCATCGAGAATGGCCACGAACCTGCAGATTCCTATCACTCTGACCACCATACTGACAATTGCAAGTTGCCCTAAACCTAAGCCCTCAATGTGGAAGTCCCATTAGCGAAATGACACACGCCACAACTGCAACAGTTTGCCATCAGAATTTTTTATGACAATAAGCAACTGATGGCTTTTCAAAATTAAACACAACATTACACCCAAGTGACTACCCTTGTGACTACTTGTGCATTATCTTCCTCTTACGTGTGCTCCTACGTGCTGCTTCCCCTGTGGCTTCAGCAGATGTGGAGGCCCCTTGCTCACTTTCTTGCTGCTCCTGTCTCGACACCTTTGGCGGGCATCCTCTGGGGTTGCGAACCTGTGAGGGCTCGGCAACAGTCTGCTGCTCCTGCGGCTGTGCAGGGGTTGAGACGCCGACCTCAGTTGGGTGGGGACTCTGGTGGGGCTCTGACCGAGGGCTCTGCAGTGGCATGGTCATGTGAGCGCTTGGAGAGGAGCCCCCACTTCCTTGTTGTCTGCCACCAACATCCCTCTCATGGGTCAGCCCCACTTCAGACCTAGCAAGTGGCTTGACAGCCCCTTTCTGCACTTCAGGGGGGCCATGAGGACCCGTTTCTGCGCTGGAAGTCCTACTCCAGAGGACTTCCATGAAGGTCTGGTTTCTCTGCTCAATAGCTGACCATCGCTCCTCAAGAGATGTCAGTCTATTCTGAACAATGACCATGTTTTCACGACCCTGGCGACTAAGCTCCTCCATGGCCGTAGCCATCCTCTCCTCTATGGTCGCCATCCTTTCCACGGAGGTTGCCATCCTTTCCGTGGTGATGCATTCATGCGCCAACGCCTCCACAAAGGCTCTGCTCATGTTAGTGATGGACTCCTCCATTCGCTTCACACTCGCAGCAACCCTGGAGACTAAACCTGCCAGAGACTCCTGCACCTGTTCCTGGAGTTCGAGCACCGCTCTTTTTCTGGATGGACCCGGAGGCACAGGGTCGACATGCAGCCGAGCCGAGCTGGCAGAGTCCTGCGCCCTCCGACGAGGACTCTCCACTGCTGTCCCTGTCTCCACCATCTGCTGATGCTCACTTGTGAGCTGTGATACACCAGGTGACAACACTACACTATCTCGTGCAGTTCCCACCGAGGTGTGAGTGTCTGCGCTGGTGCTGGGTGCGCTGAATTCTGCTGACGCTACGCTTTCAAAGGTTGCAGCTTCCTCTGAGGAGTCCTGAAGCTCAGGCTCTTCCTCTTGGTCCTGTGGGGGAGTAAAGGAAAAAGTTGGAGATGTGAGGTAAAGTTTGCATGCACATTGAACTGTGCAGATGATCATAAGTCAATCTGTTAGACCTTCAGAATCATTATCAGTTACTCATGCAATGTCAATGAGAGAGATGCAAAGCTATTCTGTCACCAGCTTGCTGTGATGCACCAGTCTGTCCGTCCCCCACTTGCACATCCTCCTCCACTCCCACAATCTCCAGGGCCGCCTCCTCCGCAGTGGTGAGCTGGGCTACTGAGGGTGGCCCTCCTCCTGTCCTCGCCCTCTCCCTCTTATTGTGGGCTCTCTTTTCCTGTAATGAGGGACACAAGTGGAGTTTGAGTGAAAATGAAGGAGTGAGTGTAGAGATTCCATAGCATAGATGCTTAGAAGGAGACAAAGATGGAGTGAGGTGCCAAGACCAAGGGCCCTCGCTGTGTGTTGTAAGTTGTTGTCATAGCATCACAGCGATAGGGAGTGTGAGGGCTGCATAGTCGAATAGTTAAGTGAACGTGAACATACAGAGAGAGGGAATGAGTAAGGGTGCAGGGATGTCAGTGTCAAGTGGGATGTGGAGGAAGAGGTTGGCAAAGCTGAGTGCTGGTGAGGAGAGGCGATGGGGATCAGATTGAGGGTGATGGGAAAGGCATACTCACTTTTCCTGTGCGGAGAAGGTCATGAAACCTCTTCCTGCACTGCAGCCAGGTTCTGCGGCACATAGACATTGAGTTGACCTCCCGGGCCACTTGCATCCACACATCTTTAGTCTGCTGGGGAGGCTTTTTCCTCCCTGAGGAAGGGAAGAGCACCTCCTTATTTGATCTTGCTCCCTCCACCAGAGCTTACAGGGTGGCGTCATCAAACCGTGGAGCACACTTTGGCCTACTGCTGGACATATTTGCTGAATGAAGCGATCACAACAATGGGCATAAAGTTTGCAGTCTCCAGAAGAAGCAAGGCTGTCTGCAGGCCTTAAATCCAGCAGCACTGATGATGTCATCGGAGGCGACTTTCAGGATGGAAAGACTAATTGGGCCAGGGGTTCCCACACGCTGGAAATCAAGTGGCCAATTAGGGGAAAATCGCACTTTTTTCCCACTTCACATCGGAGTCGGGGTCCTGACACGAAAACCAGCTGACACGCCCCAGCCCGACCCCAATGGCAAAATCCAGCCCTAAGGATCAGCCACGTGATTCTTGGTTCTTCTCTGAACTGCCTCCAGGACCGGTTTGTCTCCCTTGTGTCTCAGTGACCAGAATTCAAGGTGTGATCCGACCAGAGTACCATAAGGTTTGAGCATGATTCCCTCCAACTTGGACCCTACTGTTTGGCATCATTCTATCCTGATTGGTGCTCTGCTGTGTTGACTGTCAAGTCTACTGAAACCCCTAAATTTCTTCCGGCTTCATCCTACGCTATTTCGGCACAATTCATGGATGACTTACGCTGCCAATTTAATTTCCCCCCCCCCCCCACCACCGCCCATGTGCAGTATTTTACACTTGACTATATTAAATTCCATTCTACTCACTTGCATGTTTTGTCCAACTCATTTTGTAGTTCCTGAGCTGTCTCCTCAGAATCAATTGGCCCCCTCAGTTTGATATCTTCTGCAAATCAGATGCATTTGCATTGCTCACTTTTTCTCCTTTTGTCTAGGGAGAAATACAGAAGTAGATATAAATAGCCTGAAAGACTATACCCACCACAGATTTTATTTGCTCTATCTCGTACCTAATCAGTTGGGTCTTGGGAGTGTGACACTCAAATAACCTCCATGCACTGCTTTTTCCAATTTATTCCTGAAATTGTGTCTATAGCGCTTCAATCAGTCTCTCCTTTCACACCTGTAGCATGCCCCAGGACTCTTCTTTGGTCTTCTCCTATTTATTGTGTATACATTACTTCTTGGCGACAATAACCACAGGTTTGCAGTCAGCGTTCATATGTATACTAACAACATCTGATTTTACCTCTCCATCAACGCCATCAAATATTACCGTGCTATCCAAAGCCAAACTCCAGTTCCTGCCTTTGGTCCCAGATCACTGAGCCTAAACCAGGTTGTGCTCAAACTTGGTGTTCTGCTTAACCCTTAGATTACCTTTCTTCCACACATCCAATCAATCACTATTTTTCCAACTCTGGCATATTGTCTGCTTGCATCCTTGCTTCTCTCTTTCTGCCAACAAAACTCTAATATATGCCTTCATCACCTTTAGAATTGTTTTCTCAAACATGCTCTTCACTGATCTCCTCTCTTCCCAAACTGGAAAATATCAGCAACTTTGCTTGCAATTTGCGCCCCTCCCTCGCCTTCGCATGGTCCATCACAGACTTTTCCCTTCCCTTCCTCGACTTCTCTATCTCCATTTCTGCGGATAGTCTGTCCACCGATATCTACTATAAGCCCACAGACTTCCACAGATACCTTGATTACACTTCCTCCCACCCCGCGTCCTGTAAGGACACTATTCCATTCCATCAGTTTCACCATCTCCATCGCATCTGTTCTGACGATGCCACCTGCCACACCAGTGACTTCTTTTTTCCTCAACCAAGAATTCCCCTCCAATGTGGTTGTCATGGCCCTCGACCATGTCTGGTCCATTTCCCGCACTTCTGCTCTCACCCCTTCCCCTCTGTCCCAAAACCACAAAAGGGTCCCCCTTGTCCTCACCTTCCACCCCACCAGCCTCCACATTCATCAGATCATCCTCCGCCATTTCCGCCACCTCCAGCGTAATGCCACCAATAAGTACAGAATTCTGGAGGGACCATTCCTTCCATGACACCCTGGTCCACTCTTTAATCACCTTTCCCGACACCTTCCCATGGCACCTTCCCATGCAAGCGCAGGAGATGCAACACCTATCCTTTCACCTCCTCCTTTCCCACCGTCCAGGTCCGTAAACACTCCTTCCAGGTGAAACAGCGATATACCTGTATTTCTTTCAAATTAGTATTCGGTACTCGCTGCTCACAATGCAGTCTCCACCACATTGGGGAGACTAAATGCAGATTGGGTGATCGCTTTGCTGAACACCTCCATTCAGTCTAAAAGCATGACCCTGAGCTTCTGATCGCTTGCCACTTTAATTCTCTGTCCCACTCCCACTCTGACCTCTCTGACCTCAGCCTCCTACACTGTTCCAATAAAGCACAACGAAGCTCGAGGAACAGCACCTCATCTTTCGGTTAGGCATTTTACAGCCTTTTGGCATCAACATTAAGTTCAACAATTTCAGATCATAATCACTACATTTCCCATTTTTTCGGACTGCAGGTGCTGCTAATGGTTCTGCTGTTGCCATTTATAGCTCCTCTAGACCCATCTTTTGTTTCTTTACCTGTCCCATTACCATCCCCTTTTGCCTTGCACCATCATCTCTTTTGTCATTTAATTATTCCTGCCTTCCACCCTATCACTGACCTTCCCATTTGTTCTTTCCTCCTCTCTCCCCTCCCTTCCCCCTTTTGCCTGGTTCCATACTTGCTTATAAACTGTTAAATCTCTAACTTCTTCCAGTTTTGATGAAAGGTCATAGACCTGAAATGTTAACTTTGTTTCTCTCTCCACAGATGCTGAGAGTTTTCAACATTTTCTGTTTTTATTTCAAATTCCCAGCATCTGCGGTACTTTATTTTTGCTCTCACTTCCACTGCTCACAAACTGTGCTTTGTCCAGAACTCTATGGTCCAAGGTCTTTCTTGTACAAAGTCCCACACAACCATCATCCATTAAGGTCTTCTTTCTTGTTCCACCACAGTCTGGCCTATCTTACCTGAGTAATTGTCTTCAGACTTACCTCTGCCTGCACTCTTTGCCCTGACCTACTTGTCATTCCCTCTCTCTCCCTCCACCAACTGAAATTGATCTCTTCAACACAAAAAGAAAATACTGCAGATGCTGGAAATCTGAAATAAAAACAGAAAATGCTGGAGATACTCAGCAGGTCAGGCAGCATCTGTGAAGAGAGAAACAGAGTTAACGTTTCAGGTCGATCACCTTTCGTCATCGACCTGAAACGTTAACTCTGTTTCTCTCTTCACAGATGCTGCCTGACCTGCTGAGTATCTCCAGCATTTTCTGTTTTGATCTCTTCAACAATGCTTTCAGCCCCGCCCCACACACCAATCCTTCCTATCTCCTGCATGGTACCACCTCTCCACCCCCACCCCCACCCCCCACCCACCCCCCAAAACCATCCATACCAATAACATGCTCTGAGATGTTTTTTCACGTGAGGGGCAATATAGAAAATCAATTTGTTTTTCGTTATATATATTCTGATCTGCTGTCTCTCTTCCAGGTGCTTTGTAAACTGATTTGCAAGGTGGAGTGCTGTTATCTAATGCCTGTGCAAGTTTGCCAATACCATGGCGTACAGCTGCAGAAAAGAAGAAAGAAAGACTTGCATTTCTATAGCGCCTTTCATGACCACCGGACGTCTCAAAGCGCTTTACAGCCAATGAAGTACAGTCACTGTTGCGCACAGCAAGGTTCCACAAACAGTAATGTGATAATGACCAGATAATCTGTTTTTTTTAATGTTGGTTGAGGGATAAGTATTGGCCAGGACACCGGGGATAACTCCCCTGCTCTTCTTCGGAATAGTGCCATGGGATCTTTTACATCCACCTGAGAGAGCAGACGGGACCTCGGTTTAATGTCTCATCCAAAAGACGGCACCTCCAACAGTGCAGCACTCCCTCAGCACTGCACTTGAGTGCCAGCCTAGCTTTATGTGTTCAAGTCCCTGGAGTGGGACTGTGAACCCACAACCTTCTGACTCAGAGGTGAGTGTGCTACCCACTGAGCCACAGCTGACACTTGCAGATTGCAATGGCCTTGGTTTACTATTGAGCCTCACAGAAAAAATAAAGGTTGCTATCATTCAAACCATTTAGACATGCTGACACATGAAATTATTGGCAAATAGTCAAACAAGGCAATAATTATAGTACGTTGTGGGGTATATACTGTATTATTGTTGGGGGCCTTGTGGCAGGTATGAATCAGCTTTTTACTATTATCCTAGCTCAATCTTTGCATATTCCCCTCCCTTGCAAGCCTGACCCACTAAGAGATTTTTAATCTCTTCTGAAACGTTATTCTCTGATTTCAGGGTAGACTGAAATCCCTCAACTCTTCCAAAATACATTGACTGGATTTGTTATAACGTGACCTGAATATGGAATGGCAGCCAATCAGCACAGCACGTGAAATAAAGGATGGGTGTATTCTTGTAGCGGACAAAGGATGTTCTCTCGATGGTGAAATGACTTTAGATAAACTTCACTATATCCAAGCTACAAAGGATTTCCTTAATAATTAAAGCTACCCTAAGAGTAACAAACATTTTCAAAGTATGAATTGATTGGAAACCTTGCCCCTGAGCTGCGTGGGAGAGAAACAAGCCAAAAATAAATAAATTGTTAGCCACGCTGATACTGCAAGAAACTCTCTGATGGATAGCATTAGTTGTAAAAGAAATGAAAATAACAACTTGACCTTTTAGTGTAAAAAATATGCCAAGATACTTTACAGAGGAGAAAAGGAGCTGGCAGCAAGTGATTGCTGCAGGACCAGGAGTGGTGATTGAAAGCTTGATCGAAGAAATGTATTTTGAGAAGGGTTTGAAAGGTGGGAAGAGAGCTAGAAATGTACAGGGGATTGGCAAAAGAGTTCCAAAGTATAGGGGCTGAGACAGCTGAATGTCTTGCCTCAAAAGGTGGAGCAGAGAGAAGAGGGGACACACAGGAGGCCAGTCAGAGGATCAGAGGATTCAGTAGGGGATGTAAGACTGTAGATGGTTGTACATATAGGGTAGGGCAAAGCCATGGAGTGATTTTCCAATGAGCACAAGAATCCTAAATGCAATCCATTGAGGGACGGGAGCCAATATAGATCAACAAGAATGGGGGGTAAGTGGTTCTTGGTGTGGGACAGGAGGCTGATGGCAAAGTTTTGGATGATTTGGAGTTTACGGAGAGTATAGTTCAGGGGACAGCAAAAAGAGTATTGTAGAATTCTTGAGGTGGCAAAGAAATGGATATAATTTTCAGTTGCAGTGTGAGAAAGATAGGGTTTGAAGCAGGCAATGCTGTGGAGGTGAAAGTAAGTGGTCTTGGTGATGGATAGGATATGGGTTTGAAACTCAGCTCGGGACCAAACAGAATGCTAAGCCAACGGATGCAGTCAATGTTGCAGAACTTTTGATAGGGCCGAAAATGATGGTTTTGATCTTCCCTTTTGGTCTTTGGTTCTATTGTAGGATATTCTGGCTCATCTGTGGCTTAATGTCAGACAGAAATGTTCGTGGGCAGAAGGAAAGGATGAAAAGGTAAGGCTGGGTGTCATCAACATACCCGCGGAAGCTGACTCTGTGACTCCAGGTGATGTAATAGAGGGCGACAGGTAGGGTTGCTAGCTATGGTTGGACATACTCCTGGAGGTTTCATCACATAACCTCCCACCTCCAACTGCCTCGCTCAGTCAAACAGCTTTTTCCTCATCTCCAATATTTTTATTAATTAACTAAAGTGTTCAAAGAAAATTTTAAAAACATTTTTTTTAATGCCCCTATTATTTTTCTCCTGTGCTGCTCGTAACAGTGTCCAGGAAATTAATCTTTTACTTCCTGGAGACTCCAGGAGGGTTGGAACCCTAGCAGCGTTTAGATGAGGATGAGGAGGGGGACCAAGGGTGGCAATCTCTGGAGGTGACCATGCAGAAGGAGGAAGAAAAGCCATTGCTGGAGCTGTGTGCAGGGTGCGTTGGAACAGGTAGTGTTAGACCCATGCAAAGATAGTTCCACTGAGGTGGACCATGGAGCAGAGTCACTGGAAGAGATTGGTGTGATCAACCAAGCCAAATGTTACATAAACAGAATTACATAGAATTGACAGTACAAAAATAGGCCATTCAGCCCAATTGGTCTGTGCTCCACCCAGGCCTCCTCCCACGCTACTTCATCTAACCCTATCTGCATAGCCTTCTATTACTTTCTCCCTCATGTACTTATCTAGCTTCCCCTTGAAGGCATCTATGCTATTCCCCTCAACTACTCCATGTGATAGCAAGTTCCGCATTCTAACCACTCTCTCGGTAAAGAATTTTCCCCTGAATTCTTTATTAGATTTATTAGTGACGATCTTATATTTATGGCCCCTAGTTTGGAACTCCACCACAAATGCTGTAAAATGGGCAGAGAGTACAAGAACAATAATGCACCAAGTTTACAGTCACAGAGGTTATCATTGGTGAATTTGACCAGAGTGGCCTCGGTGCAGGGTGGGCAAGGCAGAAACCAGACTGAAGGGATTTGAACAGGAACCGTGATAGAGGTCAGCATGCAGCAGGGAGGCAACAACACATTCAAGGACCTCGGCAAAAAGAAGAGGTTAGCAATTGGATGGTGATTGGAGGCGACAGGTCTTGACTTGGGCTTTTGAGGAAGGGGTGATGATGGCAGTTTTAAAAGCAAGAGGGACAGAGCCTGAACAGACACGGAATAGTATCTATGGGCGGGAAACTTTTGGAAAATGCACCATTTGAAGCATTTTGTTGCAATAAATTTTTTTAAGTAACCATTTGAAACAGTGTGCCAGAGAGAAAACAACTAAACATATTTCGCAACATGCAGTGTTAACATTTCCATTGGGTTAGAACTCAGCTGAAAGATAGGCTTGTAAGCATCGTTTACTTCAGGTGCAGTCAGTTTCAACCTGAAATTGACAAAGATATCACCTACAGATTACAAGGGGGAAAAATTCGGTGCAACGCGATATTCAATGGTAGCGCCCCAAGAGGGAGGGGGAGCACTTCCAGTAGCGCTCCGCCTCCAGCTTGGGGCGCTACCATTGAATTCAGGGCGCGGGGGCGCTAACATTTTCAGGGCGCTAAAAGTAGTGCCCCGGCGAAGTTAGCGCCCCAAAGGGGGCGCAACCCAATTTTTCCCAGGACTATAAGAAGATACGAAAGGACAGAGGCGGGAAAAGAATATTTAAACAATCAACGCTCATCCCTTTAGTACATTAACTTTCCCACCGTGACGCCTTATCATATTTTGAATATCTCAACTATTTTTGGCTCTATTGCCTGGTTTGGTACATTATTCCAAAAATTTATCACTCCTTGAGTAAAGAAGTTTCTGCTGACGTAGGTTCAAAATCTTCAATGATTTCCATGGGGTGAAACAGTCATCATGCAAGCATGCAAATACGCTGAACAAGCTCCATGGGTTTCATAGACCAAAAGCAAGAAGGCCCTGAAAGTCCTGGGCTGGGAAGGGGTGTTTTTCAGGCACGCTGGCAGCAAGGGACCGGAATTTGAAGCAGACCCCAGATCCACCAGGGGCCCTGCCCATTTTCAACCCCATCAGAATTTCCAGCACTTTCAGGGGGCTGACTCACACAACAGGGGCCACAGATGGATGAACTTATCATTCAATGTATTTTCCTTTATAAGCCCTGAGTAATGCTGAGCACCAGTGCTACCTTTACATCCTCGGTGTACAGCACTGGGTGAGGAGTGCTGGGCATTAAATAATTCAAAGTTTCAGCTGTGCAATCAATCACAGTGTGAGAGGAAACAGATTCAATTTTGAAAGTTTTCCTCTGCCTCCCAAAGCCCCGTGGGCCTGCAACGCGGCAAAGTGTCGGCAGCGGAATTCCTCCCTCTCGCTGGTACTGGTGTTCCACTTGTGCTGCAATGGTGCAGGCACCTGCCCAAAATATTAAGTCAGCCTGACCCAGGGATTTTAGGCGGGGTCAGGGACATGAGATGTGGGCAGGCCGGTGTTCCGCTTGGCCCCAGATCTGCACCCTACCCCCACCGCCCCCCCCCACCCCCCCACCCCAGTCTCCCGAGGAATTGCTCGGCTGAGATGTTTAGTCGAAAGCAGGTCACAAGACCCATGACGGAGTGGGTCTGTGGTGTGTTAAGAACTACAGAGGG